>CM034359.1:10757184-11073485 GCA_019925275.1 Mytilus edulis
CCGCCTTTTCATTTTATAGATCGTACATCGAAGGTAGAAAAATAATAATTACACCACTAAATTCAGTACATTGAATTGTTTTGTTAGACATGAATACTTTTTATGATGAAAGTATATTTAGAAAGTTATACAATGAAACATGCTGAACTTTCAATGATTTTCTCGATAACACCTGATTAACAGACTTTAGCCAACCCGGTTAACAGACCAACCGCCGATATAGCCGCATACTCAATATAGATTAACCGACCAATCTCTCGGTTAGCCGAGTGTCGGCCGTGGTATTTTAGATCATAAGTCTTTTATATTCATATTTATCCTTTTTTTCTCTCAATTTCTCTAGTCATTAATTGTATATTGTTAATGCATTTGATATACCTTTGTGTCTCTCGTGGGTGATAATTTGTGCTGATAAAAGTTACCATTCTCTGTTATGTAAACTGAACCCCGTCCAGACCCTGTCTAGTGCAAGGATTAATTGAATTTCACCTTTTTATTTAAGAACAAATACTCTAACATACATAAAATTGGTTCACATACAATGGGAGATAACTAATTTGTTTTCTGTAAATTCTGAATGAAGATTTTTTATTTACATTTAAAAACTATAAGTCGCCGTAAGGCCTTCAACAATAAGCAAGGCCCATACCGCATAATCAGCTATAAAAGGCCCCGAAATAAAAAATAAATGTAAAACAATTCAAAAGGCCGGCGTAACGGCTTTGTTATTGTACAAAAAATGAACGAAAAACAAATATGTAACACATCAACAAACGACAACCTCCTGACTTGGGACAGGCACATACATACGAATGTGGCTGGTTAAACGTGTTAGCGGGATCCCAACCATCCCATACCACACCACCTTTTAGAAAATCATTTGGAAAAAGCAAGGATAAAAAGGATGCTTGGTAGACAAACTGAATTTCACCAAAAACAGCGCTTATGTCAAATATTTCATGTCGTGCACGTCTGAAGCCATGATTTCTAAATAAGGTGAACTTCGATTTTTTTTTCGGTCTCTTTTATTAATAAAAATTTCAGGCAACTCGATTCTTCTGTCTTCTGCCTTTAATATCTGAAAAAAAAGAAATAATTGCAATGAATTAAAAAGGCTATTATTTTCAAAATAATTATACTTAAGAAGTATCGTTTAATCTACAATTACACATATAATTTTTTTTAAAGTTTTTGGCCAACAACTTGTCAAGAGGTCTATAAATGTATTTGGTTAAAGTATATAATTAAAAATAAAATCAATAGGTTTATTTGATGATTTTGTATGGTAAATGTCCAGTGGCAAGTATTATACATAATTAATTTTGGGAAACATACCTTAGTATTTTTCTATATTCCTAATCCTTAGATTTTTGTCTTTTTTTTAAGTTCCTTGTCCTTTTTCTTGTCAAACAATCGGTATCGTATTCTGTAAATCTACAATACCACAATACTTCAATTTAAAGTCGCAAAAAAAAAAGATTTATATCAGCTTTGCAAATATGAGGGGTTTTTGAAAGATGTAAACTTCAAGATAACAGCTCCGTGTTGAAGGCCGTACCTTGGCCTATAGTGGTTTACTTATATAAATTATTATTTGGATAGAGAGTTGTCTCATGTGCACTCATACCCCATCTTCCGATATCTATATGGTTTGCTCTCAAACAAAAACAGTTCTTCAATTTAATGATATTTACAATATTCATTTGGCGAGGAAAGAAAAATTGAGCAATGAAAAAGGGGTTTTAAGATACTATAAGTAAAACTTGCTTCAGCGTTTGAATGGACGATACCAGAATCCGAAGTCCTCATACAGGTATGTGTTGCGGTAATAGTAATTATATATTTACAGGCAAGATTTCTTATATGACCATTTACAACAAAATATACGGAAAGCTGACATAATAGCTAAATAGTCATAATCACAAAAAAATGACAGGCTTAAAAAGTGGAATCTTCTGTATCTGTTAATAATAATTTATTTTTTGTAATCCGTTTTTCCTCTGTTATATATTTCAAACTATTTCCTTTGAAACTGTTCACAACAGTCAATATGTTTCTGTTTTATTTTGTTAAAATAACATTAACAGTAAAAAAATTGGATCGTGAAGCCATTTTCCTACATACTTACCAGATGAACAAGAGGCCAACAAAAGCACCCTTCTGGTTGAACCTGCTCCACTGTGGTAACATTTTCGTCATTAGCAATATTGTCGTCAGCTGTCCACGGCTTCCCTACAGACGACAGGAATCCAGACATTTTCACAGGAGGTTTGACTAATGCATCCTTGGTTTCTGCTAGTCCTTCATTCAAGGCGACAGTGTCCGTGTCCGTCTTCTTTGAGTCCGTTTGTGTGTTACCATAATCGATCGGTGATATGAAAGATTTATGTTCATTTGTAACTTGTTTTACTACAAAACCGCCATTTCTTCTACGCTTAATTTTATTCTCAACTTCATCATCGGTAAAATCTTCAATATAACGGTTGTAGTTAGTATTCACGAAATCATGAAGCTTGAATGAAAAGCTTAGCCATTTTGATGTTACCTCAGTTGCAAAGCTTGCGCCTTCACCATTTTTTGCGTCCTCTGTATTGCTTTGTAATCTAGTCTGAATATTGTTGTCCTTATTTTCACCGTGTTCTTTCTGCTCATCGATTTCGAAACATTCGCTTCCACAATATGCGATTTGAAAACTCATGACTGCTGCAAAATGAACACCGTCGTACAACAAATGTTTGCAGACTATTTATATATAGCCTAAGCAACAACAATCTTGCAACGTCATCATTCGTTTTATGACGTTTGGTCATTATAACTCTAAGCATAACTACAAATCTATGCAGTGGCGGATCCAGAACTTTTCCTAAGGGGGGGCCCGCTGACTGACCTAAAAAGGGGGGGGGGGCCTATCCAGTCATGCTTCAGTGATTCCCTATATAATCAACCAAATTTTCCCCACGAAAGTGGGGGGCCCGGGCCCTCCAGGCCCCCCTGGATCCGCCTATGCTATGTACTTTTAACATTATTATGATTTTTGTACTGTACCATAATGCCATATTATAATTGTTCGGTAGTTCGTTCTAGAGTTTGGCTCCTGCATATCTTAATGAGTGTAGCCCATGGTTAGTTGTCCTTACCCTGGGAACATCTGTTATGTTGTTATTTCTAAAAGATTAATTACATTTTTATGCCCAACCTACGATAGTAGAGGGGCATTATGTTTTCTTGTCTGTACGGCCGTTCGTCTGTCCGTCCGTCCGTCTGTGCGTCCGTTCGCCAGGATTCAGGTTAAAGTCACATTTTGTTCAAGGTAGACAAGTTTTCAATAAAGTTGAAGTCCAATCAAATTTAAACTTAGTTCCCCATGATATGATCTTTCTAATTTTAATGCCAAATTAAAGTTTTGATCCCAATTTCACGGTCCACTTAACATAGAAAATGATAGTGCGAAGTTCAGGTTAAAGTTTTTGGTCAAGCCGGTAGTTTTTGATGAAGTTGAAGTCCAATCAACTTAAAACTAAGTACACATGTTCCCTATGATATGATCTTTCTAATTTAAATACCAAATTAGAATTTTGACCCCATTTCACGGTCCACTGAACATGGAAAAGGATAGTGCAAGTGGGGCATCCGTGTACTTTTTACACATTCTTGTCAATTTCAATAAGTTCATGTAGATATAATGGACATGTTTATTAATAATTTTATACACATGTACACCTCTATATTGCTATCATTCTAATTCTTCTGATTTTTAAACTAAGTACTTTTGATTTAATTGACACTTATTCATAAGCATGATAAGTATTAGTCTTCATATATAAATCTTAGGGCAAATGCAGTACTGTATTTTCTCTATTTTTGTGGTATTACAATCACCCTTCTAATATAAATGAACCAGACTTAATTATGACCACTTATAGGACTATATGTAGTTGTACGTCTAACGATTATTAAACTGTGATCATGTAGCCTGGCAGCCTGGCTCACATGCTCGGTCAATGAAGTATTTTAAAGATTGGATGAGGATGCTATATGTGATCACGAAGGTGCTCCCAATATAATGGAGGATTGTACAATGAGAAACAGGAAAGAGTTCAGAACGTTGCCCTCCCCTTCCAGTTTCACCCCTCATAAATAAATAATAAAAATGTCAGGCTCCATGAAAAAAAGAAAATATATGAATACAGATTCAGATGAAGAATTTCAATCACTGGAGACAGTAAGCAATATGTGCATTTGATGCTGAATAGCATTTTAATAAAGTCTTCCTTTATAAATGATACGAGCAAATAAGGCCCAAATTATACGGATAAATCAGCATGTGCAATGCTGAAAACGTTTCACTGTCAATAACAAGATTGAATATTTCTCTTCGAATAATGCCAGTACGGAAAAAACGGTGCCAATATAGGTAGCAATACACAGTTAGGAAAAAAACTTAAAATTGACACTCATAATTTTTAAACACCCTCTTTCCCCGCCTGTCTAACAAAGAAGGCTTTATATGTGTGTCATGCATGTATATACTTATAGAAAGAGAATCTTCCATAGATTTGATTTCTAATGGTCATAAGGGTGAAATATAATCCCTCTTGGGTGTAACCATGGCAACAATCTGCATTTCTTAGATACAAAATATAGCAAAAAAGGGGGGTGAACATGTCACAAAAGTCTCCAAAATTTGGCCTAAAGGAAAATTTCAATCAATTACAGTAATACCTTTCCTGAATCCATAGGTTTATATCTATCAAGTGGTCCCAAAAAAATCATATGCTTATCTGCTCGTTTTTCCATAAAATTGAATTGAAAAGATCGAGCGCAAAATCTTTGTTGATAAACACTACAATAATGTATGGACCTATGAACGGTACGGATAGGAAAATACGGACTGTCAATCATATAAATGGCCTATAAAACATGTTAAAAACAATTTTAATGTTCATATAAACCCACTAAGAAGGCTATATTATTCTTCAATTATCTAAAAATCAATTTTATTGTACAAAAACTTTCATATTTAAAAAATTCACAGGGGCCATAATGCGAAACTAAACTTCTAACTGTGTATTGCTACCTTAAGGATTAACATTTTTTTTCCCAATTCCATTTTAAATGGATTTCTGTTTTCTACTAGCTAAAACGAGCAAATTGGCCTGCTAGTTTTGAAAATCGGTTCAGAAATAAATATTTTATGAAGGTTAGCAGTTGACACTGAAATGCAACAAAAAAGTGATTTTATGAAACATGCCATGTCAAAGTGCATTTTCTCCTTTTTCAGTCAAATTTCTAAAACTATACCTTCTAAGCCTGTCTTTTCTTGTTTAAAAACTTAAATTAACCTTAACAGTAGACAAATTTTACAAGTTAAAGCTATTTTAAAGCTCTAGAATGTCAATTTTGTTGTGTATTACCATACCAAAGCCTTGGTTAAAATTTAATAAATACTGAATTCATTTATAATAGCGGGGAAAAATTTAGGCTTAATTCATGCTAAATTGTGACTTTATACTTGCTAAAATAATAAATTTGATTTAGTCGCATGAAAAAATATAAAGCGTTCCCTTCTAAGGTTTCTACATAACGCGCAATCTTCTTTTCCAAGGGGTAGCCAATAAAGTTTCAATTTATGACGGAACCAAGTCTTTGTGTCAAAATGTCTATATTGGTTGCTAAGGACAATAAACAACAAAACTAACATATATTGTCATTCTAAAGGTTGTTTCTCCCTCAGAATTGTATCTATAACCTAGTTATCAATAGATTTGTGGTATGATTTGTCTAAAAAAAAGCAATTCTTTGCTTTGTCAAATGCCATAAGGTAGCAATACACAGTTAGGAAAAAAACTTAAAATTGACACTCATAATTTTTAAACACCCTCTTTCCCCGCCTGTCTAACAAAGAAGGCTTTATATGTGTGTCATGCATGTATATACTTATAGAAAGAGAATCTTCCATAGATTTGATTTCTAATGGTCATAAGGGTGAAATATAATCCCTCTTGGGTGTAACCATGGCAACAATCTGCATTTCTTAGATACAAAATATAGCAAAAAAGGGGGGTGAACATGTCACAAAAGTCTCCAAAATTTGGCCTAAAGGAAAATTTCAATCAATTACAGTAATACCTTTCCTGAATCCATAGGTTTATATCTATCAAGTGGTCCCAAAAAAATCATATGCTTATCTGCTCGTTTTTCCATAAAATTGAATTGAAAAGATCGAGCGCAAAATCTTTGTTGATAAACACTACAATAATGTATGGACCTATGAACGGTACGGATAGGAAAATACGGACTGTCAATCATATAAATGGCCTATAAAACATGTTAAAAACAATTTTAATGTTCATATAAACCCACTAAGAAGGCTATATTATTCTTCAATTATCTAAAAATCAATTTTATTGTACAAAAACTTTCATATTTAAAAAATTCACAGGGGCCATAATGCGAAACTAAACTTCTAACTGTGTATTGCTACCATAGGAAAAAGCGTGAAAAAAGCCGTATTGGCCCTGTATTGATTACGGTTTTTAATTTTCTTATAAACACATAAACTGATAAAAGTGTTATGAACCGGCTGTTTCTGTGTTGGACCTGTTATCAGATTTTCGGTCACTTGTTTTGGCGCTCGACCCTACAGGTCTCAAGGCCAATACAGCAAACCTTGACTCTATACCAGAGCCAATACAGAAACAGCCAGTTAATAATACTATAGTCTTGGTTTTTCACAAATAACTAGAATTTTGTACACTTTTATTCTGTGAATGTTTATGCTTATTGGCAAGTTACATATGTTGTATTATGTTTATCAATCTGTCCAATCAAAATAAAGTTTTACTTACTTACTTATATTGAAAACCCCAAACCAAAAATATATAGATTGAATTTACAATTTCGATAATTTATGTGAATATCCTACCGTAGTCTAAAATTAGTCATCTTGTTAGTTCATTCAGTATTTGTGTTTGAACTTAACACACAGGGAAACTATGTATTGACATCACTACGCTACTTTCAGCGTGGAAAATTAGTACAGAATAAGTTTTTTCTACTCTTTTGAATAAAAAAACATGTCTAAAGGTAAGTTTTCATACACCTTATCGCTATTTGTCCGCCATTACTGGATATCACACAGGTTCCTGTAAAATTTTGACGTCATTAAACAAAATATCTGATGCCACAATGGAAAAGTGATTGTTGTATGCGTCAAAAGTTCAAGCGGCCGGGTCAGCCGGGATTAGCGATAAGGTGTATTGTTATTCTCAAGTATTGCTCAAACATGCCAATTTTCTATATATAATAGCCATTTCAATCCCAACTTCTGAATGTCTAAAAACATTCTAGAACTTCCTAAAATCCCACTTCCGTCCTCCATTACTTTGTGTACATCCATTCAGCGTCATCAATCCTTGTGGCAGGCAATACAGGTCAAGCAAATCGTATTTTTATGAATTTTAAAATGACAAGCTCCTTATGTCTTTCATGATTATCCTGCGAAAGAAGCCCATCCAAAATGAAAGGAAAACTATATGAAAAAACAATGTCCATGCCATACAAATGTAATTTTTTGCAGGAATGTAGAGTAGATTAATAAAAAACAATTTACATTTATTTTTCTTAGAAAAAAATATTGATTCATTAGGCCAAATAAAAATATATGTGTGGTTCCAGTAACCCTACCGTCCCTACTTTTTCGGCTTACAAATAGCCTACCCTAAAGATTTTATTGTCATTTTTCACTAAGCACTGTTAAAGTCAGAATGTTGCTCCCATCATGCCCATAGACTCAATGTAAAAAAAAACCATAAAATAAAAAAAAATTCCCTATCTACCTACCCTAACTTTTTTTTCAGATGTAACTGGAACCACACATACTTTTTTATTTGGCCTTAAAATAAAATCAATATTCTGAACATCATGACTGTACAATGCTGTAGGTAAATATTCATACAAAATTCCATTGTTGTCAAAAGGGATGGCAAAAAATTAGGTTTCCTGTTGAATAAAACCCAAAATTATTGCAAACAATTTTCATGATTTTAAAGCATTATCCCACAAACAGATAATATTATCACTGAACTAGTATATATTTGTTTAGGGGCCAGCTGAAGGACGCCTCCGGGTGCGGGAATTTCTCGCTACATTGAAGACCTGTTGGTGACCTTCTGCTGTTTTTTTTTTCAATGGTCGGGTTGTTGTCTCTTTGGCACATTCCCCATTTCCATTCTCAATTTTAATATAATTGCCTTAGACTGAAAAACCACCTAATTGACAATAGAGCAATTTGATTGGGTAGAACGATTTAATAAATCATGTGATTTTGATGCCATTGGAATTTGAATGTAAACAAACAAGTTCAGCAAGTTCAGTATGGGACATCATCGTACATTGAGTGACAGAGACACAATAATGAGTAACCAAGCTTGACAATTGGATACATGTACATGGTAATCATTTTAATAAAAAATCAAAGCTAAGTCTACAGAAAAAATAAGAAAAAAATTTCCTTAGGTGAACGACTTATCAACATAGCTGGATATGAATGCTGCCCGGCCCTCTGTTGACAAGGGATCATTCACTGAAAATAGAAACAACTATAGGTCACCATGGTCACTGTAATGTCATCAGCAATAAAACCCAAACTACATATCTTTATCTTTTAAATGTTACCATGATTATTAACTCGAAAAAAGTCAAAATTGATATCTGATTTGAGGAAAATGCTATTGGAGTACAATAATTCAGTTTTGTAAAGCATCTTAAATGACCATTATATGTAACAAACCTTTTTTCTTTTGTTTTCAGATCACAGGATGGGAGAAAGCTTACAGAAGTTTTACCATTATATAACAAACCTTTTCTTTTGTTTTCAGATCACAGGATGGGAGAAAGCTTACAGAAGTTTTAACAGCTGTAGAAGATTAAATCTCCCAACAAAAAGAACAATGTTGATTTACTGGCAAGATTATACAGAAGGTAAAAGTTCCAGCTAATTTACTACTGCATGTAGAGCAAGACTTTGGTTAGCTTGCATGCTAAGTTTGTATATTGTACAATTATATTGTTGATTTACTGGCAAGATTATACAGAAGGTAAAAGTTACAGCTAATTTTCTAATGCATGTAGAGCAAGACTTTGGTTAGCTTGCATGCTAAGTTTGTATATTGTACAATTATATTGTTGATTTACTGGCAAGATTATACAGAAGGTAAAAGTTACAGCTAATTTACTACTGCATGTAGAGCAAGACTTTGGTTAGCTTGCATGCTAAGTTTGTATATTGTACAATTATATTGTTGATTTACCTGTCAAGATTATACAGAAGGTAAATGTTACAGCTAATTTACTACTGCATGTAGAGCAAGACTTTGGTTAGCTTGCATGCTAAGTTTGTATATTGTACAATTATATTGTTGATTTACTGGCAAGATTTTACAGAAGGTAAAAGTTACAGCTAATTTACTACTGCATGTAGAGCAAGACTTTGGTTAGCTTGCATGCTAAGTTTGTATATTGTACAATTACATTGTTGATTTACTGGCAAGATTATACAGAAGGTAAAAGTTACAGCTAATTTACTACTGCATGTAGAGCAAGACTTTGGTTAGCTTGCATGCTAAGTTTGTATATTGTACAATTACATTGTTGATTTACTGGCAAGATTATACAGAAGGTAAAAGTTACAGCTAATTTACTACTGCATGTAGAGCAAGACTTTGGTTAGCTTGCATGCTAAGTTTGTATATTGTACAATTATATTGTTGATTTACTGGCAAGATTATAAAGAAGGTAAAAGTTAATTAGAGGAAAACATTATATATTAGAAAGGACAGATTTGTCTTCGACATATACATGTATTATGACAAGTTAGCCAGGCTGATGTTTTTTACCTTGTCAATTTTATTTTGAGGAATTTTTGCATATCTGTTTCACATGTTTCAGAAGACAATAATACCATTATATAAATGAAAGGATATATGGAGTTAAATTTGCTGTCAGTGTATTGAAGACGAATTCCATTTCATATTAGTGTGTCAAAAATATAAGGAACTTGGAGTAAAATTCATATAAAAGAAATATTACTGGTCTAGATCAAGTGTGTTTAAATTTGTTGAACTTTTAAGTTTAAAGAACATCAAACAGTTAACCAATTTAGGAAAATACATTTTTACTGCATTTAAAATCAGAGACAATATTACATGAACATTCTCTGTCTGTTTACTTGTTTACTATGAAAATTTATATTGACACCATTGAACTGTAAAGTTTAAGGTAATACAGAATTAGGTTAACTGCTGTGAGATAGAAATGCTGAAGAATATTTATTTTTTTTAAAGACCCAATGATGTGCATAACTTTGTAAAGGACAAAACATTTCTTTCTCTTTGCATTTATCCCTTTCTAGTTGACTTTGCATAATTTATTTCAGCTATTTTTTAGTCTGCTCTATCTTGTTTCTTTATTGAGGACCCATATGTTTTATATTGGCTACGATTTATATTCACAATTTTTCAACTACATGTACTGCAAGTTGCAAAAAATGAATCCATCACACAAAAATTAGTTCTGGTATAGTATATATCTTATCATGTTTTATTTTGATTTCAGGTTTTATGAAAAGGGAACCAGAAGAATGTATTTTTAGAACATTACAAGACCAGGGAAAGTTATATTACTCAGGTGACATGTTTGATAGCTGGATGTATTTCAGTCCAATTGATTTGAAAGATAGAGAATGGTATGAACAGGTATTTATAATTCTAACATTGATTGTTTGAAGGAGACTGGATAAAATTGAGAATGAAAATGGGGAATGTGCCAAAGAGAAAACAACCCAACCATAGAGCAGACAACAGCAGAAGGTCACCAACAGGTCTTCAATGCAACGAGAATTTCTCGCACCTGGAGGCGTCCTTCAGCTGGCCCCTAAACAAATATATACTGGTTCAGTGATAATGAACACCATACTAAACTCCAAATTGTACACAAGAAACTAAAAGTTAAAATAATACAAGACTAACAAAGGCCAGAGGATAAAATGCTATAGCTCATAATACATGTATATCTGTCATGTCCGTAGCCCTTTTCATAAAAAATCTTTAAGTGTAAAATTTATCGTAATGCTTTAATATTCCTTAACAATCAACTAAATATTTTTATCGTAAGATGAATTTAACACTTAAGATTTTGGGTCAGAAGGGAATCTAAACTTTAATTGCTTATATCCGCATCATTTGAGTTCTGGTGGATGATTAACTCATTGGCAATCAAACCACATTTGTAGGGTGCCCAATCAACAAATTTTATTGATTTGCCTTAACGGAATAACACACGGCTATATTTTATATCATTGAAAAGAGGAGAACAAGCCTCATTGAAATACCGTTGTCGTCGTTGCCCGACGTGGTCACATTTTTTTTTAATCGGGGTCAAAGGTCAAAGCAAAAATTCCAGAAAAATGCACATTCACATTTAGATAGCTTGTTTCTCCTACATATATGCGTTTGGAGCAAAATAAAAAACAACTAATTTATAGAAAAACATATTTTCTATCTTCCATTAGAAATTATTTTATATTTTTATCGCTAAAAATCACTTTACATTGACTTTTTTGCATATAGGGTGCAAATTTGAAATTTTCAGACAGCTGTTAAATAACAATGACCTTGACCTAATTTAATTTCTAAATTTGAAATTTTTGTATTCAATTCATTACAAGTAAGTTCTAAAGATGTTTTTTAGATCTAAACTTCAATAATTTGCCAAAAAAAAAATGTGTTTTTCACGTCTTTTGATAGTCAGGTGTACATCAATTTCTAGGTAAATATCAAATTTCTGATTTTGGGTGCGAAAGAGTATATATAAATGATTTGTTTCAAAATTTGTACAACATTAACATTGAACTTGGTTGACTATATAGCTCTGTGTATAGCTTTGCTTTACAGAAGTAAAAATTACTGCAAACAGAGAAAAAAGGGGGGGGGAGGTTAAAGTTATGAAAACAAACCTCTATTAGAAACATGTAAAACACCCCATCATGGCTACATATACAGATGACTAAATGAGCAACAATTGGCTATAATGTTTACATGTATTTAAAAAATAAAATAAGGGAGAGGCTTATGTACAGCACCGATGCAAACAATAAAAACAAAAAAGGCGTGATAAACCAAAGATACATTAAAAACTTATAAAATGAAGACAAGCTGACAACACCATAGCAAAAACACGAAAAAAAGAACAAATGCAAATAAAAAACTATGGTCGAAGCAAGTATTACCTACTACTTATTTGTTGTATATATTTGGCACACATATGAACCATGTCTTGTTGATGTAATCAGAGTAAAAATCCTGTGAAAGTAACATGCAATAAATTTTCTTTTGTTCAAAATGTGGTAAAATTCAGCTAAATAAATAGTCCGACTGAAATCATGAAAAGCTTATATTTTAATTATATAAATCTTTTCAGCTTTTGTTGTACGATAAATTTAATTTTTAAGCTAAGTGATTAGTGTCATTAGTATCAATTGAACAAATAACACAGAAAGCAATAATTTTATTTATCGTGTTGAAGATGGCCTGTATAATGAGGTATCTTTGGGTACCCTAAGAAAACACAAAATTTTGAAAAACATGACCACGGGAGCTTTCAAGGACATTCATGATTGCAAAATATAATGATTTTCCAATAGTTTGCATACAAATATATAGCCGTGTGTTATCCGTTAACTTAAACTTGTTAAGGTGGTACCTAACACTACAGGAAGATAACTCTGTAATATCAGCTAAACGTTTTAATTACGTTGCGTTGTGAAGGCAATATAAAGCTTCTCAATGATCAAAATTAGTGTTTGTCAAACTGCTATATAACCAGTGTAATTTTTCTGATAAAACTCTTGGTTCAAAGTTTTTGAATTTTTTATATTTTGTTAAAGGGTCAAAGTATATACTTTGTCAAAATTTTATGAAAATTAAACGAGCCAAATTAATTTTAGTGAAAGTGTTGGGTACCACCTTAACTAGACGTCTTTTTCGATACTGTGCACCCTATAACATCTCCTTATTTTATATATTAAGATTACAGAATACGGATTCCTCATTTATTGAGTTGCTTCCCTTGTCTTTTTTCTTCAGTGTGACCTTCACCAAATTTTTTAAGGGCATTTTTGTACATACGAAGAGAAAAATAAAAAAATTTAGTACTAATTCAAATATGTCTCCAGTTTGAAATTAGCAGTTCAATGCATGTGTATTAATATCTTCTTTCAGAATTGTGACTTGGATCTTATTAAGGATGAACAAGTTCAGTCAGAAATTCATCATTTGTCAATGGCTGTTAAGGCAGCAGACCTAGAGGGTTGTCCAGGAACTTCGTCACCAGATCTTCTATCTGTAAGTTTGTTTATGTGATAGCCATTTCAAGTCAAAGTCTCACAATTTAAAAAACAAGTACATATAGTCTCACAAGACTACATCACATGAAAAAAATATATTACAAGGAGTGGTCTCAAAACACCAACCCACCCCACTAAACAATGAGGGAAAAGAGGAACAAGCAGAAGAAATAAAAAATAAGAGACAAAAAACACCTTAGTGAAATAAAGAAAAAAAAAAACACATATTAAGGTGGTACCCAACACTTTCTCTAAAATTAATTTGGCTCGTTTAATTTTCATAAAATTTTGTCAAAGTATTTACTTTGACATTTTAACAAAAATATAAAAATTCAAAAAAAATTGAACGAACCGTTTTGTCAGAAAAATTACACTGGTTATATAGCCATTTGACAACCATTAATTTTGATCATTGAGAAGCTTAGTTTGCATTTTACAACACAACATAATTAAAACGTTAAGCTGACTGTACAGAGTTATCTCCCTGTAGTGTTAGGTACCACCTTAAACAGCAAGACGTTATCCTGTCCAGAAAACAAGTTTTAGTGTTACTTAACCTACCAAAATCTGAGGCTGTAATTAGGATTTTCTCAAAGGACAGTTAACTCAACACATAATGTTACTCAGCATATTACAAGTAAAATTTTGTGATGTCACAACAGAAATAAAATGTTACAAAATTTCCTTCTAGATGCTTCATGTACTTTTGACCATAAACAAGCTTCTGCTGAAGTTTGGTACAGAGAAATGTATTTATCCATATTGATACTTTTATTCAAGTTGATGAAAATTTGAAAGATTTGAATCACAACTTTATCCATATCATTTGATTTACCAATCAATTAACTTACTAAAATTAGTCTGTTCGAATCACCAACATACATTTTTGTACATCTAAAAATTTACTCTAATTTCTTGAATTAAAGAGAAATTGCATAAATTGTGTTTCTGAGGAAAAGTTTTAAAATACATTTCTTTCCCCTAAAAAGATGCAAAAATGATAGTACGTTTTTAATCACCAAAAACGGTTATTATTAAACATTGAACATGTACTGTTACATTTTATATGAAGCAAGCAGACAAATTATTAAACATTGAACATGTATGATTTTGGCATTTGATAAGGGACTTTCCATTTTGAATTTTCCTTGGAGTTCAGTATTTTTTGTGATTTGACTTTTTACAGACAGCAAACAGACAAGAAGATTCACCAGTCAGTCTCTCTCCGATTGTTTACCTTTATTGGGAAGCTAGAGCACAGGGATTTCATAACTTGAGAGGGAAGCTTTTTGGTGAAGCGTTTGTTAGATTATTGTTCATGGGAGTAGACCATGTGACTTTTTCTTACTCAGCAGCTGGACTTGATACTCACCTAGATAGGTGGGGATATGTGAAGAAAGGACCATCAAAACGATCACCAGGGTGTAGTGATGATATTTGTAATCAATTGCTTTCACATGCAGGGATGAATTCCAAAGACCAATATTTAACAGTGTTAAAAAAACAAGAGAGTGTTGAGTTTAATTTAGAAGCAACTTCACTTAAGGCAGAATCTGATATTTTTGTTTGGAGAGGTAATAAATTAGTACTGGTTGCCATAGTAACAAGCATAAATGACAATGGACAGAGAAAAATACAGCAACTTCAACGGAATATGCTGCTAAGTTTAGATGGACAAAAAACACTTTTTGGCTTGGTAATACAAGGTCATCAGGTCATTCTCGGTGAAAGTACATTTGAACAACACTCCAGGGAATACAAAAGAAGCATTAGTGAAACAGCATTCAGTTATACTAAAAGTGATCTTAATCTCTTATATTCTTATGTACAAAAACACTTTGCAGAGTAACAAGAAATAGTGAACAAGTTTAACTTGCAAGCAAACTCAAGCCATTAAATTAGTTTAGACTAAGTATTTGCACAATAATTCATGAACTTTCAAAGAAAGTGATAAAAAGCATTTAAATATTCATATGATGATTTTAAAAAAGACAAAATAAAACTATTTTTGAAGTTTTTTATTTATTAAGTCTCCTCCTTATTTATATACGTGTATTATAATGCCCCTGTCGAGTGGTGCAGGTATCAAGATTATATATTTATTTGATATAGACGTGGGGCCCATAAAACAACTGTCCATTCAAGTCACAATTAGTAAAAAGTAAACCAGAGCCTTGGATCACACTGAACACATAAATGAAATTCAAACAGAAAAACCAAAGGTCTATTAGATTCTAATCTAAATGAAAAATGAGAAAAGAGAAATTCTTATGAATCACATAAACAATTTACAACCACTGAACAACAGTATCCAGACTTAGAACAGGTGCAAACAAATGCAGCAGATTTTAACGTTTGAATAGGTACCAACCTAGCCTGTAATTCAGTGGTTGTCGTTTGTTTATGTGTTACATATTTGTTATTCATTCATTTTTTTTTTTACATAAATAAGGCCGTTAGTTTTCTCGTTTAAATTGTTTATAGCTGACTATGCGGTATGGGCTTTGCTGATTATTGAAGGCCATATGGTGACCTATAGCTGTTAATGTCTGTGTCATTTTGGTCTTTTGTGGATAGTTGTCTCATTGGCAATCATACCACATCTTCTTTTTTATATTTACCTCTATCTGAAGCAATAGTGGGAAACTATAGCATAGAAAGACGCACTATAAAATATCAATTAGAATAGCTCAACTCAATCAAAAGACATATTAACAAAAACAAGTGAACATACACTGAACAAGTAAATTTGATCTATGACACAATGTAAATACAAATTTGATATGGTCAAAGCCATGTGAAAATGTTCAGTTAAGAAGTCGACATCAGACTTGGACTTCTCTTGAACTGAATTTTAATGTGCGTATTGTTATGCGTTTACTTTTCTACATTGGCTAGAGGTATAGGGGTAGGGTTGAGATCTCACAAACATGTTTAACCCCGCCACATTTTTGCGCCTGTCCCAAGTCAGGAGCCTCTGCCCTTTGTTAGTCTTGTATTATTTTAATTTTAGTTTCTTGTGTACAATTTGGAAATTAGTATGGCGTTCATTATCACTGAACTAGTATATATTTGTTTAGGGGCCAGCTGAAGGACGCCTCCGGGTGAGGGAATTTCTCGCTACATTGAAGACCTGTTGGTGACCTTCTGCTGTTGTTTTTTTCTATGGTCGGGTTGTTGTCTCTTTGGCACATTCAACATTTCCATTCTCAATTTTATGTATACCTTGTTATGATTATAATGCCCCTGTTGAGTGGTGCAGGCATCAAGATTCACCCTTGTCTGTCTGTACTAATGTCTACACATTTGTTTCCATTCCTTGACTTTAGTTTGCCCCAACCAAATGTAATGATACTTATAAATGGAACAAGTTCAAGTTTAGGTGGTGTAACTTTCACCTCCTGCAAATGATTTCCATTTATAAATGGAGGGGTTCCTGAATTTGCCCCTTCTGCACTCTAACACTCTATTTTGCATCCTCTAAATGTTCTGAAACACAATGGAATTTACCACCTCAGACATCACATTTAAATTTCATTGAGCTTTCACTGTTCTCACAAATTCATCTATAGCAACAAACCTCTACCACTCAATTACTGGTGACTTGGGACAGGCACATACATACAGAATGTGGTGGGGTTTAACATATCTTCTATACCTTTAGCTAATGTGGAATAAACATACACACATCAACATACAACTCTGTTCAAAAGAAGTCCTGATTCCGATTTGAAAATAGGTAACAGAAGAAACTAAGCAAAATGACAATGGTCATCATAAATTAACAAAACTGACTACTAGCAGATACTGACATGCCAGCTCCAATCCACAATGAGACTGATCAAAAGATTATTACTTCATCATATGAAACATTTATTAGCTTATCACCTGGCTCAAAGGGCGAAGTGAACTTTTCTCATCACTTGGCGTCCTTCCTCGTCGTTAACTTTTACAAAAATCTTCTCCTCTGAAACTACGGGGCCAAAATCAACCAAACTTGGCTACAATCATCATTTGGATATCTAGTTTAAAATGTGTCCGGTGACCCGGCCAACCAACCAAGATGGCCACCATGGCTAAAAATAGAACATAAGGGTAAAATGTAGATTTTGGCTTATAACTCTGAAACCATATATAGCATTTAGAGCAAATCTGACAAGGGGTAGAGTTGTTTATCAAGTCAATATCTATCTGCCCTGGAATTTTCAGATGAAATGGACAACTGGTTGTTGGGTTGTTGGGTTGCTGTCCCCCAATTGGTAATTTTTAAAGAATTTTTGCCGTTTTTTGGTTATTTTCTTGAATACTATTATAGATAGAGATAAACTGTAAACAGCAATAATTTTCAGCAAAGTAAGATATACAAATAATTCAACATGACCAAAATGGTCAATTGACCCCTTAAGGAGTTATTGCCCTTTTATAGTCAATTTTTAACAATTCCTTCATAATGACTCCTTTTGACGCCTGTGTAGTGCCTCAGTTGAAACGTCTTACTTACGAAAATCTTAATCAGACTCAATAAAAATTGTATCTTATATAAAAAGGATATTCGTGAGAATATCTGACTGGAATTTTGTTGATGAAATATTTTGTTTTTGCAATGCATTGATACTTTAAACCTGATGATTTTTTTTATTGAAAAATTCCTTATGCAAATCAAGATTGTTAAAAAGAAAATCCATGGAGGAAAGGGTAAAGGAGTTATTGCCCTTTATAGTCAATTTTTAACAATTTTCTTTAATTTGGTACATTTTTGTAAATTTTTACAAAATATTTTCTTCTGTAACTAAAGGGCCAAGTTTATCATAGATACAGAAAATTGTAAGTAGCAAGAATGTTTAGTAAAGTAAGATCTACAAACACATCACCATCACCAAAACACAATTTTCTTATAAATCCATCTGTGTCCTTTGTTAATTATATGTACATAGACCAATGTGAGCGACACAGGCTATTAAGAGCCTCTAGTTAACAAGCCTAATATTTTGAAACTTGTAGTTTATATTCATCCTTAAAGTGGACAGAGATGGAAATAACATTATTGTTGAAGACTGTATTTGACCTAATAAGTCCTAAGTTTCCAAGACAGAACTATCTCACTGATGTATACCTTGCATCTCCTTTGATATCCAATATTGTGATAAGTAACTCTATCTATGTGTTGTTTTTCAATGTGGAATATAATTATCCTCAGACTAAATAAAGATCCAGTGCTAATAAAACTATTTATTAAAACTAATATATAATATGAAAGTAGAAATTACATTGGAAAAACTGGGGACTAACAGCTGCATACACATAATAAACATTAAGAGTTATCCCCCTTTTAACATATAAATGAAAATTAATATATACAGAAAACTTGGGGGATAAGATAAAATTTGATGATAAAAGTATACAATTTTCTCGAAAAGTCGAAAGTCCGGCATGATTAAAATTTTAACACTTTCATACCTCAGTAAGTAAATAAAATAAACAAACTCAAAAAACAGTATGAGTATCAAATATAAGAGCTCATAATTAGCAATACAAATTTGAGCTCATAAGTACATGAAAAATGAAAAATAAAATAACAACCCATACATCAGCATGAGTAGAGAGTAAAAGCTCATACGTCAGCATGAGTATAGAAAAGACCTGACATCATACGTCAGCATGAGTACAGAGTAAAAGCTCATACGAGTATAGAAAAAACCTGACATCATACGTCAGCATGATGAGAATTAAAGAAACTCATACGTCAGCATGAGTAGAGATTTAAAAACTCATACCTAAGTATGACAAGATGTAAAAGAAACTCATACGTCAGCATGAGTAGTATAAACGCAACCCATACGTCAGCATGGGTAAAAATTAAGACCTCATACGTCAGCATGACAAAGTAAAAAGAAAATCATACGTCAGCATGAGAAGTAAATAAGAGCTCATACGTAAGCATGAGAAAATATAAAAGAAACCCAAACGTCAGCTTGAGTAGTATAAAAGAAACTCATACATCAGTATAAAAATAATACAAAAATTAAGGTCATAAAATTACAGGTATAAGTTCATGTATATACAACAATAGTGATGACTACTAAATAGTCCCCAGAGGCACTGGCAACAAAAGGAGAGAGGTGGGGATGGTGGCGGAAATTTAAAATATGAAAATCCAATCAAAATGTAATGAAAATATCTGATGACAAAAGGGGCACTGCTATTGATCCAAAAGCAGCAATATAGATGACGTATATCCCAAAATAATTTGAAAATGAGGCTAACATGATAAAGAGGTACAAATGGGGAAATCCTATCTATGACTAAAACTGAGTTAATCCTTTATATAAACATCAATTATCCAAATAATTGTTAATTTATATTCATCCTTAAAGTGGACAGAGATGGAAATAACATTATTGTTGAAGACTGTATTTGACCTAATAAGTCCTAAGTTTCCAAGACAGAACTATCTCACTGATGTATACCTTGCATCTCCTTTGATATCCAATATTGTGATAAGTAACTCTATCTATGTGTTGTTTTTCAATGTGGAATATAATTATCCTCAGACTAAATAAAGATCCAGTGCTAATAAAACTATTTATTAAAACTAATATATAATATGAAAATAGAAATTACATTGGAAAAACTGGGGACTAACAGCTGCATACACATAATAAACATTAAGAGTTATCCCCCTTTTAACATATAAATGAAAATTAATATATACAGAAAACTTGGGGGATAAGATAACATTTGATGATAAAAGTATACAATTTTCTCGAAAAGTCCAAATACAGATGCGAAGCAGCTGTAGCCCCAAGTTTAATTCTCCTTTTATTGCCAGTACAATAGTTTAAGACAAGGAAATTGATGAAACTAACTGTGCTTGTTGAATTACTTTAGGGCTGGTATGAATATACCTAGTATAACAATCTGATGACCACCTGCCTAAAGTTTTAATCAAGTGGTCTTCTAGTCTTACTTCCTGGAAAGGGTAAAGGAGTTATTGCCCTTTATAGTCAATTTTTAACAATTTTCTTTAATTTGGTACATTTTTGTAAATTTTTACAAAATATTTTCTTCTGTAACTAAAGGGCCAAGTTTATCATAGATACAGAAAATTGTAAGTAGCAAGAATGTTTAGTAAAGTAAGATCTACAAACACATCACCATCACCAAAACACAATTTTCTTATAAATCCATCTGTGTCCTTTGTTAATTATATGTACATAGACCAATGTGAGCGACACAGGCTATTAAGAGCCTCTAGTTAACAAGCCTAATATTTTGAAACTTGTAGTGTAAATTTTAACAATTTTTTAACAAATTGACAATTAGGGTTGGTTGAAAGCAAAACTTTACGACAAACGAGATGATTTCAGCTTCCCAATTGTGACCTTTCTATTTCTATGTAGCAACATTCCAGCAGCGCCTGCATATGGAGTATATATCTGTCAATTGTATTTCCTATCATGATTTCCTTGATAGAGTGATGCTGCTCACAAGGAAGTTTTAAACCAAGAGTTCCAAATGGGGATGTTGAAATCATCCCTTCATCCCTTCATAAATTTAGTAGTTAAATGCATATCTCTGACTCTTTTACAAACTGGGTCCGTACCCGAGTTGGTTCTCGAGATCCCCTGGTTAACCCAAGACACGTTACAATATATGGATGCGTTATGTTACGCCATTGTCCTTGACCTCATTTTCATGGTTCAGTGACTACTTGAATAAAGTTAAGAATTTTTATAAGGGTAATTTCTGTCTTATTTTGAGTAATAAGATATCTATATTTGGTATGTGCGTACCTTGCAAGGTCCTATTTTATGTCAAACAGTTTTCACTTGACCTCGACCTAATTTCATCCTCTTTTCACGGATCAATGAACAAGGTTAAGTTTTGGTGGTCAAGTCCATATCTCAGATTCTATAAGCAATAGGTCTAGTATATTCAGTGTATAGAAGGACTGTTAGGTGTACATGTCCAACTGGCAGGTGTCATCTGTCCTTGACTTCATTTTCATGGTTCATTGGTTATAGTTAAGTCTTTGTGTTTTGGTCTGTTTTTCTTATTCTGTATGCAAAAGGTCTACTATATTTGATGTATGGAATGATTGTATGGTGTACATGTCTAGCGAGCAGGTGTCATCTGACCTTGACCTCATTTTCATGGTTTAGTGGTCAAAGTTAAGTATTTGAGTTTGTTTGTTTTTTCTAATACGATATGCAATAGATCAACTTTATATGCTGTATGGAAATATTTTATGATGTTCATGTCAGTCTCGCCCCTTTAATTTGACTTTGATCTCATTTTCAAGGTTCATTGCTCAGTGTTACGTTTTTGTGTTTTGTCTTTTTTTCTTAAACTATAAACAATAAGTCACCTATATTTGTTATATGGAATGATTGTAAGCTGTATATGTTTGTCTGGCATGGTTTCTCTGACCTTGACCTCATTTTCTTTGTAGAAAGCAATAGGTGAACTAGTTTTAGTGAATTAAATGATTTTAAGGTGTACACGTATTTCTTGTTCGATTTCTATGAACTTGGCCTCGTTTTCTTTCAGTGATCGTGTTAATATATGATGATTCTATGAAAACTTTATATGTAGTACTTTCAATATAATTTTAATGATTAGTAAAGAAGGCGAGATATTTCAGTGTGTACACTCTTGTTTATACACAAAACTGGTATATACTAATTTCAAAAATTAAGCATGCATACAAGATGATAAAACTTAACATTTTATAATCGAAGCCTATATAAAGTAGACAGACGGGAAAAATTGAATGTTACTAGTACTTATGTTAAGAGTTAAAATTGATGGGGATGTACGGACAGTATAGTATCGCTGGAAGGGCTAAAGTGTCTTTAGAAAAAAGAGAAGAGGAAATGTTACAGAAAACATATATTCCAAGTAAGCATTCATAATATTGAATGAATTATACATAAAGTGACTCATCTGTACTGTTATAGAAATAATGCAATTTTCAGTTCTAGTATACATAAGCAATGTTAAGCAAACTTTAATCATCTCAACTTCCAAGCTTGTGTCAATTTGAGTTTATATTTAAAGATTGGATGAAACATTTGAAAATCATATACCGAATGAAACATGGTTGTTTATCTGCTTGTATACTTATGTTTCGAACAACAAAAGCCCCATAAAGGAGCTATGAGCGGCACTTCCCATCACGAAGTAATTACTACCACCATCCGCTGTTGTTTGTATCCATACATGGTTTCCCTTATCTACTTTACAGACCGTCTCTCGAGTTGCTGGAATCGTACCAGCAGCTGACCCAAGACTAATAGCAAGTGTATCAATAACGACATTGTCTACTCTAAGTTCAGAAAACACATAACGTCCACTGTTTGTCAGTGTCATCCATGAGAACTGATAAACTCCGGCGACTGGAGCTACAAATATTCCATCCCCTGAGTTGTAGTGATTTCCTACGTTGATAACAACATCATTGAATTTTATAATTGAGTATATATTCAGGGTAATTGTTCCTGACAGCCTGGCATAAAACACAACGTGGTAATCCTTGATTTTTATCTGATCTACAAAAGACAAGAGAACAAATTGAAAACATTATAGTTGAACGATACTTTTGGAATTAAAAGATTTTAAATCTACGAAAAATGCAGTCGTATAAATTAAAAGAAGATAAAGATGAATAGGTAAACATTTACAGTCAAACAAACTACATAGAACCATAAATTGAACATTTCTTTTTTTAATTTTATAAATGAATATGAATGCGTGACTTACTGAAAGCTATAGTTGAAAGCCAATAATAACTTATGAAGAGATCATGTACTAGTAACCAAGACTAAAATATCAACCAAACCGCAACCAACATCCAATGGATTTAGTGTAAAGACATCATAAACAGTCATAGAAAAACATGACCATGTACAATATTATTATATCCTTTTTGTCGTTTTAACTACTTATATTTTTGTGAACTCTTTCAATTGTCTGGTTTTCTTCGAATAACGTATTTTGTAATAAATCGAGAATGGAGATTTCCAGCTTTAGACTCATGTATCTGATTCTGCAATAAAAGCAACAACAAAAAACTGAAATAAATAAATATGATAAATATAATACCTTTTGAAATATCCTGAATAGAACGGGACAGATTCCTCATCTGAACTTGCAGTGCCTCAACAGTCTGCTCTAAAATCTCCAATTTGACATCTTCAGAAGTAACATTTTGAATAGATTTCATAAATGTCCCATGAACAACAAGAAAGAATATAAAAACTTTGATAATAAACATTCTCGCAAACAAACAAATTTTAAAGAAATCAACAGTTCAATGGTTGTACTGCGCAAATATATTTCTTCTTCGCCTTGAATGATCTCGAAATAATTTGACTCGCAACAAAATATTTTAAGATTGTTAATTACTAATCAAAGGTATTAAACTATGTCAGGGACGACTTTTTAATTAACCGAGAAAACTTTGCCAAAACTTTCAACTTTTAAATTCTTCATTTCTTTAACCTTTTCATTCCGTAGTACAATTTCATATGTGCAATGGATTTTTCTTCAGACACACTATAATTTATTTAATTGGTTTTGAAGTAGAGATGCGTCATGACATTGCATTGCAGTTGATGTT
This sequence comes from Mytilus edulis, assembly GCA_019925275.1. Classification (NCBI taxonomy): domain Eukaryota; kingdom Metazoa; phylum Mollusca; class Bivalvia; order Mytilida; family Mytilidae; genus Mytilus; species Mytilus edulis. The sequence continues at coordinate 10,781,208 of CM034359.1, forward strand.
TATATTGAATAACATTATTCCAGAAAATGGTAAGAATTTAAAGTGGACAGAAAATACGCTCACACAAACGTATTTATATACCTCTTTAAAAAATAAAGAAGATAACAAGCAATCCTAGAAAGTTGAAAGAACCATAATCACTCATTACTTAGATATAACAGAAATACTCTCTATTAGCATAAACAAAAACTTTAAACAGACTTATTAAAAAGGGATATCGTTACGATACTGTTGTCAGGTTAGTAAAGATTGTATATTTTGGATTTAATATAAAAGGGTCTTTGCCTCGGAATTAAACACGTTATTCTAAAACCAGTTGTTGGCATGACTCTAGTTATGTTCTTCTCATATATTTTATGATGATATAATACTAAACCCCCTAACGGGAGGGATAGTGCTTGGTATTCATATGATGAAGACATAATCTTTCAATCAGTTTAATTGAGGGTTGAGATCTTCAAAAACATGTTTAACCCCGCCGCATTTTTGCGCCTACCCTAGGTTGTTCACGTGGAATATATCTTTACACTTAGATTTTCTGACGCAATTGCTTTAATATTAAGTATTTGCCACTGGACGTTAGGCAGAAAACAGAAAAATCATCGATGCGCTATATTTGATCCAAATCAAAAATAAGCACTTCTTAATTAAGCTTACTGTGATTTGCGTGTGCAATTAGATTGTCTCGCTATGTTGAAGTACCATTGATGACCTTGGGCTGTTTTCTTCTCTTAGGTTGGATTGTTGTCTCTGATTCACCTTCACCATTTTCCTTCTCAATTTTATTACAATCATATTTTTTAAGGATAATATGGCTAGAAGATTATAATAAAAAGTAAAATCACAAAAATACTGAACTCAGAGGAAAATCAATTCGGAAAGACCATTATCACATGGCAAAATCAAATAACAAATCGCATCAAAAACGAATGGACAGAATAGTGGAAAGACTAATAATGAGCAATAAATCTCTGGTATAATTTAAGACATTTAAAGATGAAATAAACACTAATACAGAGAACAACTATAAATTTAGTTCAGCTTCAATGATGAATATCCAGTGTGTGGGGTCTAATGTCTTTTCATCTGAAAATTAAAAAAAAATCTTTATTTCTACATTAGAATTTATTGCTCATTATTAGTCTTTCCACTATTCTGTCTATTCGCTTTTGAGACTGACCCTGTTTAGTCGAAGACTTTTAATTGTTAAAGTTATCTCCCCAAACACTTTGTGGTGAGATCTCCTCCGTAACATAAAAGAAAGCGACAAAGGAGAAGGTTCACGAAGGGTGAAAATTTGCCCGAAAGTTTTGAAGTTTTTTAAAATCGGGCCAAAATATTACAAATTTCACATAGAAATACTTGTGCTAATACTATTAAGATAAAACATAATTTTGCTGGTACCTTCCGAAAAAACATATGAAGCTATGACCCCTTAAATAAACATTATTTGTATTCTAAGGTAGATTTTGGTAAATGATTTCCATAACTTTGATTGATTTTTGGTATAATTAACATTGGCTGCCATCCACGATCCAAAAAGTTTTCATAGCGATGAAATCTATATCAAAATTGGAATCTTTTAGTTACAAAACATTTTGATAGTAGGTGGTGGCCGAAGTGTTCTTGAAGCTTTTAGGTCTGAAAATTGCACAAAATCATCTTATTTTGACAAAATGTTCAAAATGGGCTGACTTTGGCGAATATTATGTATTTTAATGCAAAGAGCTGATTTATATAACATTAAGGCTTTTGAAATAGACCATTCTGACTTTTTTGGTGTTTTTTTTATAAAGTTTATATTTTAGGCCATTTTGTGCCTTAAGTGAACCTTACCAAATAGTTCGCTATATCCCATGGATTTTTGTCGAATTTTGAAGGAAGCGATACGAAGACTCCATATGAAAGTTATTCCCCCTAATGCATTTGATATAAGTGATATACATTTGTAACTGGTAAACCATAAGTAACAGAGACATTGGGTCTGTTGATTTGAGGTCCTTGGTCCAAAGAATAGAAAACCAGGTCAAGAATAATGATCAAGGTCAGAATTAAAATTTTGACTTTTCCTTGTTTATTGATCTCATCTGTCACTTTTAAAGATACATATAAAATAACAAGTGCAAAATGTTTGCCTATTTGTGAATAAAATAAGATACATTTGGTCTGAAACAATCCAATGACATCTTGTAAGAGATAATGGATCTGACATGATTCAATTTAAGGTTAATTAATTATTGCTCCATTGATAGTACATGATAAAGCCATAGGGTCTCTTACAAACTGTGTGTTGACATGTGACCTTGAAAAATACTAACCGGAAGTGACATAGAGTAAACCGGAAATAGCTATTTTTGTACTTATTTCAATGAAAACTTCAAGTACGTAGAAACTAGATATTTTTACGTAAATATACACATAAACCTATCATTTGAGACCGGAAGTGCATTTCGGAAAACAAGAAGTACCTAATATCTCCCATATTACTGGTAAAAGTATTAAGAAACCATTTTTTTTTTTGGAATCAGTGTAAAGTAAGCTATAATGTGGGACCGGAAGTGACATTTATTTAAACCTGAAATTATCTCCCTTATTTCAGGCAAAGATATATAGAAACATTTATTTATTGAATCAACATGAAGAAACATATGCTTGGATGCCAAAAGTAGCTTTGAGTTAACCGAAAAGAGCTTCTCATCAATACGCATATATTATAAAAAAAATGAAAACAACACGTTTAATAATTTCTTGCGTCCGAAGCGCTTTTCTGGATTTACCTTCATCAGGAACGCTCAAATCCAAACATTTGAAATCCGAAGATGGATAAGTACCGAAACTGTTGAAGAGCTATATGTCAAAATTACCTATAATAAATAGCCAAATACATCTAAAGTCAACTTTGCCTGAGGGAGTTGAAACCTTAGTTTCTTAATAATTTCAAAATTTATCAACGGACAATTTTAGTAAAGTTTGTTAAATTATGTTATTACCAAAGCACTGACTACTGAGCTGATGATACCCTCGGGGACTGATAGTCCACCAGCAGAGGTATCTACCCAGTGATGTAAAAAAAATGTAAACAACACGTTTAATAATTTCTTTCGTCCGAAGCGCTTTTCTGGATTTACGTTCATCAGGAACGCTCAAAGCCAAACATTTGAAATTGAAGCTGGATAAGTACCGAAACCGCTGAAGAGCTACATGACAAAATAACCTTAAATAAATAGCCAAATACATCTAAAGCTAACTTTATCTGAGGGAGTTAAAACCTGAGTTTCATAATAATTTCAAAATTTATATACGGAAAATTTTAGTAAAGTTTGTTTAATCGTGTTAGTACCGAAGCACTGACTACTGAGCTGATGATACCATCGGGGACTGATAATCCAACAGCAGAGGTATCTACCCAGTGATTATAAAATTGATGAAAAAGACCTTGTTCTCTGAAAAAATGGTTTTTAAATATTATTTCACTATTAATCACTATATATGTCACCCGATGAGCAATGCCGGGTGACATATTATTTTTCTATCGTCTCTTTCCCTATTAATATTAGCATTCCTGTAAAACTGAAAGACAAATATTAACCAAACGTAAGCACAATGGCAATCACCATATGTAGATTTGCAATCCTTCTATGGCACTTAATGTAATGGCTGCCGTTACAATTGGGAACTGAAGAATTGTTAAATTATTTGAATACGACTACCCGCAATGGTGGCCATTTTAGAAATTCTTAATTAAAAAATAGCCATGGAGACAGCAAAATTGTGTAAAATTTCAAAAATCTTCAAATGTTCTGAAAATTTACAGATAGACGAACTACCATTCACTTATCATTTTTTTCAAAATGGCTGACACTTAGTGGCAATGGGGGAAGGTTAATATTTGTCTTTCAGTTTTACAGGAATGCTTAAGACAAAAGATGAAATAATAATAATATTAATAGGGAAAGAGACGTAATGGCAAATCTGGTCATTATTAGTATTACAAAATTTATGTTAAATAAATAATAAATTCTTTAAATTTGTAATTACCAATAATTCGACGGTTCTATCCTAATAATGGCCATTGGCATCTCTTTTAACTCATGAATTCAAGCCCTCCAAGTGGTGGCAGTAATCTGTAAGATTCAAGCTCTTCCATTGGTGGCCCGAGTCGTGGCTGTCCAATGACTGTTCCTGTTAAAACTGCCATAAACATCATGAATATCGCACACAGAATCTTCACTATTTTCATTCTGCAAGGGACTAAAATTATTTGTTCACCTAAAGTATAAGATAATATATATCATAATGTTTTTGCGCACTAATTTCCGAATAAACTTCATCATATACGCTCAAAACATGAAACAAAGTTTTCAAAGTAAAATGTGGAAGATTAAGTTTAAAATATACAATGGAAAATTTAGCTTTGATATTGCTGAACTCATTAGACATACATGATATAGATAATCTCATTATTGATACCAGGATAAACATGTTGTATATCTTATATCTCCCTCGGTTTAATTAAATTATCCCGCCAGTGAGACTGCAATAGTTTAACTTTATAAAGGAAATCATAGTGATGTTTATTAATTTAATCAGTTTATCCCCCTCCCATCCCCGACAAAAAAAACCCACATCAAACAAAAACAATCAAAAAACCTCACACAAATGATCAGATTTACTTTTATTAATTATTGTTTTTAACTCCTTTGTTTTGATTGTTATTGTCTTTGATAGAACAGCTTATCTTTTATATGGTTTTTTTCAAATGTTACTGTAAATTATGATTATTTCAAATATTTCAAATGTTACTGTAAAATATGATTATTTCAAATATTTCAAATGTTACTGTAAAATATGATTATTTCAAATGTTACTGTAAAATATGATTATTTCAAATGTTACTGTAAAATATAATTATTTCAAATATTTCAAATGTTACTGTAAAATATGATTATTTCAAATATTTCAAATGTTACTGTAAAATATAATTATTTCAAATATTTCAAATGTTACTGTAAAATATGATTATTTCAAATATTTCAAATGTTACTGTAAAATATGATTATTTCAAATGTTACTGTAAAATATGATTATTTCAAATATTTCAAATGTTACTGTAAAATATGATTATTTCAAATGTTACTGTAAAATATGATTTTCAAATGTTACTGTAAAATATGATTATTTCAAATATTTCAAATGTTACTGTAAAATATGATTATTTCAAATATTTCAAATGTTACTGTAAAATATGATTATTTCAAATATTTCAAATGTTACTGTAAAATATGATTATTTCAAATATTTCAAATGTTACTGTAAAATATGATTATTTCAAATATTTCAAATGTTACTGTAAAATATGATTATTTCAAATATTTCAAATGTTACTGTAAAATATGATTATTTCAAATGTTACTGTAAAATATGATCATTTCAATTATTTCAAATGTTACTGTAAAATATGATTATTTCAAATGTTACTGTAAAATATGTTTATTTCAAGTATTTCAAATGTTGCTGTAAAATATGGTTATTTCAAATATTTCAAATGTTACTGTAAAATATGATTATTTCAAATATTTCAAATGTTACTGTAAAATATGATTATTTCAAATATTACTGTAAAATATGATTATTTCAAATGTTACTGTAAAATATGATTATTTCAAATATTACTGTAAAATATGATTGTTTCAAATCTTTCTGTAAAATAGGATTATTTCAAATAATACTGTAAAATAGGATTATTTCAAATGTTACTGTAAAATATGAATATTATGCAGAATTATTAAGGAAAAAATGTTGTTGATTTGAAATTACTGAAAAGCACCTAAAAAATTATTAAGTGTTATTTTCATTTGAACTCTTTGTCACAGAAGTCTTAAAACGTAGAAAAAAATCAGTTATTTCAAAACTTTTATTGTATTGTATTTACCTTGCTCTTTTTGGTGCTTAACCGAACAGGGAAATAACAGTATGTCTACACAAGATAAAACATCAATATCACACACAATTGTGTTGTTTATTGACACGGCAAATCTTATTCTTAAAGTATGTTTTTAAAGAGTTTAAAGGTTATGATCAACAGACTAAACAAATAGTAATTGAGCTTACCTATATGCACTTAACTTTATTGTTTTTAGATTCTAATTTTAACAGAATTTAATCTGTGTGCACTTTTGTGCACATAGAGTCAATATGCGACCGAATTCTATTGAATCTTATTTTTCACGTTGTATTATAACGATATATGGTTATATGTTAACCAAACTAAATAAACTGAAAGTATTCAATACTTTTATTTGAAGTACCCTTTTGTCCTCTACACGGACACCAACTCTAAGATGTTGGAAAAGTACGCTCTGTTTTGTATATGCTTAATCATAAGAAACATTCTAGATATGGCAAATATCTCTACATGTGAAAAGAACCAGATTAACATGAATAACGACCCTTGAGATTTACAAACTTCTTATAACGGGAGAGCGTCTGTGTGTTTGAATGACTGGATCAATCTAAATGAATCAAAATATAATTCTAGGTACAGTAAAATTTTGAACATACCACAGATAAGTACATGTTATCTGGATGTGGATATATAGATATAGAAAAATATCAGCCCACGAGCCAGAATATGAAGCTAAATGTCGAGTGAGCGTAGCGAACGAGCCATTTAGCTTCATATTCTGTCGAGTGGGCTGATATTTTTCAATATCTATACATTCCACATTTAGATAACATTTTTATCATCTTTCAAAGCAATGTTTTTAATCAAAATTTCCTTTTTTAATAATTTTGCGGGAATTGTTATTACCGGAGTGTCTCTGTTGTTACTAGGCAACATACGTCATCGAATATTAAACCGCGGAACATCTTGCGGCCAAAATAAGCAGGGTAAAATATTCCAATTAACTACATGAAGAAAAATGTTTTTTGTACATGATAATTCATATATGGGTGTATAATATTTGAAGATGATACAAAAAAGAAAAGAAACAAGGCTAAATGAAAGATTGAAAACAAAAGTATTTCATATCACCAGAAGAAGAAAATATTTACTCGCGGACTGCCGAACAACTTTTAAGCATGCGCTTCACAAAAGAAATCCAGAAATATCGCATCAAAATGTTGTTTGTATTAAGTCTGAGAGTACACGTACTTAAATATTTAGTAGTCGTAATTCGCTAAGGAGAAGTTAATTTGAGAAAGACGGATATTGGTAAATTGACCTTTTTGTATGTAATACCTCGACATCTCGCACCTTGTACCCGCCATTTGTACGTGAGAAGACATGGAAGGTAGGTGTTATTTTTATACCGACTTCCCCACCAAATTGCAGTGGGACGGTATTAGGTTCAAGTTATTGAGTAGTACTATTTCCTATACGTGCTTTGCCTAATGTCATCATTGATAAAAACATATTTTCCGGGGGTATTTTCTTCACTGAGGAACAAAAACAACCAGATCACCTGAAATTATGGAATGTTTTTTTCAATATTGCTTCGCTGCATACTGTTGGTCCATGTACATTAATATACATGTCATGACTTTTTTTTTGTATCATTCTTTTGGTAACTTGGAGAATAATTGATAAGATATATCATGTTTATGATTCTTGAAATATGTATATATGCTTTCAGTGTATTCAACTAGGTAGCTCAGGGCTCAGAGCATCTCTATGAGAAGGTCTTAGGTTCAAATCCTAACTTAGTTACACTGAAGCAGTTAAATACTATAAATAGAATCTATACATGTATTCATCAATTAATATTTTGCCTACTTGAGTCTATCTCATGTGAATGATCAATGTACATATATAGCCAATATAAATATGATTTAATACACCAGTTTTCACATTGTAACTTGAACTGATATTTTATACATGTATCAATAGAAAACCGGACAACTTATACATGCTAATTGATAATCATAGAAAACCAAGTAAGGTGAACATTGAATTAATGTATTGATATCACTTTAATTTCAGATTTGAACAAAGTATTTTAAATTATCAGTTTTTATACTGATGCATAAATAAATATAGAATATAATAAAATCCAAATTGTTCATGAATGATTTCGGTTTTAGTTATCACTATCACTATCACTGTCAATAATAAAAGTACGTTTTCGTTTGTTCACTTTGTTCAAGTTGTTCTTATTAGAGGGTTGTTGATCGGATGATGTTCCATTGTTAAAAGTAAAGTTAAAATTTCCACCATGAAAGGTTGCATTTGTATGAGATAAGATAAGGTAAGAGACTGTTCACATTTTTATGTCCTGTCCTTTGAACAATTTCAGTGTCCTGAACTCCTACATTTTTTGTTTTTGTATAAACCCTTTCCTTGCACTGTGACCTGTGAGCCTCTTGTCATTATTAGGCAGTGCTTCAGTTGCCATAATTTTTATTATTTTTTAAATTGATTTTGTACCGAACCTTTGAGCTTTGTACCAAAGTAATTTTGAGCCATAAGTATCGTCTAGGAATGTTGTGGCTTGTATATAAAATGGGGAATCATCTTTTTTCATTGTTTCTGGTCTTTTCTGTCGATAAAGTTTGTATGCGAATACTGGACATCTAGAGTGATCATTTTTATTCTCCGTTTGCAATGGGTCCTGTCTTCCGTAAATTGGAAAGATTGTCACCCTGCCTTGTTTTTGTTTGTCGTTCGCGACAATACTGGAGATATTCATCTCCATTTGTGTCCACCTTTAATGTTATATCCCCCCAACATAAATTGTAATGTTCTGTAACTCCCCGTAGACCAAAGTGGTAGTTGTTATTTATATGTATTGTATTTATTAGAGAGCGCGGACTTGTTGCACCCATTACATTTTTAGAGTAGAACTTATTAATGTCATCGTCTGTTATAGGGTCAGCAGCATTTGGTTTATTTCCCAATCTAAGAGACTTCAAATTTTTAAATTTTGCACTGAATGTTTGTCTGCTTTTATAAAATTCATCATCCGTCATGATGTTGCATTGGTAGTTGCTGTCTTTTAGATACCGACTGATACTTTGTTGGATGGATTTCAACGGTGTTGGTTCGTACTCCATAGTGCCATTGGTTTGTCTTTCTTTTGTGGCACTGATAAAAAAGAAACCTAAAAAGCGGTCCTATTCATGTGGAGGGATTTCATCAATTTTTCTGGTATCATTATGTTTAGTTTTCAAATATGATTGAAAGATGTTGAGATCAGATTTGGTTTTTCTGCAGGTATTTTTGCTTTCTTGTTCTTTTATGAATGATTCTAATTCAGCGTCTGTTACATCTCTGAATCTTTGATGGTCAGTTAACGTTGATGTAGTGGTTGCTTGTTTTTTGTTTACATTTTTTGCTGCGATATCTTCAATTTCTCTTTCTGAGTGTACATTGTCATCTTGTTGTTTTTGTGTAATTTGATTGGATTGGATGTTTACTGGGAGATTTTTATACCGCTCAATTGATCTAGGTTTTGAAAAGTCCCAATAATTACAACATGGGCTATTCATTTCACTTAAGCGTTCATTTCTGTCTTCTTCTGATTCCCATATTGCATCATCATCAGTTTGACTTTGACTTTCATGTGCTGAATTTCCCCCGAATTGATGTAAAAAATGTCTGTTTGATTGGTCTTCAAAAGCATCATTTTTGTTAGTAGCCATTTTGTATGTTTGTTTTGTTTTGTTTTAACAGACGAAAATAAGACCTTAGACTTGTCAGAAAGGGGTTGTTGTATTGCTGTAGATTTTTTTGGCCATTTTTTTAATTTAAAATGAAACGTTCAATCTAGAGTGTATATAACATGTGCATTTAATTAATCAATTTTCATTATTAATTTTACTGTGAATTTGATATTCACTATACGTTTTTTTGATAATCTAAACTGCCACCCCCGCATTGTTGACATTTGTATCGATAGATTGATCTCAATACAGGTCAGATCAATAGTTCAAATCAGGTCAAATAGTTCAGTCCCGCCAGAACTTATCAAGACTGCCGTCGACACCGTTTTATCAACATATCGTTTCAGAATGTAAAGTAATTTTAGGAAAAAAGCAATGGTCTATTGTAAAATAAGTACTGCAAGTGTAATTTGTTTTATTAAGAGAATATATTTGGTGACTTGTCACCATTACAATACAAGGCAATATGTTGGGAGAATTTGTTGATAAGTCCTGTTCACTTGATAATGTCTCCTCACTTGCACGTGCTAACTGGATACGAGTTTTACGGATATGTTGAGGAAGCTGATATAGCGGTAGAGAAGGATGAAAAGAACTACTACGTACGATAACAGATCATTCAAATACATAGCAGCAACTACCGGAAAGAAAACAGTTTTTCTCTTTTTAAGAGATGGCTTCAGTCCACGAATTGTTCGAACTGCCGTTGATAAGTCTGCTGATAGTTAAAATTTGCGTTTGTTTGCTTCCTGCTCACACTGTCCAGTCTGGTTTCTTTGCGCATAGTTATTCTAGCGGAGACCCAAAGTGGCGTGTTGGTCCCCGCTTGAATCTTTGTTCAGCTCACTAAACGTGTTGTCTTGCCTCGTAGTAATGTATATAATTTGTTTCCCTGCTGCAGGAAAAGCTCGTGCTTTGGTTTTTGATATCATAGCATTGCATCTACGGATCGAGTAAAAAAATATTAATACATTCATGGAGAGAGATGGATATCAAAGCATTACATATACGGAGAAGAAAAGAGAATATTAATAAATCCACGTATAGAGAGATGGATATAAAATAGGGATGTCAAAAGATCTAAAATTTAATACTCGGATGAATCTAAAACGTCTATTGAAAAGATTAAGTTTTAGGTGGGATGCGTGTTTTTGTAACTAACTTTCATAAACATATTAACGAAAGGCAAACGTACTACAAACACAGCATGGTCCTCTATTTTTTGTTTTGTTTTGTGTCAATTAAACAATGAATTACCGACCGCCGTTTCTACAAATAACCTATCATAATAGCAATTATTGTTTGTGTACGTCTTCATGAACCAAATTCCAATAAAAGAAAAACACTTTTTTGCATATGAATTCTGACAAAGTAGACAATTTATGTATCATCTGTTCCTGAGGAGTTGATACTTTTTATAATACGACTTGTTCATTAATTTGTCACCAACAATATTGGACTTAAAATAGCTTGTGCCTTTTCGTAATGCTCAGTCTTACTTTTTCTGTGTTTGTTTGTCGTTTGTCTGAATTTCTGTTTTTTTTTAGCCAAGACGTTTACAGTTTTATTTTTCGACTTTTGGGTTTGAATGTCGCTCTCGTACTTTCGCCTATCTTTAAATTGTAAATTAAACAATTATAGATTAAAGTTTCATTTACAGAGTATTCAAATTAATTTATGTACATCTCATACCAATCACGTTTACACAGAAGTCTTGATTAACAAACAAAGGTAAGTTTTTACGGCTTGTGATGAGTCATGAAAGTGTTGATCCGAGTACAAACACCGTTACAAATGGCTCTAATCAGTTATGTAGGATTCACCGTAGGTCACTTTAATTTGTTCTTGTTCAGAAATATGATCTGGTTAACAATTTCAGATTTTTGTTACAAGTTGTCCAATTGAAAACATTCCCTCGGAAGGAAAGTACGTTGCAGCATGGTACTACTATAACAAATAGTATCCTCATGATAAACATATTTATGTTGTTAATTGATTTTTTTAGTATTACGAGGGGGATATTTCAACGGAACTAAAGTGAGTAGAAATTTGAAGAGAAATATCTCAAGATTTACATCCCAGCTCCTTTGTTCTAACAGGGGTGATTTGAGCCGGATCATACCTACCAGATCACCCCAGTTTGAGTTTCTTTGTTATGCATGCTTTCCTTTGTTCTGTAACATTTTGGCGGGAATGTCAAATCCACTATAAAACTTATAATTAATTATACGGAAAAGACTATCTATCAAAATTCACGTAGAAAAAATCCAGTGTATATGCTGGGATTCGAACTCAAGACCTTTGGCATATCAAGCCGCGACACATACCACTATACCAGGACGACTGGATACGAAATAATTGTAATTTGATATACTTAAAGGAAGCAATTAAGATCTTTTTATAAGTGGGGCGAGTTGTCAGACCTTTATTCAGTGGGGTTTTAACTTTTTTCGTTAATTAATGAGTTTTCAGACTGATTTTTCAATTTGATTTTACACTTTTTCAAAGTGAGCAAGTCGGTAAACAAGAGTGGGACGATATTTTTATAAAGTGGCGATATAGTGTGGGCCGATTGGCAAGTGGGGCGAGTTGACATTGTTTGATATCTACTCATCGTGTTTGGGGGTCAAAAAGGGTATACATCATATAGTATAAATATATAAAGTATATTGTTATGGTTGTGTGGAGTTCTAAACTAGATTTTATGAATTGTAAATGGTTTTTAGTCTAATATAAAACAGCTGGGATGTAAAATAGTTATCCCAGTCGGACTTGGTGTGTCAGTGTTAGATCACCCTCTGGCCTCCGGCCATCGGGGTGATCTTACACTGACACACCGCGTCCTTATGGGATAACTATTAAGTATAACACGCAAACGAGTATCCGAGTACTAAAACTGTACTCGAGTACTTGGCCTTCCGAGCGAGTACCCGAGTACTCGAGTACTCGTTGCCATTCCTAATATAAAAGCATTACATATACGGAAAAGAAAAGAGAATATTAATACATCCACGTAGAGAGAGATGGATACCATAGCATAAAATCTACGGCAGAGGAAAGAGAATATTAATACATGCACGTAGTGAGAGATGGATACCATAGCATAAAATCTACGGAAGAGGAAAGAGAATATTAATACATGCACGTAGTGAGAGATGGATACCAAAGCATAAAATATACGAAAGAGGAAAGAGAATATTAATACATCAACGTAGAGATGGATATCAATAGTTATTAAAGGTACCAGGATTATAATTTAAAACGCTAGACGCGCGTTTCACCTACATAAGACTCATTAGTGACGCTCAGATCAATATAGAGGAAATAGAAAGCCAAACAAGTACAAAGTTGAAGAGCATTTACAACTGGAAGATATAAGAAAATATTAACAAGCCCACAGGGAGGGGTATAAAGTAGAACAATTACATCTACTGTAGAAGAAAAAAGAGACTGATATCAAAGCATTATATGTACGGAATCCATTGCTATATCACAATAAGGATATTACTCGAAGGAAGGGGGAAAACATTACAAATGAATTATATTTGTATTTCCAAAAGTTGTTTCTAAATTTAGTAATTAATAATATGAATGTGGATCTAATAACAACTTTTCAAAAGACAAAACGAGATATAAGGTATTTTTTCTTTCACAAAAATCAGTCGGTTATTAATTCTTTGTGCACAAAACAGCCCTAAAACTTTATTCGGTCACAATTAGAGTCTATTCACGTTAAAAATTAAGTGCACGGCTCAATTACTCTTTATAATATTGCTCATGAACTTTTAAACTAGTCTGGTGTGCATTTGACACAAATTCAACAGAAAAAACGTAAAAGAATACTAAAATTGTCCTAGTCAGCAAACAACACAATAGTTTTTGTGTCTGATGTTTTATCTTGCGTAGTCAGGACAACCGGTTTTGAATAGATGTGTCAATGATATATAAACAACTGAACGCCATATGTCCCAAACACCCGTCATTCCCTGTTCGATTAAACACCAAAAATAAGGTAAATATAATACAATACGACATTTTAAGCGTTACATTGTTATGTACTTTTCAGGATTTTCACAATAACTAACAATCTTTACGTTTAATATTGTGCATTAATTATCATATTTTACAGTAACATTTGAAATAACTATACAACATGTAAGCTATACTAGCAAAATTTGATAGAAAGAACGATAGCTTTTGATAAAAGGGAGTTATAAGAGGGGATTAAATATGTTAAAATGTTATTTTCAACACTGCACATTTTGCTTTCCAATCGTTTATTTCATTATTTGACCGTATATGATGAAGATTATTCGGAAAATCGCGCACACAACAATTTTATCATATATTGTCATATACTTAAAGTGAACATATAAATCCCTATCAGAATGAAAAAATTCAAGATACTGTGCGCCATATTGGTGATGCTAATGGCAATTTTAGTAGAAACAGCAAGTAGATTACCACTTTGGGGACGGTATGAAAATAACAGGATAAAAAAATATGCTAATGACAACACTTTGGAAATTGCCGTAGGATAACTGGTAATGACAAAACAAAAGAATTGACAATACATATAGAGTTTTATAATAATAAAAATAATTATAATAATAATGATAATAACAATAATAATAATAATAATAATAATAATAATAATAATAATAATAATAATAATAATAATAATAATAATAATAATAATAATAATAATAATAATAATAATAATAATAATAATAATAATAAAAATAATAACAACAACAACAATTATAATAATAATAAGAATAATTATTATTTATCATTTAGGTAAACCTCTGCAATATGAAAATTATCAAGATTCTGTGTGCGATATGCATGATGCTACTATCAGTTTTAGCAGTAACAGCTAGTGGAATGCCTCCACGCGGAAGACTTGAATTTAACAGAATAAAACCACCAAACGGAGGGCTTCGTTTTAACAGAGTTGAAAGAGATACTAATGGCCACCATTTGGATAGAACCTTGGGATTACTGGTAATTACAAATCTTAAGAATTGCTTATTCAGAACATAAAGTTTAATAATAATAATAATAATAATAACAGAGTAAAAAGAGATGCCATTGACAACACTTTGAATAGAATGGTGAGATAACTGGTAATAACAATAAAAAAGATCATTTTATTGAGTTTTTAAATTACAACAACAACAACAACAACAACAACAAACAACAACAACAACAACAACAACAACAACAACAACAACAACAACAACAACAAAAACAACAACAACAATAATAATGATAATAATAATTTTATTATTATTATAGATTATCTTTGATCATCTCAACGAGATTGATTTTCTCGCTTGAGCCGGGACGGTTGAAATGACCAATGATAATCATTTTACCGCTGTTTTACATATGTCGACGTTGTCTATTTCACGTCAATTTCATTAGCAACTCCACATGCCTCCTTAGTTTCTAACGATAATTTTCCATCTCAAGCGAGTAGCATAATATGAAAAATTATTACAAAACAAGATAAAGGGGAAAATGCACAAAATAGCGATAATAATAATAATAATAACAAAAAAATAATAAAAATAAAAGTAATGATAATAATAATAAAAAAATAATGTAAAAATAAACATAATTGTCATTTTTCAGGTGGGAAGAGATTAGTGGATTTGTGACACCACACACTGGATCTTTCATCATTGAAGCTGAACTAAATATGTTTTGAATTAAAGTTGAACTCTGTATTAGTTTTTATTTCATCTTCAAATGATACCTTTTTGTCCTTACTGGACATATGATCGTTAAAAAATGTAACAAAAATATCGCGCTTAAAAAGGTGAAGTTCATAAAACTGATAATGTGGATGTTGATTATTCCCATTCGGTAGGGAGATTTTTTTTAGTTTAAGTGAAAGGTTGAGCGATCATGAACATTCTGTCTTTGATTCGAACGTCTTTTTTTAAGACGAAACGCACGTCTGTCGCAAATACAAAATTTCGATCCTAGTATCTATAATGAGTTTATTTATGTGCCTGACCTAAGCTATCGACCTATTATCCAGGATGTTGTTGATTGCCTTATTTAGTATATGCTTATGTTTAAGCATACATAAGACGTTTCTTCTTTTGAACTGTTTCATCATATAGTGTCACACCGGTGCCTGATTTTAACTTGCTGTACGGAGTGGATTCTGTTCACTTTTGAAGACCGCATGGTGGTCTGTAATCATAGACATCTTTAGATTAATTGTCACATTGTCAATCATAACACATCTCAATATATGATAATATTAGATACCAGAACTTCTCAATTTTATTATCTGCAGGAGAGATATCAAAGCTTTATACCAACTGAATAGATTTCGAGATCTCATATGACTTCTTATGCGTTTTTTGTTTTTCTTGTGGTTGTAGAACATACAGTGACAAAAAGTTATTGCTATCTTTGTGATTTGATAAGTCAGAGATGTATAGTTTGCATAAAGTGACCTGCTGGTCCGAGTCCGCAGCTAGATACGACCACATAGGTGCAACCATGAACAGTTGAGGCAAAAACTGACACAATATTCGCGCCTGATAAGGTCTGAATTTGGATAGTATTAAATAATGGACACAAATGACTGTAGACAAAGAACTTAGAATTGGTTATATGATTTGAATTTATATTCAATTTTTTGCTTTTGTGCAATACACTAAGCTGTTGCAAATTGACTCTCTACGCCCCCCCCCCCCCCTTACAAAAATGTGGACACTCTTTTTTTGTTGTGTGCTTTTGTGCAACACACAATGCTGTTGCTAAATGACTCTTTATCCCCCCCCCCTAAAAAAGTTAGTACACCCTTTTTTGTTGTTTTTGACATGTTTGATCAATACACAATTCTGTTGTAACCCCCGGCACCACAAAAAAATACAATCCTCCCCCGAATAATTTCTTCCCCTTCCCCCCCCCCCCCCCAAAAAAAAAAACATTTGAAAAGAAA
Organism: Mytilus edulis; assembly: GCA_019925275.1. Taxonomy (NCBI): domain Eukaryota; kingdom Metazoa; phylum Mollusca; class Bivalvia; order Mytilida; family Mytilidae; genus Mytilus; species Mytilus edulis. The sequence continues at coordinate 10,797,841 of CM034359.1, forward strand.
ATCGTTTTAATTAATGAAATCTTATGGAAAAAATGTCCACCACAATTTCTATTTACTTCATCAAAACAAATATAAATCACTGTACAGCTTTCAACAATGAGCAAAGCCGATACTGCATAGTCAGCATATACGTAGTATGAGAAACAGATGTATCCAGAAAATACCTTTAAGTTGACCAATGATCCATGAAAATGAGGTCAGTGTCAGATGAGCTTACCAGACATTCAGGTGCACTTTTCAATTACAAAAAGTTGTATTCTATTCACCAAATATGGTTTACCTACTACTAATATTTCAAAAAGAGACAATCACACCAAATGAATGTTGACCATTGAAATATGAAAACGATAAACTCTGCAAAATGGGCATATATATTGGTACGGTGACCTATAGTTGTTAATTTCTGTGTCATTTGGTCTTTTATGAAGAGTTGACTCATTAGCAATCATATCACATCTTTTTTTTTCATATGCAGCTCACAACCACTCTATCTGAGACTTATGTCTACTTAAAAAGGATTCTCAGATTTTCTACACAGGAATTTGGGGCATGAACCCCCCTTTTTTGGACCCGACTGTAATAAAAAAACACACTATAATAAAAAAAAAATCTTATTCTTTTAATATTAATAATTTTCTACAAGTCTCAACAATCCATTACTAGTCGATTATAAAACCTTTTTTACTATCCACACGAACCCCAAGTTAGGAAATTGTTGTAAACTGTGTACTCGAAAAGGCTTTCAACCCATAAACATTGTATGCCGACCTCTGAAAGAAAAAGCTTGTTTTGTTTCGTATTGTTAATGGAGAACATTTTTTGGACTTTTGCGTTATGCATTGTTTTGTGTTTTGTTTTTGTTTTTTTTTTTAGAAAAGAAGGGATTGTATCGTTTAATAGATTTGTTAATGATGAACATCAGTTATAAAAGAGATAATATTCCAATGATTAGTAAATAAGAAACAAGGTTTTGACACATAAAACATAAAATATAATAAAAAAAGATGCAAGGGATGGAGTTTTAATTATGACACCTCTCTTGTCTACCAGGGAGATTTTTTGGATTTTCTACGGTAGCAAACCGAACTGGTCCTGATTCTGTCCTCCACATGGAACGTGGGTGGGTTTTGTTGCCCAGCAGTCCTGCCTTTCTGGAAATTATTGTCTCTCTCGTGACCTCGGTTCTCGGAATAGATTACCTTAGCTGTATTTTGCAAAACTTTTAGGAATGTTGGTTCTCAATGCTCTTTGTACTTTATATGCCCTTTTTTTGGATTCGAGCGTCACTGATGTGTCTTTTAGTAGACAAAACGTACGTCTGGTGTAAGTACAAAATTTAATCCTGGTATCTATGTTGAGTTTATTTATCCAAATCAAAACTGGCACTTCTTAAGCTTTCTTTGATTTGCTTGTACAATGTACAATGTGATTGATGTGAACTCTAAATGTTGAGATTTTATCTTAATATATAATGCTGTTATGTCTTTCATGAAAGGTTACTTGTTTTAAAGGGTATCAATTTTTATCTTATACATTTATGTATTTTATTTCATTGAACATTATGTTTTAGATGCATTTGTAGGTACCCTGCCTGCAAGTGCCTCCGTTGTAGAGGGATAATTTCTTAATAAATATTCATATTATATATACCAGGGCATGCTTTTCTCATATTGTTTGTGGATTCTTGATTTTACAAAACATCCGATGGATGTGCACTGCTTGAATTGTGCCTGGAAGAACATGACTTTATTTATTAGTTGTAATTATTTTTTAACAAGCGAGTATATATTTATATCGGTGCTTTGTGTTTACTGTAGATTCATTATTATTCGTAGGGTGCCAATTTTCGTCGATTTCGTAGCTTCATTCAAATTTTCCACGGATAACACATTTTCTATAAGTTTGTATGCCGACATTGGTAAAACAACGAAATCAACGAAAATGCAAGTTCATCTCAATTCAGGAAAATCGGTACCCACGTAAATAAATGAATCATCTAAGTATTGTTTTTGTGGATTCTTTGTTTTTTTGTGCTTTGTACCATCTATGGATTTAGCCTATAAAATTATTTTTACAGTCGTTCCCATGTTGTGCTAATATGCCACTGACCCGGGTCAGGGGATATTCAGAGCTTAAACACGGGCCACACTTTTTACGCGACTGTTCCAAGTGGTTGTGCATGTCTGTCATATTTTTTTCGTTAATTGTTTTAAGTCTATTATAATTAAGCCACTTACTTTTCTTGTTTAAATTTAATTGTGTCACAATTTCAAAGTCTGGGTCTTTTATAACTGATTATGAGTGCATTTCTTTCTAACCAAAATTTTGTAAACGTTGTGTCGCGTTTGTTGTTGTTTTCTAAAAGCTAAAATAGTGTAACAAATACATCATGTGTACATCGTTCAATCAGTGTTTACTGACCCTGTTTGAACTTTCAATAATGCATGCACATGTTGTTGGTAAACAGACTTGTTTTACAAATAAAGGCAACAGTAGTATACCGCTGTTCAAAATTCATAAATCGATAGAGAAAAAACAATTCCGGGTTACAAACTAAAACTGAGGGAAACGTATCAATTATAAGAGAACTACGACACAGCAGAGACATAGCATTAAAATGTAACACACGCAGAAACGAACTATAATGTAACAATGGCCATTTTCCTGACTTGGTACAGGGCATTTAATGAAAAATGGTGGGTTGAACCTGGTTTTGTGGATGCCAAACCTCCCGTTTTAATGGCAGTGTTAATTATAACATTAAAATGACAACATTTCACGAAGGGTTATGATAAATAAAAAGATAAATAGGAGAGAAAAATATAGGACTGAGAAACAAACGAATAATAGCCATCAAAAGGTAACAGGTTACAAAACAAAATTATACGCCAGACGCGCGCTACGTCCACACAAAACTATGCTCAGATGTAAAGAGTTTGAAAGCCATAACAACTACAAAGATGAAGATAGCCGAGGACCAAAAGTTCCAAAAAGTTGTGAGGCCAAGGTTATCCGCCTGGGACAAAAACATCATTATTATCAAAACATAAAAACAAATACATCGTTTATTCAGTTGAAGTTAGAAACAAATGTAGCGTGTTTGCTAACAAACGATGAACGACAAACTCTAGGCGCATTTCTAGAGAATGCATAGTTTGTCAAAGTTTACGGAAACTTTGCAAACGTATGTTAGAAACAAATTATCAAAACATGTGCGCGCCTAGCCGTTTGCATCGTTTGTGTTAGAAATAAATGCACTCTATATAAACGGTATGGGGTTTTCTCGATTAAGTGCAGTACAGTGACCATGATAGCTGAATATATCCACATAATTTGAACGCTTATGGATAGTTGGACAATTGGCAATAATACCACATCACCTTATTTTTTTTTATATTTACATGAGTTGCAGCAAAAAGATTTACGTATTGTCGTGTACAGCATTAAACCAGCCTGGGGGTTTAGGATTTTCTCGCTGTGATAGAGATGACCTTGTGCTGTTTTCTTCCCTTTGGTCGGATTGTTGTCTCTCAAGTTGTCATTTTTTCCGTTTTCATTCTTAATTTTATCGCAATCATATTTACAAGGATTATCTGGCCAGTAAATTGTAAAGTCAAAAATGGTATCATTTAAGACATTTAAAGATGAAATAAGCACTTATACAGAGACCTGCTATAAATCAGAATTTATTTAGTGCAGCTTCAATGATGAAATATCCAGCGTGAGGGGAAACAGACCATCTAATCTCTTTCCACCTGGAAAAATACAATTATTATTATTTCTACATCATTATAACTTATTATTTTTATTATTATTATTATTATTTTTATTATTATTATTATTATTATTATTATTATTATTATTATTATTATTATTATTATTATTATTATTATTATTATTATTATTATTATTTTATTTTTATTATTATTATTAAAATTTATGTGATGAATAATAAATTCTTTAAATTTGTCATTACCAGTAATTCTACGGTTCTATTCAAATAATGGCCATTAGCATCTCTTTTAACTCTGTTAAATTCAAGCCCTTAAATTGACAGCCGTAGTCTGTACTTTAAAACTGATGATTTTACTTACTTGTCAGATCATGTACAGATTCAGTTAACATTAAATTGTAATATAAAACAAACTTTTGACCTTAAAAGTCATATAGAAAAAAAATGGAAATATTTGAAAAGATATAAATGGACTGAAAATTCACATAACTTGCTACTTAAAGCTCTTATGTCAGAGCATATAAAAAATGATATAATGAAGTTTGAATTAAATGAGTATCAGGAAAATCAAAAAGGGGTTGATGGTGCAACTGAAAATTTAACTAACATTTTTGAAAATATCTCTGATATTACTTGTAAAATTGCAAAAAAATTAAAAGTAAGAGAAAAAAATATAGACAGGCATGGTCAGACAATTGTGTATATGAGACAAAAAAAGAAATAAACAGGATTGGAAATAAACTTAAAAAATGTCCAAATAATCAACTTAAACAGAAATATTTTGAATTGTTAAAAAGTTTAAAAAAAATGGTAAAATTTAAAAAAGCACAATACAGAGAGAAAATATTTAACTCATTAACAGATAGTTTTGATAAGAAACCTAAAGATTATTGGGAAATACTTAAAGGAATGAAAAACAAAAAAAATACTGGTAATGAAGTGCCAGAAATTTTAAAAGATGAAGAAATAATTACGAAGCATATTCAGGACCAAGGAAAACCCACATATGTAAATATAAAATGGAAAGAGGAAATAGAAAAACAACTTGTTAATATTGAAAAGAACATAATATCTAATAGAGAAACAGATGCTCCAATAAGATACTCTGAAATAAAAAATGTTATTAGTAAGCTAAAAAAAAGAAAAAGTGCCTGGGCCAGATACCATTATAAATGAAATAGTAAAATTTAGTAAAAATGTATCTATTAAAAGTATTGTTAAACTGTTTAACCTTATTTTGAATACAGGTATTTACCCATCAAAATGGAAATACTCATACTTAATTTTATTGCATAAATCAGGAGTAAAAACTGATCCTAATAATTACAGGGGAATATCTCTGATAAGTTGCTTACCAAAATTGTTTAATGCTGTATTACTAAGCTATAAAACCAGGTTCAATCCACCATTTTCTACATTAGAAAATGCCTGTACCAAGTCAGGAATATGACAGTTGTTATCCATTCGTTTGATGTGTTTGGACTTTTGATTTTGCCTTTTGATTTTTGATTTTCCTTTTTGAATTTTCCTCGGAGTTCAGTATTTTTGTGTTTTTACTTTTTAAATGAAAGATTGATTAAATTGATGGAAAATACTATAAGTAATACTCAATTTGGCTTTAGAAAAAATCACAGAACCTCTGATAGTATATTTGTGCTTAAGTCTTTAATAAACAAATACTTACACAAAAATAAAAATAAAATATATGCCTGCTTTGTAGATTTAAAAAAGGCTTTTGATTCTGTCTGGAGAAAAGCTTTACTTTATAAACTGTATAAGGCAGGAGCAGGGAAAAAAATATTTAATATTATTAAAGGACAGTATGAGGAAACAAAATCTGCCTTCAAGCATCAAGAGTGGCATTCAGAATATTTTGAAATCACACAAGGGGTTAAACAAGGGGATTCATTGAGTCCTACTTTATTTAATTTATTTATTAATGATTTAGATGCAGAGTTTTCAAATGAAAATAGCTGTCCATTAGAACTAATTGATACTAAAGTAGGATCTTTACAATTTGCTGATGACCTTTTAATATTATCTGAAAGTAAAGAAGGCCTACAAAATAGTTTGAACAACTTAGAAAAGTATTGTGAAAAATGGCAATTAACTTTAAATATTAATAAAACTAAAACAATGATTCTGCAGCAAAATAATAAAAAAAGTGGAAACATCTTTATCAAAATATAAAAATGAAAGTTTGTCAAATGTCTCTGAGTATTCATTCCTTGGAATTCTTGTGAAATCAAATGGAAACTTATTGCATAGCTCTGAAGAGCTTGTAAACAAAGCAAGGAAAGTGATGTTTGCCATTAAAACTTATACGGGTTCCTTAAATAATCTGCCAGTTAAAGTAGCTTGCAGTCTTTTTGATTCTATAGTTAAACCAATAGCCACTTATAATTCAGAAATAACTTATATGGATACTTATGTTACAAAATTTAGAGCAGAAAAACGTGCAAATATTTCCAAAACAAATATAGACCCCCTTAATTTTACTGATAAATCAAGTTTAGAAAAATTACATTTGTCTTTCTGTAAATATATCCTCGGAACAAGAAAATCTTCATCAAACATAGCTGTGAGAACAGAGCTAGGGAGATACCCACTAGAGATGCATATAAAAACTCAAAGTATACTTTACTTATCAAGATTACTAAATTCTGAAATTAATCCATTATTATACGAATCCTTTTTACTTTCTAAAAGTTTAGATAATTCAGGTTGCTATACCTGGTTTACATATGTTAAAAATATTTTGAAAGAGGTAAACATGGACGCATCCATTCTTGAGGGAAACAAAAGAAAGAATTACTCAAAGTTGTTAAAAAAAACCTTAAAACATCAAGTCTTAAATTTCTACACAAATATATTTGAACAAAAATTTGAAAAAATAGATAAAAAAAGTAAATTGTATTTATATAAAAGTTTAAAGCAAAATTTAGAAATGGAAAACTACTTAAACTGTAAATCTTTTGAAAAGAGAAGTAACATAACAAAAATGAGAATTAGCGATCATAATTTAATGATAGAAAAAGGAAGACATTTAAAAATACCGAGAGAAAAAAGACTATGCACATCCTGTAATACAATGGAGGATGACGCCCATTTTATTTTATACTGCAAAAAAATTGCTAAACTAAGAGATAACTTTGTAGGAAATGTAATTAAACATATGCCAGATTTTATGTCCTGGCAAGAAAATGAAAAAATTATATATCTTCTTTGTCCATCAACCTCAAAAAAAGTAGAAAGCTTAGGGTCCTATTTTAAACAGGCATTAGAACTGAGGACAGGGGACTCTTGATTTATTTATAAAATATATTTATATATCATATAGATAGATTGTTTTGCTTTTTTGCTTTTTTTGTTTTCATGGTTTTGTTTGTTAAATGTATTTTGTGTATGTTTATATTATTTGTCACAAACTTATTGTTCAAAGTTTATATGACAATAAATATTTGAATTGAATTGTTAAGTTCAAGCCCTTGAAATGACGGCCGTCCACTGACTGTTCCTGTTAAAACTGCCATTAGCATTATGAATATCGCACACAGAATCTTCAATATTTTCATTCTGCAAGGGATTTAAATTAGTTCACCTAAAGTATAAGATAATATATGATATAATATTTTTGCGCACTAATTTCCGAATAACCTTCATAAAATACGCTCAAAACATGAAACAACGTTTCTTAAAGTGAAATGTGGTAGATTTAGTTCAGAATATACAATTGAAAGATTTAGTTTAGACTTTGTTGAAGCTCATTAGACATATATGATATAGATAAACTCATTATTGATACCAGGATTAACATGCTGTATGTCCTTCGGGTTAATACAATGATCCTGGCAGTGAGACTGCAATCGCTTAACTTCATATAGGAACGTCAGACTGTTGTCTATCAATTAAATGCGCTTCGCCTCCAAAGAACACAAAAAAAAAAAATCCCGTTTGAATGGTTTTACACTTGTAATTTTGGGGCCCTTTACGGCTGGTTGTACGGTGTGAGCCAAGGCTCCGTGTTGAAGGCCGTACCTTGACCAATAATAGTTTACTTTTATAATTGTTATTTGGATGGAGAGTTGTCTCATTTGCACTCATATTACACTTTCCTTTACCTAAAAGCAAAACACAAATGAAATCATTAACTTTATATTGTTTCACAAATGATCAGATTTTCCTTCTAACTAGTTAAAATTGCTAGAATAGCTTATCTGATATATTGTTAATTCAAATGATACTGTAAAATATAATTATTTATGCACAATTAGGAAGACAAAACTGTTATTTGTTTTGAAATTCATGAAAAATACCTTAAAATATCAAGCATTATGATTTTTTTTTATTAAAGTGTTATTTTTATTTAACTTTTTGCTGCAGAAATCTTAAAATAAAGAAAAAAATCAATGATTTCAAAACTATGTTGTATTGTATTTACCTTTTATTTGCTTCTTTTACAGGTACTAAATAATATTATCCAAAGGGGAAGAAGAAAATAAATGTTTCAATTATTTCAATAAAGAAACAGACCTTTTTAACATGATATATGCTTTTTTAGTTTAATTTTATTAATTTTATTTCTTTTTATTTCTATTTTGTTTATTTGTTTTTGCCTAATATTGTTTAACAGAAGAAGGGTGCTACATTTAATTATTTCATATTTAGAATGTAGAATAATAGCATGAATAGGCAAACAAAATAAAGTATAGAGAAAATCGTTCTAGCAAACAAAAAAAAAAAGAATAGAGTATATTGGTGAACTAAAATATAAGTTTAGATTGGGAAATTAAGAATATTGAAACATGAGCCAAAAAAATATTTTGAGGTGTTCAAATATAAAGAAAAAACAAATAAATTAAAGTTATGGAATAGAGAAGAATGACTTCAAGTATTAATTACAGTAATATGTATCTGAAGACACTCATCATACAAACTACAACATTTTAGACTCTTTTTGAATAATTTGGTAGTCCTCTGGTTTTCTGTTAAATCAGTATTTCACTGCTGCAAGTCTCTCTTTCACCTCTTCTAAATCAAACTGATCATTAAAATAACTTAATGACCTCGACCTTGATCTCTCTGGGAAAATCTTTTTTTGGTAAATCCCCTGTTGCACGTCCACCAATAAACACAGCCACTGGTAACACCTTGAAATTGTGGTCAATAAAAGTGTTGCATCGTTCAACAGTTAAGTCATTCTTCCAAGAATCCTGAATTCCTCTGTTTAGATCATTCTTAGTTGAAAGTTTTTTTTTATTAAACCGCTGCTTCATCATACTCCAAACCATTTCAATTGGATTAAAATCTGGGCTTTTAGAAGGCCAAATATCCCACCAGTTAATTTGGTTTTCCTGCATAAACCTCTTACTAAGATTAGAACGATGTTTTGGGCATTGTCTTGTTGAAATCTGTGCTGATCTGGATAAGTTTGTCTAATAAATGGCAAAAGTCCAAGTCGTAGTATAATATTCACAAAGAAATCAGATTTTAGAATACCTTCAAAGATCAAAATTGAGTGGTACCACGTCGGCTAATGCCTCCCCAAACGTGGACTTTAAGTGGATGCTTTGACTTCGGCAGTACAGGAGCAACGCAATCCTTTCTTCTGTATATAACAACCTAATTATCGTGAAGTTGAACGGTTGTCTCATCTGTGAATATGATATCGTCGAATTGTTCATTGACTGCTATAAGTTGCTTACAAAACTCAACTCTCTTTAATTTATTTGCTTCACGAATCACCTGTCCATAACGAGGTGTTGATGCAGTGTATCCGGCTGAATCTATCATTTTTCGAACGGTAGCATGGGTAGATTTACTTGTAATTGTACCCTTGTCTGATAAACGACGCATAATGTCACTGCATATTTGAGTTGATTTTCATCAAGTGTAGATTTAACAAAATCAATATCTGCATCTGTAATACTTTTGAATGTCGGAATTTTCTTTCTTGACAAATGTTCATATCCAGCCGACCATTTTGGTACTTAATAATCACATTTTAACAGCTCCCCAAGAAATATCTATACCATCAGCGGACAACTTTCGTAATATGGCATGCACGGGCCATCCTTGTTGGTACAGAGTATAAATTTTCATATTGTCATGATGTGTTAGTTTAAACTTCGGCATTTTCGAAATGATTTAATTTTGAGAAAAAATATTTGTTTTTATAGAAACAATAAAATTGAATGACATAATTGTGTGATAATTTATTGTCACGTGATTTTTTGGGTACCGGAAATGTATCATCTGACAGGAGACATTTAACGAACTTCAAATATGTTCACTAATAAATAAATTTTTAAATGTCATATTACTGATTTAAAATTTTAAAAGTTTTTTTAACATTTATATAAAAAGGGCAATAGACCTTTTAGGAAAAAAATCCTATTTTTAAACCTCCCTTAGAAAATATAAAAATTGAAATTTCCCCGTTTTATTACCAAATTAAACCACTTATTTTTATCAAGTTGATCCTCTTTTGAATGGGGTTAAGTGAGAACACGAAAATGGTATTTGTTTTTTGTGGAATGCCTGTACATTTGTATTAAAATATTAACTTCTGTATCAATAATTATCTGTTTTCAAGATATCAGCAATTTAATATCCATGTCCGTATTGAGGACTTTTCAATCTAGGGCATGAATAGTTATAAAGGGGGTCATAGTTAATTGCATTTTTTCTTCTTCTAAAAATGAATAAAATATCGATTCCAGTGATACCTTTTATTTTACGAATGAACAAAGAAGAGATAAAAATAATTATATCAACTGCCACCAGAGTACCTGTGGTTTATTACACAGGTCGAGAACTCCTGACGTCAGAATATATTTGCATAGTAATTTCCCAAACACAAGGCCAATATGGCCTTGAAAAAAATGACCAATCGACTCAATGAACTACAATGCATTGTGGGCTACTACGAGTTTACTATCACTTTAAAACACGTGAAATTAGTGGGAAAACTGTCACTAATATAGTGTCTGGGACTCTCATAATAAATATTTTTGCTCTGCGAATATGTTTATTGTAAAATGTATAACATAATCTTCAATTTGCATGCTCAGATTAAAAAAGTATTGTTTATTGGCTTCACGATTCGACTTTCTTTTTCGCCTTGTTAAAGTAGTTGAACAGTTTTTTTTGCATGAACCCCCTGAGGGGTTTCGTGCTTAAACATGTTAAATATTGGCGAGTTTTGGATGTTTCTATGGGCCACTCGATATCTCTCGGCCGGAAGTCAAAAATCTCGTAACGTCTCTAAAGTTTTCGGTCATTTATACAGGTCTTAACAGGTTGTTATCTTCGTCTTTGATATGGTCCCTTAATTGATGGCTCTTGACGACAACTGTACACTGTGTGTATCTGGGTCAATTATAACGTGGTATTGTCTGTTGTCTCGATAACATGTAAACTAATTATGTTTGAAGATTTAACCACGGAATTACTGTGTATTTCATCATAGACTTACGGGAGAGAACATTCTGGTTAAAATATTAATATTTAGATCGGAAAACAGAAAGATAATATTCTTATCAAAAGTGTTTAATACAATCGGAATCAAAGAAGTATATACAAAATATATACTGTATTTATGTTTCTGAAGAAACTAACAAAATTAATGATTGAAATCAGAATATTTTCAGAGCTGCAATTAAGAAATAAGTATTTTATATGACAAATACTCTGCTTGGTATTTAAATATTCATTGTAAAGGAAACTAAAAATTAAATCTAAATAAATTGTTGCATCCTACAAAAAAAATTGTGTATAAACAATAATCATTATACTTCTACGTTAAATATTTCATACCATTTTGGTATTTAGGTTTTATAGTAATTATTATTTATTTTTGTGTATTGTAATATATCCATAAAACGCAAAGTAAGATCAATTTATTAGATATTTAAATTTTAAACGGTCGTGAATAAAAATACTTGTGTGTTTTCAATTCATAAAGCATGATTTTAAATCCTTGCAGCTCACAACAACCGTTAAAATAATTTACAATAATCACAACTAAATTTAATTTCAACCATAATGTTGATTATTTTATACTGTTAGTATGGATTTCGAAGTCTTTGCTTATATTTTTTATAGTAATATATTCACATAGTGGAATGTTAGAATTTAAAAATAGATTCATTCGATAAATAAAATGTCCATCCGTAAATACTTGACGTTCGTGTTTGTTGATATTATATATATATTCAAAAGAATTTGAAAAAAAATACTAACAGGAACGTTAATTTATTATAAAATTTTAATTCAATTTTTGTTTGTTTGTTTTAATAGTTTAACCTTATAGCATCTACATATTTGTACTATCATGGTACGGTTTTGAAAATTGTATTCATTGTGTGTCCAACTATCCTACACGTCTTGATTCATTCACATTATGGATCACATTTCAAAAGCACACTATCGGTTTGCGTTCTCAAAAATTCCGAATAAAATGTCAATGAATCCGGAATCAAATAATTTAATGTAGGCCGTTTGACATTCGAATTCAATATTACATTAAGATATGTGATGACGCAAATGCGTATTCTTTTCCTGAGTATCAGTGAGATGCTTTCTATTTACTATTTCGCTAAAATACTACTTGCATGTAATACTATTAAATTCACTCTTGAAAGCTTATTTTCGTTTTTGTTATCTAAATTCAGGACACGACAGAAAGAACTTTACGTCATGTGACTTTCAAGCACGGTCATCATTACTAACGGTATTCTGACTTTGAGTGTTTCTCTTTGTTTCTTTTTTGAGTCACTGTACTATTATAAACTTTGACCTTTCGAAAAGCTAAGGATTGTCTACCCAAGGAATAGATTCCTTAACTTTGGAATGTATTTAGCCTTTTAACTTTTTTCATTCGAGCGTCACTGATGTTTATTTTTGTAGACTTAACTCGTGTCTGGCGTTTTTTTTTTATATCTACATACCTTTTCATATACATTGGTTTTTTTGAAAGTGTGTACAGGTATTCATAAACTTCTGAATTAAGAAATTCTTCGGCAAAACTAAGTTTCCTGTAGAATGTTTGAATTGATTTAAGTAAAATCAGGAAATCCTTAAAATTTGAGATGTTTTATGAATCCAAAATAAGTCTCTTCATAAGAGGTCACAATCAATTGCATCCCAAGACAGCTTCAAATACGAGCTAAGAATATAAAGGCATTCATGTAGGAAACAAACTATAAAGATATGATAGATAAAATAAATGCATCCATAATTCCAGATTATAAAGCAAACTGAGTGCATAAATTTATATTGCGATAGGTTTGTGCAATTTGCATAAGTCATCCAGTTAGTAGAAAATAGGATTTGCCAAAGGGCTATAATCGGAAAAATTATGTACATTCCCAAGTAATAAATAAAATAGTCAAGCTTTAAAATAACTATTCAAATAGAAGCTATAAATATATACTTTCAACTGGCTTCTTCTATTCACAGTCAATTATTTCAATTCAAAAGCAAACACAAATTCAGCAACAATCTTTTGGTGACACGGCATTCAGCGGTCTTAGGTTCATGTATTGCTTTTCTTTTTTTTTTAAAGAAAGCAACTTGTTTTCATTGTTATGCATTGTACCTGTGCAATATTTTCACGGTGTGAAGCAGGGAACTTTCAGATAAAGTGACCACTATCCAGTATGAAAATTTGTTGAGCTCTTTTAAACTTGTATACCGTCATTTTAAAACATTTCTTCCTCGAAAACACGAAGAACTGGCACTGAAACACTTCTATCTGTATTTAAGAATATCATAATATTCAGTATGTTAGGAATAAGTGTTATAAAAGCGGGAACTGTAAATAACTTAACATATTTTGTATAGTTTCATCCATCGGTCTGCAACAGAGGTATTTTTTATCGTTTGGCTGCTGTCCTATTGACGTATGTGCAATTACTCCAAATATTTAAATCCTCTATCGATCTGGATTACATGTAGTTGGTGTAATATTACCTATAAAGACTTTCTAAAACGTGCTTTGTATACATATAAATAAGAAGTTGAGGTATGAGTGGCTAATGGGACATCCTAATCTCCATCCCAGACACAGTTTAGTAAAGTAAGCAATCCTAGGTTCAATCCTTAAAAGTAACCTATAAACGGACCAAAAATTACTAGTGTAAAAGAATTAAAAAAAAAAACACAACGGCCTTATATATAAACAAAAGAAGAACAAAAATTATCCAATAAATAAAAGAAATATAATAGGTTTAGACTTAACAGTGCACTTTTCACAAAACATATCAAAGTTCACGTCCTTGTCGCCCATAAACATGGATAACATCATTACTGGTTTTATAAAGGTTGGCAAATGACCGATTCCGTTAGAATTATAAAAAAAAACCCAAATATCTCCATTAAAACAAAAACGAACCTTGCAAACACAAAAACAAAATGAAACTACAGTTGCTTGCTTTATTACCTTCAGAACAAAGGGCACAGTTTGAAAATCCCAAATACTGAAAATATGTCAAAAATCAGTACTTATAGATTTTGTCAACACTGTCAGACAAGCTAGAATTTAAAAAGGTCTTGTGCATTTTTGATGAAATATGACGGATGGTATAGGCTTTGTGCATGTTCTGTACCCTCAGTCTGTATACCTGTCAAATTCTCAAAATGAAAATATTACTTAGTATTCTACAAACATCAGTAAATGTTTGATAATGGAAACCCGAACTTTCTGAAAGATGTTTGTATACAGAAATGAGGAGATGGGTATGGTTGCCAATGAGACAACTATCCACTTAAGTTCACTCAAATGAAGTGAATGTTAGTGATGACAGGCAAACGCAATGCTATGGCAAGCCGTTCTCGTCAAAACTATGTTTAAACCATTTTTCGAAAAATTTACACACTGAAAATTACAACAAAGCACACTGAGATTTAAAAACTTCAAAACGCACACTGAGAATTGAAAATTACACACTGAGAATTGAAAATTACACACTGAGAATTAAAAATTACACACTGAGATTTCATAAAGACGCACTGAGATTACAAAAATGAAAAACGCACACTGAGAATTGAAAATTACACACTGAGAATTGAAAATTACACACTGAGAATTGAAAATTACACACTGAGATTTCAAAAAGACACACTGAGAATAAATAAACTGAAAACACACACTGAGAATTTGAAATTACACACTGAGAATTTAAAAAATTACACACTGAGATTTGTGCGCACTTTTTATGCGCACATATCTAATTAGCATACTGAATCTGAATCTATTACAAGCTTAAAACAACAAGGGGACATTCCTCGTTAGTCCTTCGATTTGGTTCCAAATTATTAATAAAAAACCTTTAAAAATACAAGAACAAGAAAAATACCCACTTATTACTCTTATTACAAAATATAACCAAATGGTGAAAAACTTTATTAAAATTATAAGTAAACATTGGAACAATTTGCAAAAGAATGCAGTGAAATTTTTACTGAAGTGTCTATTATAGCATATAAACGTAACAAAAATATAAAAGATTAACTAGCGAAATCAGGGAAACAGCTGGAAGACTTTTAAAAAGGGACACATGTTTAATTACTGGTAGTAATGATCTGAATTATAGGCAACAAACTTATGAATATGAGCGATGTTAAGTCTTGAAATTTATTACGAATGTTGGTTGAATGAATCGCATTCCATTATAATGACAAGAGTTCTTGAGATCAAGATATTAATCTGTTGAATTATTCATCTCATGAATATTCATTAGTAATTTGCATATTAATCTCAGTGTGTATTTTTGAAATCTCAGTGTGTAATTAACAATTCTCAGTGTGTGTTTTTCAATTTATTTCATCTCAGTGTGTCTTTTTAAAATATCAGTGTGTAATTTTGAATTCTCAGCGTGTGTTTTTTTATTTTTTTAAATCTCAGTGTGTAATTTCGATTTCTCAGTGTGTTATTTTAGGTTTTTAAATCTCAGTGTGTATTTTTTTCGAAAAAAAGGGTTTAAACATAGTTTTGACGAGAACGGCTTGCCATACAATGCCTTCAATTTGATTGGTGATTAAACGTTGTTGTTTCATAAAGACAAATGAATGAATATATTATTTTCCTCGATTTAAATTACTTTTTGGTCATAAAAGAAGGTACAATATCATAAAATCAATTTTTTGACCCAACCAATCCCACATTTTTTATTCTATCTATGCGAAATTTGCTGCCCTAATGAAAATTACCACCGGTTTTTATCTACAGATAGATTTACACTAGTAAGTTTGTCATATGGGTAATTGTGTTTTCACTGTTGTTTCAGTGCTGTCCGGTGGACGCGAATACCTGAAATCTCCGTGTCATGATCAAATATAGTAATAGCTATATATCCGGTAATTCAAACACTTGTTTCTTCGCATTAAAACAACTCTTCGTTAATCTGTGCATGGAACGAATACTTTATATCACGAACTATAAATATAGATACAAAAAATGAAAAACTAAGCGAAATTGTTTATCCCGCAATGCACGAAAAAATGTGTTGTATTTCAGTAAATAGCACGTGTTATCGGTTGATTGTAAACACGTAGTAGCCCATCATGCATTGTAACTCATTTAGTGGATTTGTCAAAAGCCCAGGTAAAAATAAATTACGTCACACGTAAATAAACAATTACTTGTGCGAGGTCATCAGTATGCTAATTTATGCATATCCATATAAGGTAGTGTTCCTGACCTGTTACATAATTGTGGTTTATTACATAATAAACCAAACAGACACACGATCTCGTCTTTCGGGTTATAAATGTCATTTAAAAGTAGCCTTCTTACAAAAACTTGGTGTAGACATAAAATCAGATTTGCAAATCAACAAATATGCTACTTGAACTGTCTACTTTAGTTTCTTTGTGACAAATAAATACACAAGAAATAACTTCCCATTATAAAATCACACGACACGCGTACGTGGTCGTACATAAATCGTTTGCTGCCTTTTCGTACATGCTTATTGATTAACAGTAAACATACACCAAACATCGCTCTATAATAATTGATAAACAAAACAACAAATACATCGGTCAGACAGCTATAATTTAGAACATCGTAATCTTCATTCAAAAGAAAAAAAAGTTAATCGGGAAAAGTTTAAAATCGAAAAAGAAATATTTACTTAAATATTCCCATTAAAGGGGCTCGCGGGTCTAAATCATTTTTTTTAATTTAATATAGGATTTCTCTATATTTTTCTATAAACGAACTTTATCTTATACTTAATAGAAAAATGAAATAAAAAAAATGGGGTCACCGTTCATTTACGCTCACAATCTGCCTTCGAAAGAAGCATACATTTTTGTTAATGTCCTTTTTTTCTGTTGTACTAAGGAGAAATATCGGTAATATCGAAATAAAAAAAGAACCAAATTATAGAAATCGCTTAAATTTTACAATTATTTAGTTTATGTACAGCTTATTCGAAAACAAAAATAAAAAATATAGGTCACCGATGAGTTAAAAAAGATATTTCAATTTTAATGCCAAAAAATGGCATTTTTTCACCAAAGGCAGATAATTTGGACCTTTTTCAATGATATCAACATTTTAAAAGTCACCTGGGGCAACACGAATTGATTTTTTTGAATGATTTTTGGATCATATGATAAAGTAACAACTACTAAAGGTAATAAATAAAATTTGTAATGAAAAATTAAAGTTTAATTTTTTTTGGAAAATCTTATACGAGAGAGTAATTCGTCTGTTTTGAATAGCGTAATCGAAGGCTTTTCATAATTAATGACGAAATTTTAAAGGTAATAAAAAAAAAAAAAAAAAACTGATTGTAAAATCTGTCATTCAACCTGAAAAATAAATTAATACAAATCAAATATACACCATGAATACATTTCTATAAATATCTTATCGAGATACATCTACAGGTAAAATAACTGATAAGAACTGATCACTGTCCATACGTAAAATCAGGTGTCGTTTATGACTTTGCATTGTTGTGTGAAGAGGTCAAACACCGGAGGTGTTAGGTAGATTAATTAACCTGACATGCGCTTAACTTTATTGTTTATAGATTCTAATTTTGACAGAATTTAATCTGTGTGCACTTGTGTGCACATAGAGTCAGTATGCGACCGAATTCTATGAAAGAAAAAAAACCAACCTTATTTTCACGTTGTATAGATATATGGGTACTAGTATATGTTAACCGGACTAGATAGAATAATTATATTCCATACTTTTATTTGAAGTACTTTTTGTCTTCTACACTAACACCAACTCTAAGTTTTTGAAAAAGAGAGCGCTGTTTTGATTTATACCTAGCTATAGAAACACTTCTAGATATGGCAAATATCTCTGCAGGTAAAACATAAAATCACCAAAATACTGAGTTCCGAGGAAAATTCAAAACGTTAATTTGATATAACAGATTTTTGATTTTGATATAACAAATTATTTATTTGATATAACAGATTATAATTGTTTGATATAACAATTTATTGGTTAGATATAAAAAAAAAAAAGAAAAAAAAAAGGAAATTTGATATGTCAAATTACCTATGCATGGATTCGGGTTATCCGCCTTCTCTATTTCAAATAAACTATATATTTATGAAACGATTAAACTGTTTACAGATATAGACCAAAATGTTTTTTTTGCATTGCTCAGGATCTGAATTCCTTCTTCTATATATACAACGTAATTAAGGTGATCAGATTTAACACGAAGCCTTGGTTCACACTGAACAACAAGCTTTAAAGGGACCCAAAAATTACAAGACTGTGTAAAACCATTCAAACGGGAAAACCAACGGTCTAATCTATAAAAAAAATGAGAAACGAGAAACACGTATAAATAGAATAAACAAACGAAATCTACTGTACATCAGATTCCTAACTTAGGACAAGTGCAAACATTTGCAGCGGGATTAAACAAGTTCCTATTGAAATTAATAAAGCAACATGCCAGGGTTTTTTCAAGAAGGAAAAAATCTTTTTTTATCCTTGCATGATCATATGTTCCTAAAAACACCAAAATCTCAACAGAACTCTTCATTTCGCTTTGACTTTTTTTTGGAAAATTTATAAATTGATCAAATATACCCCCTTTTCTCTAGTAGATTTGTTCGTTCTGAGGCACCAGGTCCCATATGCAAAATTGAGAAACAAGTCCCAAAAATAGTCTCAAATAAAAGGGAAAGGGGGGAAGATTGGTTATAGAAACATTAAACCTGTAAATTGAGTTTTAAAATGCATTATAATATTAATATTAATACACGAAATGCGCCAGTTTGAGTTATGCAACTTTTAATTAATCATTATTATGATAAAATCACACTATTTGTAGAGAAATTTACAATTTATTATATAAAATTGATAATTTGTCATATCAAATAAACAATTTGTTTTATCAAATTAATAATTTGTTCTATTAAATTAATAATTTGTTATATCAAATTATTAATCTGTTATATCAAATAAAAAAATTGTTATATCAAATTAATAATTTGTTATATCAAATTGATGATTTGTTATAACAAATTGACGATTTGTTATAACAAATTGTAAAAAGTAGACTAGCATGGCCCTGAAAAGGCTTCCGTGGAATGGACAACAACTGTCATATTCCTGACTTGGTACAGGCATTTTCAAATGTAGAAAATGTTGGATTGAACCTGGTTTTATTGCGCTAAAACTCTCACTAGTATGACAGTCGCATCAAATTCCATTATATTTACAACGATGCGTGAACAAAACAGACACAAAATGAAAAAAATCAGGACAATGACACTTGAGATCTACAAATTATTAACGGGGAAGCTCAGTGCATCCGCTTAACACTTGAATAACTTACCAATATTTTCCCTTACAATCATTTCTTTTTTTTAAGAGTTTGCTCCAGTCTTGGAATGGTTCAAACTGCCGTTGATCAGTCTGTTGATAGTTAAAATCTATGTATAGTTGGTACCTGTTTACACTGTCAAATCTGGTTTCTTTCTTTCTGTATATATATAGTTATTCAAGAGGAGAATCAGAGTGTCACATCGGTTTCCCCCTCTACTTAGAATTTTGTTCAGATCACTATAATATTCACAAATTTGTGGTTTTGTTTCACTGTAATATATATCGATTTCCCCTTGCTAGAGAAGCTTAGTTTACAGCGTAAGTACTGGTGTCTGTAAGAATCAAGCAGGCAGTGACACACGAGGGATTTTCGATTTGGCTCATTCTCAGTTTTTTAGTGTTATAAGTTATATCATTTACATTTTTTTTTTTTTTTGGGCCATTATCGAACTGGTTGCAATTGTAACAATTAGAATGCTTATGCTCCATTTGTTTTTATTTACTCTAAAATTATCACAGAGATCTTCAGTTTAAGGGTTTTCATTTTGTTTAAAGTGTTCCATACTCATATTTTTTAGTGCTAACTAAAGATTTTGATACTTATGAATATCAAAATGTGAATCATGAAATTTTCTTAGTGCGTATTCCAAAGGAGTAGGTCCGGTAAGGACCGATTTTGGCCTCAAATTTCAGGTTCATCTGACGAAAGATTTTGACCACTTTTTAAACACTTAAGTGTCTATTTTATTTGAATTAAATAGTTTATGTGAAAGATTTTAACAGATTTAGTCATTAAGAACGATCCGATTCAAGCTCAAATATGAAAAATCTACCTAATATGACGGAAAATGTCACTTTTCAGATGGTTTTTGGTAAAAATGAAAGTGGCCGCATCCGTGTTCATCCTCAACCTTTATAGATGTTATGTATTATCATAAAATACAACTTACATTTCAATATTAAGGATGAACACGAATGCGGCCACTTTCGTTTTACACGAAAACCGTCTAAAATTTAACTAAAATGCTAGAATTATGAGGATTTCAGTAATTTAGCATGACTTAATGGTGCTAGTACCGGATATATGTGCATTGTATTGTCAAAAAGAGCCCATATTTATGTAGCAGAAGCATTCTACTATCCAATAAATAACTAAAGGTTTACATTTTAACAATTTTGTAAAACTGCTATATTTTGGGGCCAAAAAGGGTCTTACTGAACCTACTCATTTGTTATAAGACACAAATCTATCTTACATCAGATTAAACCAAGTATTTCCCATGTAAGAGGGGGAGGACAGGGGGTACCCTTCTCCTTTCTCCTACCCCTCTTCTCCTTATTTTATTTTTTTTAATTTACCGGAAAAAAGAGAGATATTTTATTTTTTTCTCCAACTTTTTCTCCTTTCTCCCAGCCTTCCTCTCCTTTCTCCTACCCCTTTCTCCCTGTCTCCCTTACCCCTGTCTTCCCCCTCATATATATGCCAAACTTTGTGTATGTTATGCTTGTTGGTATTATTTTTTGTGTGGCTATGTTTTATGTTCGGTCAAAAGCTCTGTAGAGCTAGTGTTGTATAGTTTTACAAATGCTGAATCAAAATAGAATGTTCGTATCTTATCTTAGCTTAACATGAGAGTTAAAGCATTACATCTACAGAAGAGATATGGAAGCATTACACCTATAAAGAGATATCAAATCAAGATAGGTGCAGGAAAGCAAAACATATTATAGAAAAGATTTAATAGCATAACATACGAGATATCTTTGCCGTTTGGTCCCTAGTGGATAGTTTCTTATTGCCAATCAAATTCCATCTTAAAATTGTATATACATTCAAACAATATACACAACCACTTCCGGTCGGACAAACCTTCCCATAAACATCGTGTACGGAGACGCGCCTCTTTATAAGTACATTGAGATGCCCGGTGTTATGATTGACAATATGACGTTAATAAAAACTAAAAAAAGAACAAAGATGTCTAAATAAGGCAACAGTAGTATACCGCTGTTCAAAAATTCATGAATCGATTGAGAGAAAAAAACATCGGATTGCAAACTAAAACTGAGGGAAACATTTCAAATATGTCTAACAACCACATCTTAAAAGATACCACACTTATCTACAGGCGAGATATCAATGTACTATATTTACAGAATAGGTATCGAATAAAATTGAGAATGGAAATGGGGAATGTGTCAAAGAGACAAAAAACCAGACCATAGAGAAGACAACAGCAGAAGATCACCAACAGGTCTTCAATGCAGCGAGAAATTCCAGCACCCGGAGACGTCTTTCAGCTGGCCCCTAAACAAAAATATATACTAGTTCAGTGATAATGAACGCCATACTAAACTCCAAATTGTACACAAGAAACTAAATTTAAAATAATACAAGACTAACAAAGGCCAGAGGCTCCTGGCTTGGGACAGGCGCAAAAATGCGGCAGGGTTAAACATGTCTATGAGATCTCAACCCTCCCCCTATACCTCTAGCCAATTTAGAAAAGTAAACGCATAACAATACGCACATTAAAATTCAGTTCAAGAGAAGTCCGAGTCTGATGTCAGAAGATGTAACCAAAGAAAATAAACAAAATGACAATAATACATGAATAACATCAGACTCTTAGCAGTTAACTGACATGCGAAGTTTATATATATTATATATAACTTGGTATGCGGTTTTGAATTTGCTCGTGTGTGTTTGCCATACATAGCTGTATAGTTGTTTTAAGGTGACCTGCTGGTCTGAAGCCATTTTGGGATTCCGTATTATTGGATTCCCAAGATAAAAATATGAATCAAAGTCAAAACAAAACAAATCAACAGCTGCGCCATGAGTGCATGATATGCTTTTCCATTTTCGAAGAATAAAATACAATACCCTCTCAATGTCATATTAGAAATTTATAAAATTCAGAAAGGAGCTTACATCAATAGATATAAACAAGTCACCAAAGTTTCATGAGAACTGCTGAAAGCCTCTTTGAGATATTGTCCGAAAACTGGAAATATATTTATTTATAATGGATAGGGAATCAAGTCATGGCAACTGATATTAATCCCTTTCAACTTTGCGGGTGCTAGTGCTTTCGTGCAGAGGTATTAGCCTGCTCTTTTTCGAAATCTACAAGTCGGCTATCTATCGTCCCTTTCCGACGGACTTTCATCATTTCTCAAGATCATACTCGCAAATCGTGTCAAGGGAGGATCGAAAATTTGGTCCATGAAATTTTCTCCCCGTAGAGGTGATCGATCAGGAACCTTTGTGTTAGTAGTCCGATGCACTCACCACTACACCACGGCTCTCTTTAAAACATGTAAACCACGTCGTATTGTTTCGCCTGTCCCAAGTCAGTAGTCGCTGACCTTTCTTAAGTCTTAAGTTTTATTTTTTTGCTATTTTAGTTTATTTATATATGTGTCGGATTTTAGTGTAACGCCCATATTTCACAGAACCAGTACACATGATTTTTTAGGAGTCAGCCGAAGCCAGCCTCCGGGTTCGGGATTTTCTCGCTGTGTTGAAGACCTATTGATGACCTTGTGCTGTTTTCTTCTCTTAGGTCGGAATTTTGTCTCTTTGTAACTTTTCCCAATTTAATTACAATCATATTTTTCAAGAATAATATGGCCAGTAGATTGTAAAGACAAAAATAGAATCATTTAAAAATATGAAATAAACACTAATACAGAGACCAACTACAAAATCAAAATCTATTTAGTTCAGTTTCAATGATGAAATATCCAGTTTGTGGCTCCACAGACCATCTAATCTCTTTTCACCTGAAAAATACAATTATATTTATTTTTACATCAAGATGACCGTGAGGGCATTCCGATGTATTGCTAAAGCCTAGATTTGCATACGTCACTTTCGTTTTGGGGTTTTAACCGATCAATACACATGATAAACATGCGGATATTAACTAATGCAAACTAAAATTCCTTTTTGTTTGTTATAGATACATCTCTTCAATGAATACTGATAAAAATGTTTTTGTTTAGAACATAATAGTTCAATTATCAATTTTAAAGTCCTCGCCAAGGCTCGGACTTTAACATTGATAATTTAACTATCTCGATTGGATAAATCCGATAATCCACTTGTATCAATGTAATAATCTATATTTATAAGTAAAAAGTCATTGATAATATCTACGCACAAGTACCAAACAAATGCGTTAAAGCTTGCGGAAGAATATCTCAAGAACGTTGCACGACAATCCTGGCAAGGAACGGTAACTCTGTAATTGTTTTTGCGGGAAAATATAAATGCCTACTCATATCCAATCTTTTAGAAAAAACGAATTTTACAGAAGAAGGTACTTGTACTGCACTATTATTAGAATAGTAGAATAGAATGATTTACAAATGCATGAAAATTATATATACATGTTACTGTTACATTAATTTAAAATATAACAACAAACCAGTGTATACTGATTTGTATCACTACAATAAAATAGTTATTACGGTGAGGTTGGATTTCCTGCCATTTATTTATCCTCCACGCACGAATTTGTCTTAGAAAACAATACATCTCTGTACATTTATCTCAGATTCAGGTATAGAGATGTGATTTTTTACTGTGATAAGTGCATTTGACCACCAACAAGAACTCGCGGTCATCCGATGTTCAGTACTTCAGTACTTTGATTACATTATGATTATTTTCTTCTTCTTCTTCTTCTTCTTCTTCTTCTTTTCTTCTTCTTCTTCTTCTTCTTTTATTTTCTTTTATTCATTATTTTTTATTCTTCTTCTTTATCTTCTTTTATTTTTTCTTTTATTATTATTATTATTATTATTATTATTATTATTATATTATTATTATTATATTATTATATAATAATATAATTATATTATTTTTATTATTATTATTATTATTATTATTATTATTATTATTATATTATTATTATTATTATTATTATTATTATTATTATTATTATTATTATTATTATTATAATAATAATAATATTATATATTATTATTATTATTATTATTATATTATTATTATTATTATTATTATTATTATTATTATTAAACTTTATGTTCTGAATAAGCAATTCTTAAGATTTGTAATTACCAGTAATCCCAAGGTTCTATCCAAATGGTGGTCATTAGTATCTCTTTTAACTCGATAACCTCCGTTTGGTGGTCTTATTCTGTCCAATTCAAGCCTTCCTCTTGGTGGCTTTCCACTGACGTTTCCTGCTAAAACTGCCATTAGCATCATGAATATCGCACACAGAATCTTCAATATTTTCATTCTGCAAATAAACTCATCATAGATAACAGGTCTAAATTTTAGGGATTTAATTGTTCACCTGAGTATATGATTATCATAACATATAATGTTTGTGCGCACAAATTTCCGAATGAAAAAAACACGAAACAAAACTTGTAAAGTAAATTGTGGAGATTTAGTTTAAGATATATAATGGAAATTGATGAACTCATTAGACATACATGATATAGAGAAAATCATAACCCCCCTTAAAATCTTAAAACATAGGAAAAAATCAGTTATATCAAAGCTTAAAATTTGCTGTATTTTATTTACCTAGTGTTTTGGTGTTTGGTCGATTAGGGAAACACGGGTGTTTGGAACATATGGAGTTTGTTTTATACCATTGACACACCTTTTTATAACAGTTTTTCTACGCAAAAATAAAACACCAGTCACAAAAAGAATTGTGTTGTTTCTTGACAACGAAAATCTTCCTATTCTTTAAAGATTTTTTTCCCGTTGAATTTGTGTCAAATCAACATAAAGCAAATTTAAAGGTCATGAACGACAGACAAAATAATAATTGAGCTATGCACTTAACTTTATGGTTAATAGATTCTTATTTTAACAGAATTTAACTGTGTGTACTTTTGTGCACATAGAGTCAGTATGCGACCGAATTTGATTGAAGCAAACAACCGTCTTATTTTTCACGTTGTATCATAACGATACATGGGTATACATAAACCAACTAAATAATGAAAATATTCATACTTTTATTTAAGTACTTAGGAACATTAAAACTCCCAGACATGGCAAAATTACAAATTTGCAGGTAAAAGATCAGGACAATAGGCATGTGAACTTACAATTTGTAACGTAAAGCTCCATGACTTTGAGTGATGGATCTTAAGATGTACTTGCTCCCCTAGGCATTAAGCTGTTAAAGTATGTAAACTGTTGTAGGGGGGAAATTTTTGTAAAAGATTTCATGTCTGGAGAATTTCAGAAAAGGTATCAAAATTCAAAAATACAGTTTAAGCCCTCTCCCTTGCTTCCAAAGTCCTTATTATTATCTTTCTGTTAAATTTCATTATTTTCGCGTTTTTGTATACTATGAACATACATATACTATAATTATTTGTTACTAAAATGTATTTGCTATCAACTTTCAAATTCAAGTTTTTTCTCCTAGCGATCATTGCTATATATATATAAAGTCTCTATCAACGCAACTGTTGATTATTATTGTCCTGTCCCGGAGCAATCTTATGAAATTTCTGTGCAAGTTAAAAACGGAAGTCCTGTTTGACTTAAAAGCGAAATCGCGGGTATTTCAAACTTGGTTGAAAGTATGTTAACTATATATTTTAGCGCCGGGGATGAATTTTTGTAAACGATTGTATGTCTGGAGAATTTAAGAAATGACATCAAAATCATATGGGTACATGGAGACATGACAATATTTTTAGCCTTTTCTCTTTTTTTCCAAGTCTGTTATTATTCTATTTCTGTTATATTCCTTATTTCGCAGTTTCTGTAGAATATGAATCATACGTATCTATATTATAATATTTTAAGTGTATGTAACTTTCTATTAACTATTAATTCTAAGTTTCTTCTCCATGGCGATCACTGCTATATTATATAGACAGTCTCTATATATTATAATAGTATATTAATCATACTATTATTAGTATACATGCAGATAAACGCGAATATAATTGTCATGTCCCCGTCCGAGTACGTGCAAGTTAAACCGAGGTATAATAGTAGTGGTTCTTACGATCTAAAAACCACGATATAGACAACTCCCTAATTGGCTTATTTATATTTCATTTTTGTTTTCTATCATACGATTGGTTCTCAATGTTAAAAACGGTAGTCATATCTGACTTAAAAGTCGGTTTGAATACGGAATCAATATCCGGACGCCTTTTTTTCGTTTTTCTTCCAAAATAACCCAAACTGAAAAGTCATAAGAATGGATGACGAATGCGTCTATGCACGGTACCTATAGGACACAGATGCATGATGATTAATTTATTGTGAGAGGAGAAGAAGCGACACACAAAATGAGGTCTTCTCGTTTATACTTTCAATAAAGATGAAGTGGACCAATCTGAATAAATTTAACTTAAGAGAACTATATGTAGGTGTTAACATCAGAAATCTTATCATATTTAGTGCTTTTCGTGTTAAATTTACCATGCTGTCTATTTCTGTTGTATAGTTATTACAGATGTTACTGTAAAATGATTATTTATGCACAATTAGTAATGCAAAGTTGTTAGTTATTGTGAAATTTTAAAAGGAAAAGTACCTCAAAAGCTCACGCATTAAATTCATAAAATGTTATATTAATTTTCCTCTACTTTACAGAAATCTTAAAACATAGAAAGAAATCAGCTATTTCAAAACTATGTTGTATTGTATTTACCTTGTTTTTGGTCTTTAATCAAACCGGGAAACAGGAGTGTTTGGAACATGTGGCGTTCGTTTGTTTATATACCATTGACACATCTATTCAAAACTTGTTTTCTTGACTACGCAAAATAAAACATCAGACAAAAACAATTGTTGTTTGCTGACTAGGCATATTTTAGTGTCAAATGCACAGACCGAATAAAGTCTGTGTGGTCTTTTGTATACAAAGAATCAATAACCGTCTGATTTTTGTGAGAAAAAAAACCCCTTATGTCTCGTTTTGTCTTTTAAAAAGTACTTAGTAGATCCACATTCATATTACTAATTACTAAATTTAGAAACTTTTTAAGCACGTTGATGTATCAATATTCTCTTTCCTCTTCCATAGATTTTATACTTTGATATACATCTCTTTCTATATGGATGTATTAATATTCTCTTTCCTCTTCCGTAGATTTAATGCTTTGGTATCAATCTCTCTCTCTCTTTACGTGGATGTATTAATAATCTCTTTCCTCTTCCAAACATGTAATGCTTTGGTATCCATCTCTCTCTATGTGGATACATTGACATTCTCTTTCCTCCCATAGATGTTATTCTTTTATATCCATATCTTTCTATGTGGATGTATTAATATTCTCTTTCCTCTTCCAAAGATGTAATGCCTTGGTATCCATCTCTCTCTATGTGGATGCATTGATATTCTCTTTCCTCCATAGATGTAATGCTTTGATATCCACCTCTCTCTACGAAGATGTATTAATATTCTCTTTCCTCTTCCGTAGATGTAATGCTTTGATACCCATCTCTCTCTAAGTGGATGTATTAATATTCTCTTTGCTCTTTCAAAGATGTAATGCTTTGATGTCCATCTCTCTTTCTACATGGATGTATTAATATTCTCTTTCTTCTTCCATAGATATAATGCTTTGATATCCATCTCTCTCTACGTGGATGTATTAATTTTTCTTACTCGGTAGATGCAGTGCTATGATATCAATATTTCTGTGTAGGTTTGTTGTTGTTTTCTTTAATCTTCCAAAGATGTAATGCTTTGGCATCCATCACTCTTTGTGGATGTATTAATGTTTTATCACTTCTTCCGTAAATGTAATATGTTGACATCCACTTCTCTTTCTGTAGATTAATGAATGTTGTCTCACCTTTGATTCCTCTCCTGTTAAGATAAGATATTAATTTAAGGAAATTCTATCTTGATTTGATATTATTAAATTATACAACATTAGCTCGAAAGATCTTTTGTTTGAATATAAAACTATACAGACATCATATAAACAATAACAGTTACATGCATTACACACATATGAAACTATACAGACATCATATAAACAATAACAGTTACATGCATTACACACACATGAAAAACTTGCTTAAACATGTCTAAGCAAATGCTAAACAAAATAAATATGTCTAATAAAAAATAGAATATAGATTCAAATCGTGATAAAAATACGAAAATCTGTGATACGCCCTTAGAAATAAGAGTATAAATAATTTAATTCAAAATCTAAAATTTAAGATCTGTGTGATCATTAGAAATTAATTTTTTTTAAAAGCATGAGCTTTTAACTGTTACCAAAGTATCTTCAGTAGGGATACAAATTATACACGTTACAGCAAGAAAAGACCACAAATTTAGTGAGCTGAACATATATCCAAGCGGGGACCCACATGCCACTTCGAGTCTCTACTTGAATAACTATGCACAGAGAACCCAGATTTGACAATGTGAAAAGGAAGCAAACATACGCTGAATTTAACCTAAAGTATTGGCAGTAAAAAGCATTCCAGAACTTCTCGATCAGTAAATATTTCCAAAACATGTGATGCTAGTGGATAAATTAAAAAAATGTTATAATCAAACTCTGTGAAAGAAATTGTGTATTTACAATAAGAGGTTTTTGAGTAATAATTTTTTCAAATTTTATTAAAAATCAAGTTAGTCGTTTTAACCAAAATTTGGGACAATAATGGATTTTACCAGAAAAAAATACATCCAAAATCACTTTTTTTCTTTCAAATTTCTTATATATGTACTTTTTTAATTAAATTTTATTACAAAGAAGTTGAAATAATTTCATTTTGTTCTTAAAATTGATAAAAAAATCACATATTTACGAAAAGCTATTCTTGCAAAATTTAAAAGAAAGAAAATCTTATCATTTAAAAACAATATGAAATTAATGATTGTATTTGGTTTTGGTGGGTTTTTTGGGGGAGGGATGGGATTACATTGACTCTGACTTCATATATACATTTATTTATATAGAATGAACGTATGAAAAAAAGAACATTTTGAAATTCTTTTTGCAGTTTTTGTCAGTAAAAAGTAAAATCACAATTACATAAGATGTTTACATGTAAAACAGAAAATTGTGATGTGTCTGTCAGTAGACCGATATTTTTGAAAAAGAGGGAGATATAAGAGGGAGTCTCATTGACATAAGATATACAGCTTCTTACTGCTGGTATCAATAATTAGTTGGTCTATATCATGTATGTCTAATGGAAAAGGTTTTCAGCAACTTATGGCAATTTTAAAAGAAACAGCTAGTGGATTGCCACAATTGGGACGGCATGAATATAACAGGGCAATCATACCACATCTTCTTTTTTATATTAAAAGAGATGATAATGTTGATAACACCGTAGGATTACTGGTAATGACAAATAAAAAAATTGTCTATTCGTATTGAGTTTTATAATAATAAAAATATTATTAATAATACTAATTCTATTTTTTCAGGGGTGAAAAGAGATTAGATGGTCTGTGGCACCAAACACTGGAACTTTCATCATTGAAACTTAAGATGGTACCCAACACCTTCACTAAAATTAATTTGGCTCGTTTAATCTTCACTAAATTTTGACAAAGTGTTAACTTTGACCCTTTGACAAAAATATAAAAATTTCAAAAAATTTGACTAACCATTTTATCAGAAAAAATACACTGGTTATATAGTAGTTTGTCAAACACTAATTTTGATCAATGAGAAGCTTAATATTCCCTTAATAAAACAACGTAATTAAAAAGTTTATCTGATTTTGCAGAGTTATCTCCCTGTAGTGTTAGGTACCACCTTAACTAAATATATTTATAGTTGTTCTGTGTATTAGTTTTCATTTCATCTTTAAATCATACCTGTTTGTCTTTATATTTTACTGGACATATGATCGATGAAAAAGTATAACAAAAAATACCGCACTTCAAGGTCAATTCAAAAAGGTGACGTCCATAGAACTGATTATGGTAATTTTGATCATTCCCATTTGAGGGGATGGACACATTTGGGATTGTGACATATATATTATTCCTGTAGAAATTGTTCTGCTTAGAAAGACTTGATTTTGTTTTACTATTAAATAATCAATTTAATCACTAGGATGAAATTTATCTCAATTGTACTGCTGAAATAATTTGGCGTTATAATTGACAATAAAAGACTTTGTAATACTATTATTTGTCTGTTTGTCTTTTTATTTCATAGCCATGGCGTTGTCAGTTTATTTTCAATCTATGAGTTTGACTGTCCCTCTGGTATTTTCGCCCCTCCTCTGTATTTGTGTTGCATTCGATAGTGAAATCCGTGTCAGTTTAAGTGAAAAGTTGAGCGATCATGTTTTTGATTCGACCGTCACTGATGAGTCTTTTGTAGACGAAACGCACGTCTGTCGCAAAAAAAAATCGATCCTGGTATCTATTAAGAGTATAGTTATTTGCTATGACCAAAGCAATAAACCTATTATCCAGTATGTTGTTGATTGCTCTCTGCCTTATGTTTAAGCACACATAAGACGTTTCTTCTTTTGAATTGTTTCATCATATAGTGTCACACCGGTTCCTGGTTTTAACTTATAATTTATTAAAGAAAACTCAGCCACAGAAGACTGCGTAACAGGAGCATATTATACACAATATTAATTACAACATATATAGTTTATAATACAAACAGCATACATTTTAAAATTATACATCTTCAGAAATAAGTCTGTGTTTATTACAGTTTTAAATTAGACAAGCATCTTTTCTACCTTTTGAATAAAAATTGACAGCTTAGACAGCACATTACTATTACAATATTTAAGCATGCCAAGTACTTTTTTTTTTCATTTGGATATTTTAAATAATATGGAGGTATGAACTTTCCCCTTAAATTCTTAATTTCACAATTGGTACATTTACATATATAGTGGTATACATCCCCAAGACCAGCTTTACAATGAGGACACATTCTCTCATTTCGTGGTACATTTCTCCATCTTCCTGTTTCGATGGGAAACTATGCAGATATGGTTCTAGGCAAAACTCTTCTTTAAAGTGTATATAAACCCCTCCCCACTGATGAGTTGTTTATATCAGAGAACCATTTTTGAATACACTGGTCCTGGAGACGCTGCGTTACATTAATTTTAATATAATTAAAATCAACTTGCTCCGGAATTTTATATAGTTCACAAAAGCTTCAATCATTAAACACAGATTTTACATAGTAAAACCACTTGAAATTATAACCTTCATGCTCATGCATGTACCAAAGTAACTTATACAGTTTATCCGATATTTTTTTTTATCATTTGTTGCTAGCTTGTGCCAAAAAACATACCATTTTTAACTTGATCTGCAGTTCAAGTGGAAATCTTCCAAGATCCCCAAACACCATAAAATTTTGCGTAGACGATCGCAAATCCCACACTGGGATTACAAAACTGTAGATGTAATTTTTCAGGATCATTTTTATGTTCAAACCCCCATATTTCCGAGGAATAGGTCAAAATAGGAACCACCAATGCATCAAATAATTTTAATTGTAATGTGAGATATTTTGTATCTTCTTGTAAAGAGCATAAAGTGCTTTTTGAGCTTGGTCTACCAATTTTTTTCGAGCTTGAAAGAAATTTCCGTTGTAATTTAACAGCATACCAGGATAAACATATGAATCTTTAATTTCAATAATTTCATTACATAGTTTAAAAGTAACATTCTTATTAAACTTTCTCTTTGAAAAAAATACAATCTTTTGTTTTTGATACATTAACAGTGAGTTTCCACTCAAAACAATATTGCTCAAAAACATCCAGAGCCTTTGGTAACCCTTCTGCCGAATCCGCTAAAATAATTGTGTCATCGGCGTACAGAAGAATAAATAACTTGATATACAAATCCAGATTCTCTGTAAACTTTTCATTCATAAATTTTAGACCATCCACAGAGTTTTCATCCCGATATTCCTCCAAGTCATTCAGATATAAGGCAAAGAGAAAGGGTGACATTTTTTTCTCCCTGTCTTACACATACCTCACACGGGAAAAAATCTGTTTTTAGTTCTCCATTTTTAACACAAGACTTAATATCTGTATACAAGCTCAATATAACTTTAATCATTTTCCCAACAATGTTATATTTTAATAGTTTTTGCCATAGTCCCACCCTCCATACTGTGTCAAAAGCTTTTCTAAAATCTACAAAAGCGCCAAATAATTTCTTTCCCGAACTCAAATATAGTGAAATTAAAGAATGCATGATAAACATACTATCTTGGACAGAATATCCCTTACGAAAACCACCCTGGGCATCAGTTATAATTCCGATCTCGTCTGACAGAGCATTACGTCTTGAATTAAGTATAGAGGTGAACACTTTTTCTAAATTCGATGTAAGACAAATAGCTCGGTACTTATCCAATTTATTTTGATGACCCTTGTTTTTAAATACCGGCTTAATGATACCAATAATAATAAGCCAGGAATTTGGAACGATTCCGGAATCAAACACTAAACTGAATAACTTAGTGCAAATAGGCAAAACTTGATTCACCGAGCTTTTTATATATTCGTTGACAATCTCCTCTTCCCCTAGGTCTTTACCATTACATAATTTTTTAACAGCTGACAGTATTTCGTCCTTTAATTTCCTGATCTATAATTTCAATAAAACCCTGACTTTTTATACTATTAGCTAAATCCTCATAATCAATAGCATCATTTGGAACATCGCTCTTATTTAATGACTTAAAATACTCATATAATTGATCACTGGTAATTTTGATATCTTTATCTGAACCCACACTTACAAATCTTTTCACGATTTTCCAAAATTTACCAGTATCTTTTTTCGAAAGTTTACGCATGTCAGATTCTAGTGCATGTGTGAAAACTCTCAAAACTTTTATTCATTTCGGTTCTGTAAACTTTCCCGCACTTTTTCATCTCATCTCGGTTCTCTTTATTTTTATCAAAACTGTAACGGTTTTTCGCTTTATGGAAAACCTTTCGCTTATCTCTGCATGGTTTATTAAACCAAAGTTGGTTAGAAGTACCAGATGGATAGAATCTTCCCTTTGGTTTAAATACACGATTAGTGGTGCTCTTATAAATATCACATATTTTGTCACCGCATGGTGATCTGTACTTATAGACATATTCAAAACATTTCTTTATTTTTTTATAGTTTCACATTGTCAATCACAAAACATCTCAATATTCGTTAATATAAGATACCAGACTTTCTCAATCTAATTATCTGCAGGAGAGATATCAAAGCATTATATTAAGGTAGCACAATACAAAGATTGTTTTACTTCCAATCAATAATCTTTAAAATTTTGTAACATTCTTATGAATGCATACAAAATAATAAAAGAGGTATATATAGATAGATAAAAGATTAAACTTTTAAAGGAATGCAATATTTTAATTATGCAATCATTATGTAATCAATTATTATGTAATTAGTGGCAAAATCTCGGTCAGTTCACTTGAATGAATTTAGCTCTTTCATCCCTTTAACTATACAAAAATTTTTAACAAAATCTTAATCAACACATCATGGGCTTCAACAGGGTGTCTCAAATTGTCCCTATGGTATTTCATTCTCTCATAAATCTCTAATTAGTGTGAACATCCTAACCACATAAAAGAAGATAATGTTTAATTAGGTGTAAAATTTGTTCTATACATTCTATATAAAATCTGAGACACCCTTTTGTAGATAATGGCCATAGGAACAACATATAATAAAATCAATCCTCTAGGAATACCTATGAGGAAGCTAATTTCAATTGAAAGTGGAAATTTGAGGAAAAATATTTTAAACACAGTTAACATTATAATTGGTTACATAATTGTTGCATCATACTAACATTGTATTTATTTGAAAGAGCAATCTGTTAGCTATCCATAACTACCACTTTTATAAATTTTCAAGCATATTAAGAAAGTTACAGCATTTTAAAACTTGGGAGTTGGAGTTATTAAATCTTTGTATTGTGCTACCTTAACTGAACATATATCGCGGTCTTACATGACTTCTGATGCGGTTTTGGTTTTTCTTATGGTTGTAGGACAAACAGTGACAAATAGTTGCTGCTATCTATGTCATTTTTTCGCGTTGTTTTTTCTTTAGATTTCTATGTTGTGTCATGTGTACTATTGTTTGTCTGTTTGTCTTTTTCATTTTTAGCCATGGTATTGTCAGTTTATTTTATATTTATGAGTTTGACTGTCCCTTTGGTAGAGCCGGAACCAGACCCTCAACCACCTTGTAAATCAGAATAAGACGGAGGCTATGTCTTCTTTAGTACAAAGCCTCTACACTGTCCAAGACTTCTACAGTGTCCTCCGCGACAGCACACGGTAACTAAGTATATTGACCTAGGCATTATCTGTAGAGGATCTCGGAGCAACAAGGGCCCTAGAAATGCAGTCTGTTGGCCCACCGGCGTGTGGACATGCACTTGCACTCATTGGCCTTGTCCCAGCTATGGGTTAAATAGTATCACTGTGTTGTGATTGGATTTTTGAATCAAAGGCTATGAAAGTAAATCCAGACAGAAAATCCGGGTAGATGGAACTCGTTAGCAACAGCAATCGTCTAAGGGATGTAACCCCTAACCGAAAAGCTACAGGTCCTCTGCATTTGCCGGTCTCAAGCACGGATGAGAAAGGGAGGAGAGTTATGCATAGGGCCAGCTCCTCTATCATGTAAAAAAAACCTACGCTACGGAAACCTCACTAGTAAATCAAAATAACTTCACCGGTACTAAAGGAGACATTATTCATCAGTTCTATACAGTAGGCAAACGTCGGCAAATAGTCTTACTGATGACGTTACGCTGTCTGGTAGGTCATTGATGTGGTACAGGAACAGGATTGTTCCCAAGACTTTTCCCCAGGGGACCGGAGTCAACTGTTGTTTCGCCAGATGATTCGCCTTCCACGATGGTTCGGATTGATCTTGCAGTTAGGAAGTTCTTAAGCCATTTGTGTGTGTTTCTTTTAATTCCATATTGATCTAACTTATGTAATAATTTTTATGTGTGGTACTGTGTCGAAAGCTATTGAGAAATCTAATATGCCTACGTCGATTTGATGGTAGTTATGAGTTGGGTTTCACATGAGTATCCTGACCTGAAGCCGTGGTTTAAATTGGTTTAAATTGGTTAGGATTTTGTTTTTTCCAGATGTTTTAGGATGTGCCTGCATACGATGTGTTCTAGAATTTTGCTGATGACAGATGTTAAGGATACAGGTCTGTAGTTTTCTGGTAGATGTTTCTATATATCATATTTATTGTTCGTCCATTATTTTATACTTAAATCAGGCCATTTGCTTTCTTGTTTGAAATGTTTAACATTTGTCATTTCAGGGGTCTTTTATGACTGACAATGCGGTATTAGGGGATTTATACCTTGATGAAGGTCGTGTTGTATGTCATTTGGTCTGGGTAGGAGAGTTGTTCTTATTGTTTTAATTCAATGAAGAAGAGATACATTATTTAAAACTGGTAGCAATAAAATCCTTCCATACACCACATATAGTTGGCCTACTGCTTTAATATATTATTTGAGAAACATGCCTTATCAACTAACTTTAACCTTGATTTTTGATCCATGAAATAAAGTCAAGATCAGGTAAACCCTGTCTAACTGACATTTACCCATATACCAAATATCCCAATATAAACATTTAGGTCCCAGTTTAAATAAACGAATAAAGACACATGGTAGCAGCATAAAACTATGTATGAAATGCCTCTGCAAAAAATGAAACAATTTTTAAGAATAAAAGTCACATGCCAATTATTGAAATGTAATCGCTGTACATGCACTCATTATTATATGAAGTCACCGTACATGCACTGTATAGCATAAACATCACATACTAAACAGACCATTGGCATAATTATTTATTACAGCAATATCAAAATGTATGCACCTAGTATAGTTGACCCAATGCTTTTATTACTTGAAAAACAGTCCAAAACACAAAAGCTTACATTAACCTATGAACAATGATATGAAGCATCTCGGGGTTCTACCTTCTGAAATATAAAGCTTTTAACAAATATAGTTTATGCCACAGCTGAATAGTAAAACATATGCCTGGCATACTGCTACTTTAGTTCTAGGCGACACAAAAACAACATATTATTATTCCAGTACTTGTTTCCAATGTCTTCAAATTCTAACTAGTTTTCTTTAACCTATGAACTTTTGCCCAAACCACGAAAGTTGATACCCAATGAAATTAATTTCACAGTATACTATGCTAGCTTTGAAACATTCTTTTTATTATATATACATGTTGGTGGTTGAACGTCAGATATTATATTGAAGTAAAATTGCTGCGTTGAAGACCTTATTGGTGGCTTTGGACTGATTCATGCTCTTGGTCCTTTTTTTTTTTAACCATTCCCTGTTTTCATTCTCAATTCTCTCTTGTACATTTAATGTGTTTCCAATAACACTTTGTTTTTGGTATCATGTATATCAATCAGCATCATCTTACTTCTTCCTTTCGACACAATAGGATGTATTTTAATTAAAGTTAGGTACTGTGGATTCATTATTTTTCTTTGGATACACATTTTAAGCAGTTTCATCGGTACAGGAAAATCCAATCCAATTAAAAACCGATCTCTCAAAGCTCCCGTTTCTGATATGTCGCGTGGGAGATCTAATGAAACCCACTTTGAGGTCACATGTGAGTGACCTCGTAGGTGTGTCTTGTTCGACCAATGAAAATGAGTCTTCGACGATCTTGAAAGTTCATCGTGAGGTAAAGGGATGCAACTCTTTTTATTTACGAAGATATCGTCAGTCCAAATAATCCATAAACTTTTTTGATTGGCTTATTAATAGGTCGTCAACTCATTTGCATATCATTATAAATTCATAACTTCATGTTCACTCACATGTGACCTCAAAGCAGGTTTCTTTAGATCTCCCACGTGACATATCAGAAACAGGAGCGTTGAGAGATTGGTTTTTAATTAGATTGAAGGAAAACCACAAAATCAGCGAATTACAAATGTTCCGTAGAAATAAACAAGAAATCAAGTATCCACAAATTTGGAAGCTGTCCTCAATTGACTAAAATTAGTACCCTCGAAAAATAAATAAATCTATGGTAATATTTTCTCCAGTCAGAACAATAATAACGGATGAAATTACAACAAACAGTACTAACAGCTTCATTTTATTTTATCATGATTGTGTTTATAAACTACAAAATATTACTTTTTGTCAAGTACTTGTACAAAAACTTCCTGATGTAAAAATAAAATATACCATGATTATGTAATATTGTTGAAGATGTTTCCGTTGTTTATTAATGATCCCTAAATTTCATATATTATATAGAATTTCATTGAAAGTGCCGCCTTTTTCATAGTTATTCCAAGCATTTCATTCATCTTGTATGCAATACTCTTTATAAAATTCACATCTAAAACCAGTGGAAAATTTAATTAAGCTCTCACAATGTATTTGTAAATGAAACAGCAATCTTACAGTACAAAATACACACATTTAGAGGTCACCATGCAATCTACAGTAAACAACAGTATCCATACCTCAAGTCAAACTCCTAATTGCCAAATTCACATAAATTTATATAATTAAGAGCAACAAAAAAAAAAGATCATCATCCTCCATTTTTGTAGCACAAAAACTGGTAACAATTATAATATCTGAACACTGTTCTCCTGTGTGATTACAAATTAATAAGTACAAATGCAACATATCATTTAATACCATACATATAAAGTTCACAATAAATAAATATACCCTAATATTTAAATTAGAAAAGGCACTAGTACAAAAAAAAATGCATGTGGTATGATTGCCAATAAGTGACACCAGATTCCTTTTTAATTAGAAAATGAAATTCAAATTAAAAACCATTAACATATTTAAGTTCTTCTCTAGGTGTAGTAAGACATTTGATTCCTTTTTCAGCCAAACAAAAATCTAAATATTATTATACACTTTTATGCTTTTGAGGAATATTTAATCATTCTGAATAACTTCAAAACTAAAATTTCTGAGACAGAGAAATTTGTCTTAAATATGTCCTTCTAAATAAATGCATACATGCATAACAAAATTTGATCAATAGCCCTTTTAACCATATCTCTAGATCTGCAAAGCCTGACAAAACAATTTGACCTTAATACAATTAGCTAACCTGCATAGGTCTATGAGCAAATAAGAGTTCTCTCCTAAACATTGGAAGTTTCAATTCATCATAGACCTGATATATGCGAGACATTCAGACAATTTTAACAGAGATGGAGAAAGACTTTGGCCAATTGTCCATTGGACACTTACACCATGTTACACACTGTTATCTTATACATGATTATTAATGTCAATCTCCTGTTAAAACAATCGTTACTGTTCTCAACTGTCACTTTATCTAGGACATATATCTCTTTGATTATTTGAGCTACCATGTTTCTCCAAATTCTTTTTTAAACTAGAGATCACCATGGTAACCTATGGTAATATTAATAGTTTTTTGAGATCAACGTCCTCGAATACCTCTCCTCCCCCTTCGAGCTACTCTTGGCTTTGGTACACTTCCTGTACCCCCTACACTAAACATGTTAGGTGTAGCTCCTCCTGTTGGTGTCCCGAAGACAGGTGTGGCCATTCCAGTTGGAGTTACGAAGCTTGCATTGGCACCTAGAAATGAAGCAAGGAAAAATCAATAGGGAAATACTTGGCAGTTAAATTCTCAAGTACATTGTATTAAAGCTGATTTAAGGTGGTACCCAACACTTTAACTAAAATTAATTTGGCTCGTTTAATTTTCTTAAAATTTTGACAAAGTATTTACTTTGACCCTTTTACAAAAATATAAAAAATTCAAAACATTTGAACCAATCGTTTTATCAGAAAAATTACACTGCTTATATAGCAGTTTGTCAAACACTTATTTTGATCATTGAGAAGCTTAATATTCCCTTAACAACACAACGTAATTAAAACATTTAGCTGATTTTACAGAGTTATCTCCCTGTAGTGTTAGGTACCACCTTAAGTTGAATTAGTTTATAGCTATTATTATTTCTTCTATGTGATGGATTGGTGTTTAGAGTCCTTGGGCAATTATTACATGCATATCAGGACTAGAACATGTTACCTTAATTATTGTGTACCAGACCAACAAGCTGATCTGGATTTTAAAGGTGCTTGTTAACAAGCCTGTAGTTCAGAGGTTGATGTTGGTACATGTCTGCCATTTTAGTTATTTTGTAAATTTTGTTGTTTATTATGCTGAAGTTTTCTCAATTGAATTGTTTAACATTTTTCATGTCTTTTAAAGCTGACTGTGATATGGGTGTTTCTCATTGTTGAAGACTGTAAGGTTGCCAAAAATTGCTTATATCCATTTCTTTGAAGTTTAGTAGATATTTGTCTCAAAATATATTAAGCATAAAATAAAAATTCGTTGAATACTAATTTTCATGGGTTTCATGGGTTAAGGTAAACCATGAATTCAAATAGTCAACGAAATTACAAATTTATTAGAGGCTTTACATGCAGAGATTTGAAAAACGACAAAATCAAATATCGACGAAAATGCAAGTTTTCCTCAATCCACAAAAATTGATATCCATGAAAATAAATGAATCCACAGTAGCAGCATGTAAAAGATAAACTTACTGAAATTATAACCTCCTCCTCCTCCTCCTCCTGTGTTTGATGGAGTTGTTGAGGCTGAGAAATCAAATCCTCCTCCAACTTTATTGTTTGGAGTAGAGGGTACTCCACTCGAAGATGCAAAATTATAGGCTGAATTAGCAGCTGGCTGAGTTGTTTTTGCTGGTGTTCCAAAAGCAAAGTTTCCAGAACCGCTTGCCTGTGTACTGGAAGTCCCAAAAGTATTGGAGGCTTGGCCAAATGAGAATCCTGAAGTACCTCCGAAACCACTGGCTGTTGTTTTGGTAGTAGTTCCAAATGACGTACCCCCTTGACCAAAGGTTGGTCCTGATGTTGTACTACCTTGACCAAAGGTTGGTCCTGATGTTGTACTCCCTTGACCAAAGGTTGGTCCTGATGTTGTACCCCCTTGACCAAAGGTTGGTCCTGCTGTTGTACTCCCTTGACCAAAGGTTGGTCCTGCTGTTGTACTCCCTTGACCAAAGGTTGGTCCTGCTGTTGTACTCCCTTGACCAAAGGTTGGTCCTGATGTTGTACTCCCTTGACCAAAGGTTGCTCCTGATGGTCCAAATGAGGCACTACTTGTTGATTTTGGTACTGAACTTTGGCCAAATGGTACAGCGGTACCGAATCCAGTGACTGATGAAGTTGTCCCGAAGCTAGATGTACCTTGACCAAAAGAACTTGCTGTTGTGGTAGTTTGACCAAACATATTTGTTGTTCCCTGACCAAATGTGGTGCTTGCAGTGGTGGCAGAGAACCCAGGCTGTGTAGGTGCAGCTCCAAATCCTGCTGTCCCAAATTGTTTAGCACTAGAAGCACTCGTTTGTCCAAAACCAGATGTCCCTTGACTTCCAAAAGATGGAGTGCTTGCTCCAAAGTTAAACCCTCCTCCTGAGGGAGCAGTAGAAGTAGCTTGTCCAAAGGAAGATGGTGTGCCTCCAAATCCTGGAGTTGTTGTGGCAGTAGATCCTCCAGGCCCAAAGGTTGAAACACCTGCATTAGGCTGACTTCCAAACATAGCAGGCTGTGTTGTTGGCTGCTGAGCAGGTGTTTGATTATTAAACGATTTAAAGTTGAATGTTGATGCTGTTGGATTAGTGCCGGTAGAATTTGTTGTAGTAGTGGCATTAGTAGATGGCTGCATACCAAATGAAGCCGCTGTAGATTGAGGTTGTGCAGCACCAAATGAAAGTGTTGATGATCCATATGCAGGTGGGGGCTGAGATCCAAATGGTTGTGAGGCTTGAGTTTGGGCTCCAAAACCTGGAGCACCTTGTTGTGTTCCAAATACTGATGCTGTCTGCCCTGTCCCAGGAGCACCAGAGGCAGAGGTGGCAGAACCAAAATTAAAACCTGATGGTGTTGGTGTAGCCAAAGGAGCAGTAGTAACATCTGTGGTGAAACTGTAGGATGGTGGTGCCTTTGTCGTCACAGTAGGAGTGGCCGTAGATGTGGCTCCAAAACCCGGCACAGAAGACAACCCAGCTGGCTGAGATCCAAAATTAAATCCAGATTGTAAAGGTGTAGAAGAAGCTGGAGTAACAGTTGTTCCAAAATTTAATCCTGATGGTGCACTTGTTCCTTGTGTTGTACTCAATCCAAATAGAGGTACTGCTGATTTAGGAGCACCACTTGCAGAAACTGCTGAAGCAGCCGAGAATCCAGTAGAAAGAGCCATCCCTGCTGATGTTACAGTAGTAGTATTTCCTCCGGCACTACTATTTATTCCTCCAATAGGGGATGACCCTGACATTAAACCACCTTGTGTTGTTGTTTTTAGTGGACTAGAACTTTTGACAGTAGCAAATTTAAACATCATTGGATTGGAACCTGCAGCCGTGGTTACAGAGCTTGTAGAAGTAGATGATGGTATGGATCCAGTTGAGGTCAAGGACAAACCAGCAGAAGATACAGTAGAGGCTGCTGTTGTTACTAAAGAAGATGTTTGAAACCCTGAAACTAAAATGAAAGAAAATTAAATAAATATAATCATTTGATAATGTGAAAGGTGCTGGATGTCATTTTTTTGTATATAAATTTCACTTTTTGACCTTGGATCAGATAATATGCCAGCTTTAGCTGGCACTTATGGTAGAAGCATCGTTTTGGAATAAAGAACGATAACTCTCTCTACACGACCCATCTGAAAAGTTTCGTCACTCTCGTTAAATCTCGTACGATGATTTTTTTTTAATGGCGGCCGAATTTAACGTTTCAACGCGAACTTGAAAAAACGGGACAGATCGGAATGATTTCAATGTTAAATACGACATGAATTTTTATTTGTTTACAAAAACAAGAATTCAGAAATTTTCGCAACTTGTGTAGTTAATTTAAATTTTATTGTACCACCATGACCACGGAAATTACCGAAGTTAGGACAACAAAATTTGGCCATGTTTCGTCTGCTTTGACTTTCCATAATATCAGTGAGGTCAAAACAAATTACCTAAATAATCACAAATACTTCTTTTAAAAGTCTCAGAATCATATTTTGATAACATATTTAGGGTAAAAGTTCCGTCCAGCCATGGGAACACAGAAAAAACCTCCGCAAGTAATACATTTCGAATTTTTTGCCATGCGGCATGCGGGGTAAACTCCGGTGCACTGGTTGACCATGACTACTTGTGTTCACTTGTGAGACTTGAGTCTGAGTAGTACATTTAGTACTGTATATATTGTATGCTCCCATATTGTCCAAAATTAGATTTTATGGGAAGATGGAGTTATTATGATAACCCATGAGAATACCATGACTTTGATAGGTATATACAGGGCATGTTACTTGGAAGTATGTGGGCTACATCCTTTAAAATTCAAGCTGCAGCAGTCGCCTGCATATTTTATGCATCAGTTTAAACCTGATCAAAACATTTTCACTCTACCAAGTACTTTATCACTATATCACTATCAGGTTCACATTTCAACCTTATTATTTAGCAATACACACTTATGGTTATATAACATCACAGTACCAAAATTGTACTCAGTAACCAAATTGCACCTAGGCCACAATTAAAAATATTTTGGTTTGCCCAAACCCTACCCAAAGGTTGAGACAGTGGGTAGGTAGGTAGGCATTTTTTTTTTTTTTCAAAAAGAGAAATTGAAGTATCGGGTGTTTATTAGTCTTCATGCCTATCTGATTAAAAAAAAACTTCTTCAAATCAGGACAATAAAAGAATTTGAGTAGGCAGCTTTTTCCTGGGTAGGTAGCGTTTGGGCAAAAACAACTATTCTTTTTTATGGCCCTATTCAGCAAAAAAAAAAAACTGCAAAAATCTTGCAAGTTTTCTTTCACCATGTGAAGTTATCTATCATCTTTTTAAAATGAGCAAATTAAATTTGTTACCAGCATCCTTTTCTTCAAAAAATAATAGCTAAAGCATGGAATAATGTCAAATTGTTTGGAATATTTGAAGAAATAAAACAAAATCTCTTGTTTTAAGGATTTGAAATTAACCATACATGTAATGCTGTTTGGAATTTGGGTTAACTGACCTCATTACAGTATCATGGATTGTTTGGGTGTAATTTCAAACCCATTTTTCAATGACTCTACATGGACTCAAAATTAAATTGGTGTAACTATATTGTAGACAAGGAAAGTCTACAAAATAAGCACAGAATAAACTTTTGTCTGGTACATAAAAAAGTTGGTAAAAAAATGACAATTTAGGTGCAATTTG
Source organism: Mytilus edulis (assembly GCA_019925275.1). Taxonomy (NCBI): domain Eukaryota; kingdom Metazoa; phylum Mollusca; class Bivalvia; order Mytilida; family Mytilidae; genus Mytilus; species Mytilus edulis. The sequence goes on from CM034359.1 coordinate 10,841,720, forward strand.
GGTATTCTAATGTTAGCAACTTCACAACAGAACTTCAAATTTATTTTCATGACCAAAAAAAATAAAAGTACAAACCTAAAGGCAATAAAATGCTTTGCCACGCCTGATAAGACCACAGATGTATATTTAGCATATAAAAAACATTTTTTTTGATGTCAGTTGAAATCAAACATATTCTAAATTTGGATGCTTTAAACTTCAATATGAACTAATTTGAACCCACATATTTCTATTCAGCAGAAGTCTCTAACTACATATCTCCTTAATTTCATATGATAGCAAGTCCTACAAAAATATTGAAAATGTGTACGTTTAATTTTTTTCTAGCTTCTCTCATGTGAAAGCAGTACCTTTTTGGTCACTATTTATGTGTTGCGTCTAAATTGGAATTGTAACACTTTATAGTGACTGAACAGGTTAAACAAATACTTCTCAAGAAACCGAAAGAGAAGACAACTTGAAACAGCACCAGCCATGCCAGTATGTATGAATAAAACCTCAGATCAGAATAGCATGGACAATATGTTAGTTCTATGTCCTTGTAAATATATTGTGAGGAGAGTTATCAATAATTCTGCAGATAATGCAATTTTATCAAGTGTTTTGTACATTTTCTGTTAAAATTTTCACACAATCTGTGAAACATTTAAACAGGCTAAACTAAATTTTTATTTCTGAAAGTTTCAAACAATGAAAAGTGTTTCATAATCATTTACCAAATAACTCATGTGTTTCTGTGAGAAAAAAAATCAAGTGCAATTTTTGGAATTAAAGGGAAAGAAGATCCTTTTGCAGCGCACTGGCGCATGTCAATTGTGAATATATATATATATATACTTAATACCAAATATATTTTCTTTATCATGATACTCACATCAACATTATAAAGAAGTACATATCATAGGAAAAATGCACAAATTACAGATAAAATATTTAAAACACCCTATTTTGAGTGCATCTCCTGCCAAATCAGTATTTGTTGCATCTATATATACTAGATGAGTATAACCAATGTAAATAAGGTAATTTTAGGAAGAAAAACCCAAAATTTTGAAAAAAAAATAAAACACCCCCAATAATGTTGTACCATAACCCTAAAATCAATTCTAATCTTCCTTTTGTGTATTGAACCTTCTAGTAAAATTTCATAGAGACAAACTGAAGATGATCAGAAATAATGTTTTTTAATTCCAGTCAGATTTTTTCTACCGAAGCCCTTCAGCGCTAACAATTAAAATTATTTAGTCAAAATTTAAGGTTCCTCATAACAAATTGGCAAATACGGCCTTATTATCACCTAAAAAACTACTGTGTACAGACCTACATGTGCGGTTTGGGAAGTTTTTATGTTTTTAGATATATAAAAGTTAAATTTATTTTGCGTATCTGAAAGATAAAATAATTTTTGGTGAAAATATCTGGATTCAAAATAATTTTTTTGTCTTATGCTTGAACAGATTTTTTATTCATCAAATTATTTGGGAATCAGAATATTTTTTTCAGGAAAAATACCATAACCCCTCATGCCTTTTCAAGTTCAATGTTCGTTCCCTAAACTGTACTAAACATTTTCCATCTGAACTTATTATTTTCTTTTTGACATAAACAATATGTTAATGTACCCTAGGACATTCATTCTGAACATGCATGCAATATTTGCCACTGGACGTTATACAACCAACAACCAATCAATATATAGGACATTGTCTTAGTATAAAGCTGGCATTTAAGGTAGCGCCTTCCTCATATTACTATAATCTCTTTTATACTGTAACTAGTTGTATTCAATTCCTAAATACAGTAACACAGCTATATCATGTATATGTTGTGCAATGTTAATTTCATCATTGAACATTTTCTGTAATCAGGGGATCATTCAAGCATGAAAATAAGTTTAGAATATGTGTTACAATTTAATTTGCATTATAAAAACAACATAAGGTCAATGTTATAAAAATATAAACTTTTTCATAAACAGCATAAAACTGAGTAGGAGTTGGTAAAACCTCACCCTTCCCCATTTTCTCAGCCACATACAAAACAAGTTTATATTTTTCTGATATTTACCAAATGTTGTATATATCTCTAGGATTACTATTACTAACATTAAGGACTAGGATTGGAATTTGATCGCTGTTCAAATTAAAAGAAACATGAATCTGTGTTCACTGACAAAGTTCCTCACTTGGGATAAAACATAAACATACGGTCTATGTTGAATAAAAAAATGTTATACAGTGTGGATGTTGTAATTGTCAGATTGTATGGTTACTTCTAAATGTACATATTGTCATGGATTGTAGTGTGACTTCTAAATTTTTATTTGTACTGTTATACCACTGTCCCAGGTTAGGTGGAGGATTGGGATCCTGCTAACATGTTTAACCCCACCACATTATGTATGAATGTGCCTGTCCCAAGTCAGGAGCCTGTAATTCAGTGGTTGTCGTTTGTTTATGTGTTAAATATTTGTTTTTGGTTCATTTTTTTATATAAATAAGGCCATTAGTTTTCTCGTTTGAATTGTTTTACATTGTCATTTCGGGACCTTTTATAGCTGACTATGCTGTATGAGTTTTGCTCATTGTTGAAGGCCGTACGCTGACCTATAATTGTTAATTTCTGTGTCATTTTGGTCTCTTGTGGACAGTTGTCTCATTGGCAATCATACCACATCTTCTTTTTTATATCTATATGTATATATTGTCATGGATTGTAATGTGACCTCTATAAATGTTTATTTTATCAAAGAATTTACAGTGACCTCTAAATGTATATAATGTCATGGATTGTAATGTGACCTCTATTCTTATTTAGTTGTGGCCTCATTGATACATATCCCACATCTCATTTTATACATACATGTACTAATTGGAAAAATTACAACAAAATAGACATGTGAGCTCACCCTGTGCAATTGTAGGTGGCACTGTTTCACTGGCTTTGACTGATGTTCCAAATACTGTTGAATTTTTGCTTGCCTCTATAAATACAACACAAGTAATAAAATTGTAGTAAAAATGTTGACAAAACTCCTGACAAAGAAAGTAAATATTCTCTGGTCAGAAACTCATGCAATGAATTGATTTGTCTTTATTCATGAAACAGAATAAGAAGAATTAAATAATTTGGATACCTGAATATGGACTCATTGACACACAGCAGTTGCTTTTGTAAAACAGACATAATTTATCAGCTGAGAATTAATTGAAATGCATTGAAGATATTTTAAAAATGTCCAGGCAAATAAACTGATGTGTTTAAAATTATACATGTACTTCTTAACTTGATTTAAATTACGAGAATCTTTAAATGTATTCACAGCTTATGTTATATTATATTTCTAGGCTGCATTCTATTTTTTTACACTAAAAAAATCGTGTGTCTTCCACTATCAGTCCACAGTGCTTGATTTAGAAAAATACAGATATTTTGTCAATCCATGTTTATAACCAGGTGCTCCGCAGGGCGCAGCTTTATACGACCGCAGAGGTCGAACCCTGAACAGTTGGGGCAAGTATGGACAAAACATTCAAGCGTGATACAGCTCTGAATTTGGATTGTGATCAAATTTTTGACATTATATGTTTTTTTTTTACACAAAACAAATGTCAAGATTTTACAAATCAATTAAAGATTTCTTCAAACTTTTTAAATCTAAAATTAAATAGTTGACACAGCATAGGTTTCTGACACAGAATGAATGTGGTCTAATGAACTTAAAAGTTGTTTTTTTGCCTTTGAGCAATTCACTATGCTGTTGAATATTAATCCTCTCAAAAAAATGTTTGAAGAAATTTTCTTTTTATTTATGAAATCTGAAATGAGAAAAATTTAAACCCCCCCCCCCCTTTTTTTTCACATCCCCGTTTCCCTTTTTCCAAAACTGATATCAATTCAAATTTCTAATGGAGTTTGCAACAATAACTACTCTTTTAAATACATCATAAGATATTAAAATGTAAAATAAAGTGCTTGTTATCACTGAATGGTAAAGATTGGTTGGTAGTAAAAGTGAATATACATTGTTTATTGTATAAAACAATAAAAAAAACTTCATCAGCAACATTTTATATTGGCAAATTTCCAATGAAGTTATTTACATAAAGTTATTGGCAAATAAAAATAGAAAATGACATCATAGTCATGTCTGGCAAATGTCCAACATACATTATCTAAAAACATTTTAGATAAGATAAGGAAAAAAAGCTTCATCAGCAACATTTTATATTGGCAAATTTCCAATGAAGTTATTTACATAAAGTTATTGGCAAATAAAAATAGAAAATGACATCATAGTCATGTCTGGTAAATTTCCAACATATATTATCAACTACTATTCTATACAAAGAAAGATAACTCCAATTGAAAATTAATTGCTATTGCACAATATTGTGCAATTAGATATTTCTTGCTATTGTGCAATACTGTGCAATTGAAAATTTCTTGCTATTGCACAATACTTGATATGGAATCCTGATTTGGACCAACTTGAAAACTGGGCCCATAATCAAAAATCAAAGTACATATTTAGATAAAGCATATCAAATAAGCCCAAAAATTAAATTTTTGTTAAAATCAAACTTAGTTTAATTTTGGACCCTTTGGACGTTAATGTAAACCAATTTGAAAACGGGACCAAAAATTAAGAATCTACATACACAGTTAGATTTGGCATAACAAAGAACCCCAATTATTCAATTTTTGATGAAATCAAACAAAGTTTAATTTTGGACCCCGATTTGGACCAACTTGAAAACTGGGCCAATAATAAAAAATCTAAGTACATTTTTAGATTCAGCATATCAAAGAACCCCAAGGATTCAATTTTTGTTAAAATCAAACTAAGTTTAATTTTGGACCCTTTGGACCTTAACGTAGACCAATTTGAAAACGGGACCAAAAATTAAGAATCTACATACACAGTTAGATTCGGCATATCAAAGAACCCCAATTATTCAATTTTTGATAAAATCAAACAAAGTTTAAATCTGGACCCTTTGGGCCCTTTATTCCTAAACTGTTGGGACCAAAACTCCCAAAATCAAACCAAACCTTCCTTTTATGGTCATAAACCTTGTGTTTAAATTTCATAGATTTCTATTTACTTATACTAAAGTTATGGTGCGAAAACCAAAAAAAATGCTTATTTGGGTCCCTTTTTGGCCCCTAATTCCTAAACTGTTGGGACCTAAACTCCCAAAATCAATACCAAGCTTCCTTTTGTGGTCATAAACATTGTGTTTAAATTTCATTGATTTCTATTTACTTAAACTAAAGTTATTGTGCGAAAACCAAGAATAATGCTTATTTGGGCCCTTTTTTGGCCCCTAATTCCTAAACTGTTGGAACCAAAACTCCCAAAATCAATCCCAACCTTTCTTTTGTGGTCATAAACCTTATGTCAAAATTTCATAGATTTCTATTTACTTAAACTAAAGTTATAGTGCGAAAACCAAGAAAATGCTTATTTGGGCGACGACGCCAACGTGATAGCAATATACGACGAAAATTTTTTCAAATTTTGCGGTCGTATAAAAAGTAAATAACAAAAAAACTGAACTTCAAAACAGAAAGTCCTTAATCAAATGGCAAAATCAAAAGCTCAAACATATCAAACAAGTGGATAACAACCGTCATATTCCTGACTTGCTACAGGCATTTTCTTATGTAGAAAATGGTGGATTATGTGGGGCATACAAATCGTGACCTTGCAGGCAGACATTCCAGTCAAATTGTCAACAAACCGCCTTACAGGTTGCTTCAATAAACTTCAAAATACTCAAAATTTGGTATCGAACATGACTGAATATTTGCATATGGTAATTTTCAAAAAGTGTTTCATTTTGTGACCTTGACCTTAAAGACATTCAAACCCTATTCCTAAGACCCCTTTTTGTGGTGGGCAACAAAAATGTCAGGTATCCGTTTACACGGACAAACAGAACAAGCAGACAGATTCCTTGATCCCTTTAAAACAGATGGCTTTACCTTTTTCCTTTTCTTTCTCAGTCTCAGCCTGATGGATACCTTCTAGCATGTCTTGAACTCTCTTCTTTTCAGCACCCATATCATTTTCATAGTCTTCCATACTAGCTATAACATTAGCATGTGGTACCTGCATACAGAAAACAAGGCATATTACTAATAATCATTTACATACATACAAGACAGAGTTTTTACTAATATAATCTACCTGTAATTGCAAGTCTATGATTTCTTTTGTTGTATAATTTACTTGAGTAAATCAACACCAAAAATCTTAAAATTTTGTAGATTCAAAAAGTAATTTCCCCTTCCACCATATAAAAATTTGAAAAATCAATGAGTGACACATAAAAATCCTCCCTCACATATCTGCTGACTTTTCACAATCTACATGGGGGATTTTAAGTGCAAGACGACCTAATACTCCTCTTATATTGTCATAAGTCAGTCTTCACGCTTAACCACAAGTCCTACAGCATTGGCTTGTGAAATGGCTTGCAGGTTTGTTAAGTTCTTCTCTACATGCCAATATAATCCAACTTAAATTTTCAAGTGTTCATAATCTACAACTTTAATGTTTAAATGAGTAACTGCCTTTTAACTCATGGAATGCCTGTGTTGAGGTCTTCATTTATAAAATAATTACTTTTCAAAATTCAGGTCAATACCTCTTATGGGGGATATCCCCCATTAATCTTGATAGTTGGCAGGTCTTCCCTCATAAGTATGCAGTCAAATACTACAGTTCCAAGTTTCTTGTTTTACTTTTGACACTATAGAACAAGAACTGATAAATTTGGTTTTAATTGAAGCAGGATTCTAATTTTCCATGCAGATTCAAAACTTCTCCAATAAAAGAGAAGTTATTTCTTTGAATACTCCTGAAGTATCTTTAGCCATGCTATATGATCCTACCTTCTGGAAACTTTTATTGAGCCCTGAGTATAAAGATGTCTGCCTCTTTCTGGCCGAGAAGCTTTGGTTGAGCGTTACCATCTTTGGTTTATCTACAGTCTGAAATTAAAGATGGCCAATATTGATGATTTTTATTGACACCAAATGTTTTGAATAAAAGCTCAACATAGACAAACATTTTCGGTGAAAAGAGCACATGTTAAAAAAAATAATGGACATTTCAACTTGAATCAACTGACATTAACAAGGGGGAATAGGACCTTTATCGAGACTCCGGGATCGGGTGTTTTTAAGCTCAGGATTTCGGGATTGACCCTTTCGGGATCCGAGAATTCTTTTTTTCTAAGCCCGGGATTTCGTGTTTTTAAGCTCGGGATTTCGGGATCAGGACCCCTCCTACCCTCCCTCATTAACCATATAGGATTATGTGGGTTTATTATTATTTGTTGAAAAGGTACCACTTTTAGTGGATATCTTCCGAAAAGGTAAACCACAAATTTAAGTGTACCATTTAATATTCTACAGGCTTGTTGTTTCATTGGTAATCATACCATATCTTCTTTTTTTAAATTGTGTTTAGAATTCATCTTTACCAAAAAATCAAATATCTATGAAAATACAAATGGTATCCATGGAAATGAATAAATGAATCCACAGTAGTATAGAAATTGACCTACATAATATTGCATAGTATAAATAACCAGTTTGTTTAACTGAGACTGAGACAGCCAACTTAGACAGGGGTAGGTAATTTTGTGAAATGAAAAACTAAAGAACTGGTAAACTGACTTTGTTTACAATGTTTGACAATCAAGTTTATTAGTAAATTATTACACAAACTTACCACAGAGGAATCGAGTGATGTGTCCTTGATAGGTGTATCTGTTTCTTTAGAGGGTGTGTCCTCAACACCTTCTGTTGTTGATATTATAACTGTGTCAGATCTGTCAACAAGAATAGCACATAAACGACTCACAACCAAAATTTAAACCCTGTGTCTTGGGATACTAGAGTATTGTGTATGAGTTTCATAAAATTTGGAAAAAAACACAATTAAGTTAGTGTGCAAACAAAAAAATGCAATTTTTCTAATTTACAACGGGGCATAACTCTAGAACAATAAATGGCTCACAACACATATTCCAATTCCTATTCCAAATTTGCAAAAAACTGACTCACTGACTGAATTCAAATTTGGTTTGCTAGTTTTCGTTCTTTCCATTGTCAAAATATTGGTTTCATCAATCTTGAACCTTATATAAAAACAAAAGAGTGCACACACTGAAATGTCTCACCTTCTTTACTAATCATTGATATTATGTTGATAGTCCTAAGTATAAAGCATTATTACAACTGTCACATAAACTTAACATTAAACAAGATAGCTAAACAAAGACCAATGAACCATGAAAATGAGGTCAAGGTCAGATGAACCATGCCAGGCAGACATGTACAGCTAACAATGCTTCCATACAACAAATATAGTTGACCTATTACTTATAGTTTAAGAAAAATAGACCAAAACACAAAAACTTAACACTGTCCAATGAACCGTGCAATTGAGGTCATGGTCAAATAAAACCTGCGGGACTGACATATAGATCACAATATATTTCCATACACCAAATATAGTTGACCTTTGGCATATAATATTAGATAAAAAGATCAAAACTTAAAAACTTAACTTTGACCACTGAACCATGAAAATGAGGTCAAGGTCAGATGACATCTGCCCGTTAGACATGTACACCTTACAATCATTCCATACAACAAATATAGTAGACCTATTGCATAAAGTATGAGAAAAACAGACCAAAACACAAAAACTTAACTATAACCACTGAACCATGAAAATGAGGTCAAGGTCAGATGACACCTGCCAGTTGGACATGTACACCTTCCAGTCCTTCCATACACCAAATATACTAGCCCTATTGCTTATAGTATCTGAGATATGGACTTGACCACCAAAACTTTACATTGCTCACTGATCCATGAAATGAGGTCGAGGTCAAGTGAAAACTGTCTGACGGGCATGAGGACCTTGCAAGATACGCACATACCAAATATAGTTATCCTATTACTTATAATAAGAGAGAATTCAACGTTACAAAAATTCTGAACTTTTTTTCAAGTGGTCACTGAACCATGAAAATGAGGTCAAGGACATTGGACATGTAACTGACGGAAACTTCGTAACATGAGGCATCTATATACAAAATATAAGGAATCCAGGTCTTCCACCTTCTAAAATACATAGCTTTTAAGAAATGAGCTAACACCGCCGCCGCCGCCAAATCACTATCCCTATGTCGAGCTTTCTGCAACAAAAGTTGCAGGCTCGACAATAAGCAGTTATCAAAGTGAAAATCTTGAAAATGATTTTGATAAAAAAAGGACCAAAAAGTGATCATCAAGTATAAATATTATCCCATTTGAAATCCAAGAACTTGGCATGAAGCCTATACTATTGGTTATGAGCAACTACTTTCCACTGAACAGTGTTATCCTCTCATTTAGGCCCCTTCTGAGCATGACAATAATAAAGTTTTGTGTACAGAAATGAAAGATTGTGTAGCTTACCTGTCTAGTGATATTCTTTCTGTTGTGTCTTTCTTTGCTAGTTTGGATATAGACGGATTATTTTCTTTGCCATTTGTTGATACTTTTCTTTTAACTTGAACCTGAAAGAAAACATAGGTTACAAAGGTGAAAGAGACACCAATTTGAACTTGATCTCTGATTTTGGTGGTAAGAAGCATTAGTCTCATAAAATTTGGTTGAGGCAAAGTGAAAAATAAGTACGGAAACATTTTTATTTTACAAAATGAATTAAAGTGAAAGTGAGACCACACAAATTCAAAACCTGATGTGTGTTTGGTGGGAATAAGCTTTGTTTATTAGTTTAATAAAATATGGTTAAGGCAAACTAAAGTGAGAGAATGGAAACCAATTGTTAGTTATTTTTGAACTGATCTTTTTGAGTTGAGCCATTGAATTTTTTTTTACAGTTCTTATGTTCACTGGCTTGGGTTAGGGGAGGGTTATGCGCCAACAAACATGTTTAACCCACCATTCTTTAGGTCAGTAAGCTATAGATGAATAGTTGTCGTTAGTTCCTGTTTGTCATATTTGATATCGTAAATTGTTTTGTTACAAATAATGCCATCAGTTTTCTCATTTGAGTGGTTTTACTTTTTCTTATGTCTGGGCTTTTTATAGCAGATAATAAGTTGCTTTCATTTATGTGATTTGGTGTCTAGTGAATAGTTGTCTCATCAGAAATCATACCATATCTCATTAGTTTATATAAGATGGTCATAATGATCTTGTGATTTCTTTTTACCCATAATGCACTGCATGAAAAACTTACTTCCTTTTCTGCTACCCTCTGACTAGAACTTAAGGAACTGAGTATAGAATTAACACGTCCATCTTTTCTTATCTTTTTAGCACTACAGGAATCGTCCCAGTCGTCAATGAGAGCTGACCTCTTTAACGTCGGTGTTTCTAGGCGAGGTATTGTATAACCTGATGACGACAGGTCAGGCAGACTATCAGGCAATGGTGGCAAAGACGAGGTTGAGGAGTTTGATTGTTGACTGTCTTGTCGTCTAGAAAAATCAAAACCAGATTATGTTCAGTGAACTCAACAAGTATTGCAGTATATAATTGACGGCTCTGATATATGTTTTAATACAAATCATACATTGAGCAAAGAAAATGGGTAACTAGTTATTAATTCTAAAAATCATTAGTTGTCAAATCATATGCTATAATAAATGGGTTTTATAGATTTTTTGAAAAATAATAAATGAGCACCAAAGAATATCAAGATGTTATTGTAAGAGCAATCTAACACTATATTGACTATATTCAATTGTCATCAGAAAAAAAAAAATTGGTAATTTTCTAAGAACATCAACTTTCTGAAATTCTTGTGGAACATCCGGTCTACCAATAAAAAGTTGCAATACACAAATTTTAAATGGATTCCTCTAACCATTAGAATTAGGAATATATCATATTTCTTTAATGAAGTTCCAACCAAGTAAATACCACTTTGATCAGATCAGGAACTATTCTAACATGTTCAAAAGGGTGAAAAAGCAAGATAAGCAAAATGATCACCTGATTAATGGACTTAGATCTCAGTTTTCCATTTATCATAATCATGGCAAGTCAATCACATTTAAAGAAGGAACAGGAATAAATAATCAACAACACATACATACCTTCTTTTTGCCTGCTGTACTGGGTAATCTGTGTAGGAGGTATCAAGGTCATGGTCATATCCTCCATAACTTCTCTTCAAACTGAAATAGGGTTACAATATTTTATTCAGAAATATATATTGTGGATTCATCATTATTGGTAGGATACCAATTTTCATGGATTTTGTGGGTAAAGGTGAACCATGAAATTAAATATTCAACGGAAGCCAAATTTTCTATAGGCTTGTATGCAATCTTTAACCAGATGCTCTGCAGGGCGCAGCTTTATACGACCGCAGAGGTTGAAACCTGAACGGTTGGGGCAAGTATGGACACAACATTCAAGCTGGATTCAGCTCTAAATTTTGATTGTGATTAAATAGTTGACACAGCATAGGTTTCTGACACAGAATGAATGTGGTCTAATGAACTTAAAATTTTTTTTTTGCCTTTGAGCAATTCACTATGCTGTTGAATATTAATCCTCTCAAAAAAATGTTTGAAGAAATTTTCTTTTTATTTATGAAATCTGAAATGAGAAAAATTTAACACCCCACCCCCATTTGTTTCCACATCCCCCTTTCCCTTTTTCCAAAACTGATCTCAATTCAAATTTCTTATGGAGTTTGCAACAATAACTACTCATTTAAATACATCATAAAATATTAAAATGTAAAATAAAGTGCTTGTTATCACTGAATGGTAAAGATTGTTTTAATTTATCAGTTGGTAGAAAAAGTGAATATACATTGTATATTGTATAAAACAATGATTTAAGTTGATTCAACTACTATTCTGGACAAAGAAAGATAACTCCAATTGAAATATTAATTATATATATTGTATAAAACAAAGATTTAAGTTGATTCAAGTACTATTCTGGACAAAGAAAGATAACTCCAATTGAAATTGCAATTAAATATTTCTTGCTATTGCGCAATACTGAGTAATTGAAAATATTTGCTATTGCACAATACTGTGCAATTGAAGATTTCTTGCTATTGCGCAATACTGTGCAATTGAAAATTTCTTGCTATTGCACAATACTGTGCAATACAAAATTTCTTGCTATTGCACAATACTTAATATAATAATTTTGGATCCTGATTTGAACCAACTTGAAAACTGGGCCCATAATCAAAAATCTAAGTACATGTTTAGATTCAGCATATCAAAAAAGCCCAAGAATTCAATTTTTGTTAAAATCAAACTTAGTTCAATTTTGGACCCTTTGGACTTTAATGTAGACAAATTTGATAATGGGACCAAAAATTAAGAATCTACTTACACAGTTAGATTTGGCATATCAAAGAACCCCAATTATTCAATTTTTGATGAAATCAAACAAAGTTTAATTTTGGACCCCGATTTGGACCAACTTGAAAACTGGGCCAATAATAAAAAATCTGAGTACATTTTTAGATTCAGCATATCAAAGAACCCCAAGGATTCAATTTTTGTTAAAATCAAACTAAGTTTAATTTTGGACCCTTTGGACCTTAATGTAGACCAATTTGAAAACAGGACCAAAAATTAAGAATCTACATACACAGTTAGATTCGGCATATCAAAGAACCCCAATTATTCAATTTTTGATGAAATCAAACAAAGTTCAATTTTGGACCCTTTGGACCCCTTATTCCTAAACTGTTGGGACCAAAACTCCCAAAATCAAACCCAACCTTCCTTTTATGGTCATAAACCTTGTGTTTAAATTTCATAGATTTCTATTTACTTATACTAAAGTTATTGTGCGAAAACCAAGAATAGTGCTTATTTAGGCCCTTTTTTGGCCCCTAATTCCTAAACTGTAGGAACCATAACTCCCAAAATCAATCCCAACCTTCCTTTTGTGGTCATAAAGCTTGTGTCAAAATTTCATAGATTTCTATTCACTTAAACTAAAGTTATAGTGCGAAAACCAAGAAAATGCTAATTTGGGCCCTTTTTGGCCCCTAAGGCTTAAAATTAAAATATTGTTTGTTTGCCCTTTACCGACCGACCCTATAAATTCGTTCCGCCTGAAAATCTTTTATTTGTATTTACCAGCAAGATTTTATTTTATTTTATTTTTTTCGTTCCTACCAAAAATCTTTTATTTGACAATAATTTGTATTTCCCGCTCAAAACTTTTTTTACCGGAATCCTCGGGTTTTACCTTTATCGTATAACGTCTAGTCCGTTTGGTATCACGTGAGCGTTTGACATGAACACTTGCATTTAGAGTTTCAAAGCATTTGTTTGAAATCGATGTTGAACGCTTTGAAATCTTGATATGATGTACGTTACTCTGTATCTTTAAACTTGAAGAGCAGGGTTCATTTACAAAACTATCAACGTGTGTACAAACTATTTTGTAAACGGACGTTGTCTTCTATGTAGGGATGGCCTTTTGCAAGGACGTAACTAACATACGTCCTTGGCCTTTTTGTGATCCGTAGATCAGGATGATAATGTTAACGATGACCGACCAGTATTGCTATATTCATTATATCTGACATGAACCAAGGTGACAAACGCCTTTAAAGTGGAGAATATTTGGCAGTAAAATCGCCCAAGTTTTCCATACATATCATTTATAAATGCGATGTAAAATACGTGACAATTGAGTTTCAAGTCTTGTTGCAATTTTATTGGCAGCATAGGCACAAACGAAAATTTAAACACTCTAGGGACTTTTTCTACTAGTAATGTATGTCTGCCTAGGCATATTTTACCAGGACAATATTAACTCTTACAGAAAACCTTTAGGTAGAGGTAAGCGAACAAGGTACGTAGTACAGAATATTAGTGAAAGTTAAAACTCTTCAAAGTTCCAGGCATATAAACGTTGAAAATATATTTTTGATATTTGAAAACAAAATAGTAGTGCATATGAATTAACTTCACATTCTACATGATATTTTTTTTCTTCAAAACTTCCTGGGACTATTATACAAATAGTCCCAGAAACTTTTTAGCAAAAGCAAAACAGACAAAAATGACATGAAGATTTTGTATCTATAAAATAAAATATTATACCTACCTGCCTACCAATGACAAAAAATATACCGACCCAAGTTATTTTTTTGGGGAAAAAAATAAAATATTTTACCTACCTACCTACCCTGTTTTAAAACATAGGGTCGGAAAAGGGCAAACAAACAATATTTTAATTTAGGCCTAATTCCTAAAATGTTGGGACCAAAACTCAATACCTTCCTTTTGTGGTCATAAACCTTGTGTTAAAATTTCATTGATTTCTATTCACTTTTACTAAAGTTAGAGTGCGAAAACTAAAAGTATTCGGACGACGACGACGACAACGTGATAGCAATATACGACGAAAAATTAAAATTTTTGCGGTCGTTTAAAAAACCACGAAATTAAATATGAACGAATATGTAAGTTTTTCATAATCCACGAAAATTAGTACCACGAAAATAAGTGAATCCACAGTAATAAGTGAATCCACAGTAATAAGAGTCCTAGCCCAATAAAAGGAGGCACATTTCCAGTCGTCTTACCTGAAAGTTCAGTCCTAAGGAAAATAAATACATATCAATTCAAATAATGAACTATTGGAAAAGGTTATAAAGATTAAGATAACATAAATTTACAGTAAATTCTGGATTTTTTTAATGTTTTTATTAATCCTGTTAATACTAAAACTGCAACAGCAAAGGTTGAGGAAAAAAATCTATAAAATTACAAATTTTCATTGCATTGATTATATGTTTGACTTTGTTTTAAATGAATAAAAAGACCTTTTTCACCCTGAATATCAATATTATGTTAAAGCATGTTTTCTTTACAACATTAGTGAGAACACACTTTGCTAGTTTACCTTTTTTCTTTTAAAGCTTGTATAACGGCTTGAGTATCTGGTGTCCTCCTTGAATCAGTACTACTTGTTTGTATATGAAATAATCTGAAAAAAAATAACAATTCTTCTACTATATTTATTAACACTAAAACTGAGGTGAGTTTTGTCTTTATGAAATGATTAATTGGTTATTGGTGTTTTAAATGCCATTATCAGCCATTTCAATCTGATAAATGAACTTTGATCAATTAACAAGATAATCTATAATAGATGTAATGAAAAGCAAAATTTAAATTTCCAACGTGATATCAGTTGGTCAGCTATTTCCTTGTGTACATTTTTTTTTTTAAACAATGGAAGTTTAGTTTTCCATCTTCATTCCTGAAAGGTTTTCTAATTTAAAACAAAGAAATCACTGGTGGGTGTTATATGTTGCAAGGATATCATACATGTACAAATGTATAACAGCTCCAATCAGCTACTATTTTGTGATACATGTATACTGGTATATGTGTGTGTTTGTTCCTTTAATGTGAATCAACATTTAAGTTTTGACTAATTTAAACTTTACTTTCAATTCTTTAATTAAAAATAGTGTTATTAGCATTTGTTTATAATCTCTTGTTTATTCTAAGGATATACATGTATGAAACTTTAAAAAAACAAGAATGTGTCCTCAGTACACAAATGCCCCACTCGCACTATCATTTTCTATGTTCAATGGACTGTGAAATTGGGGTAAAATCTCTAATTTGGCATTAAAATTAGAAAGATCATATCATAGGGAACATGTGTACCAAGTTTGAAGTCGATTGGACTTCAACTTCATCAATAACTACCTCGACCAAAAACTTTAACCTGAAGCGGGACAGACGGACGAACGAACAGACGGACGGACGAACGGACGCACAGACCAGAAAACATAATGCCCCTCTACTATCGTAGGTGGGGCATAAAAAAAGAAGGCCAACCTGATTATTACACACTATACCTAATTTCATTCTTATAATATCCTACCTTGGACTTGACAATTTATGTGGCTCTGGTGGAGCAATCCTTACTACATTGGAACTCCTTACTGATGGTGATTTCTGGTGACCTAAATATGACCTTTCTCGCTTTATAAGTCTAACTGCCGGAACAAATCCTGGTGATGCTTGTGAAGGATAGTTTTGGTAAGATGGAGGAACAACTGAATTTTCCTGTCTGAAAATAAACATTTAAAACTAATTACTGTAAATGCTGAAATTATTGAGATGTTTTTAATAATGCAAAACAAAAAGCGACTGGGTTACAATCCCAATAATTTAAACTCACATTTAATAATAGTTTATATGATTAAATCGCAAAAATTAAAATTGTGTTCTAGTCTAAAATGACAAAATCGCTATAATAAATGCACGCAATAAATTCTGAATTTACAGTAGTATACAGTATGCATGGTTATAAAAAAATTTATTTTCTAAACCCATAAGATGGATGACCACTTGTCTTTTCCTGAAAAATATTGCTGATTAATTGTTTGTGTTTAACGTAACATTCAGCACTCTCTACATATATACATCTACATACATGTAATACTCTTTAACTTCAATATGTTGAAGATTACAAGAATGCACAAACTAGGGAAAAAATTTCAAATCTGATTATTTATACAATATTTTCAAAAACGTTTTTCATGGCAACCCAACAGTTCTTGAAAATAAGTCATATGCCAGTCATTTGGGTTGACATTGATTAAGATTTCGTCAGTCTAATCTTTTACTTGGCATTTTGCAACATTATTTTCAACTTTTTTGTAGTTTAAATGTAAAATTGCAATTTACAGAAAGACTTAAACCTATAAAGAATTCATTTAGAGCATCATTTTACTAGATTTCTTTTTAATCAGACATTATTGGGTCTTTGCCTGCCCACACTTTTGAGATGTAAATACAGAAGATGTACTGGAGTCACTGGACATATTGTCATTTGATTGTACATGTATTAACTTCTATATATTGGTTAAAGACATGATAGACAAGCCTTTTGCAGTTACAGAACATCATCACACAAGTTAATAATTGAAATTAGAAGATACATAAATATGTCTAGAAATATATAATCTGTCATGTAATGCATGTCTGTTGTAAATGTAAAATCAAAGAGCTGAAGAGCTCTGAGGGAAAAGACGGCCATTGTTTCAATGTTTAGGGGGGTATCTTTTGATAGCCTACATACAAAGAATGAGCAAAAGAACAACTAGAACATATAGAAAGGCTAACAATAATGAAACTAATTGTTGTTTATTGTTATTTCATTTCCTTAGTCAAGAATTCATCATAGAGACAATTTGGACCAATGAGATCTGCACCTTCTAAATCAAAACATTTGATTAAAGTTGGGAGTTAATCATCTAAAATTCAATTGAATTTAACAACTACTACAATATATTGTAGAATTTTAATTATGTACAACTGAATGGCAGGCTAAGACCATTCTCAATTTTTTGTGACAGTATTCTCAAGAAAGTGAGGACTGAAAAATCTGTTCAGATTTAATTTTCCATTGATAAAGTTCCCATTTACAACTCTCATCACAGGGATACATGTACTTATAAAATCAAATATGATTGATATAACCTGTGTGAAGTTTGTTTCCAGATCCCACATTTTGATATATCTGTAAAATTCATGAATAAATAGCTTTAAACTACAAAAAGCAATATTTAAAAAAAAATGACCACTACAATAATTATGTTGGTACGCAAAATTATTTTTTAATTGATGACTACTTATCATATATATACTTAATGTGACATTTTTAGTGTTAAGATACATTAACTTTCATTTTAGTGGGTAATTACTCATCAATTGAGGTGCTCCTTAATTGGAGAAAGATTCTAAAAACATAACTTTACAGAAAGAATGAAAACTGCAGTTGCTCTCCCCAATCTCAATAGGTAAAAACTACAAAAAGCAATATTAATTTTTTTTTTACCCATTTCAATAATTATGTTGGTACACATTTTTTTTTTATATATATAGAAGACTACTTATCATATACTAAATGTCACATTTTAAGTGTTCAGAAACATTTACTTTGATTTTAGTGTATAATTACTCATCAATGGAGGTGCTCCTGAATTGGAGGAAGATTCTAAAAACAGAACTTTACAGAAACAATGAAAACTGTCGTTTTTCTCCCCAATCTCATGTATCCCCATTGACATTGTTTACCGCGACAGTTGACCTACAAATTATCTGATTATAGCCTCAGATTAAAGCATTGCATGTTGGTGTGTGAATGATCTACACTACAGCAAACATTATTGGGTTTACATTTAACAAATACGGATTTTAAATTAGTATACAAATACTGTGAATGATTTTTATAATGAATAAAGGATATCCCTGTGTGGCATTCCAACAATGACGTCACTAGGTTAGATATATTTAGAATATTTCGTAATACTGATTTTTCAGGATTGTAAAAGAAATGTATATAGTGTAAGGGAAAGCTCAATATACGATAATTTCACGAGAAACAGAAGGGAATGTGTAAAAAATGTATTTAAAGTCAATCTGTTCTCCTTGTCATTAATTTCAGTATGACATTTTGATGGGGGTTTCCAAACTATCAAAACAAAATGATTGACGTGAGGGAATGATACTCTGGCCAATCCCATTAGGGAATTGACGGCTTGAAGCCGTCTTTCCCCAAAAATAAGAATTGGGAAAAAAAAGATTTCATATTAAAATGTGACTAATACCACAATGAAGGAACGTAAGTGTTTTCTATCATTATCATATCTAATAAAGCAGGGGCGTAGCTACCCGGAGGCACGACAGCACGTGCATCCACGTCGTTTTCACACAAAAAAAACAACAAAAAAAAAGAAGAGAGAGAGAGATGAGTTAGTCAATCGGAATCGGAGACTGTTGGTTTCTTTTCCGTCTATCCCGGATATTAGTTTGACAACCTAGTTACAAGTGTTGATGAAGCATTCAGAAAAAGATCGTAGCTCCGAAGTTGCGTCACGTGCACATTGAATCTTTGATTCGGCATGCAAAAAAAGAAATGGCAAAATAAAAATTTATAAATTGAATGTTAAAGGAAACACCTATGTTGTCACTTTTTTTAATTGATGAAATATCATTAGATAACGACATTTGGTTTCAAAATAATTATTTTTTTTGGAGATTATGACAAAATCGGAAGGTTACTTGTATCTTTTACAAGATTTTTACTTTTGAATTTGTAATACTCAGTCTATTCTAAGATATGTAGTTTTGGAGCACATTTTACAGTGTACAGTTCATCAGTTTGGAATGAGATGTACCAATCTGCATTAGAATTATCAGATCCCTTCGATATCGTTGACAATATGCCGCGGCGATGTGGTTCAGTGACAGACTACCGGAGCCAATCACCATGCAACCACGCCAAAACAGTATTGGAAAGCCTCATTATTTTTTGTGTTCATAGACCATAATTATGATAAGGCAACTGGAGAGTGGAGTCGCGTCAAGTTATCAGAAAATCGTTTCTTTGTGCTGTATCTCACGGCGTCATCGTGTTGTAGGAAATATCACAAACGAACAAATCTCAATATTGTCTGAAACATACGAAACTGACCTAGCATGTAATTTTGACGAATTCAATTGGGAGGTCGCTCGATGCCGAACACGTACGCTGGTTATAACATCTCGCGAGTGCTACCATGCCATGATGGCCCTGAGATCTATCAGTCACGGTGCTACGTATGTAATTGAAAACAAATGTACGATCAACAATGAACAACGAAAGTTACATAGCATTACCATGATTACTGCATGTTCATCGGGATTTCAGTGTGAATGTTCACAAAGTAATAGAGAAGTTTGTTTCTGCCCAGACCAGAAGAGCAGATTTTGGACAATTTTGAGTAAATTCTGTATCACAAATATTTGTTGTTTATGTATTACTATATTCAGAAGATTTATTAATAGTTTTACATTCATAATTTTTTATCTACATATAGCTCCTCTTTTAACCGTCCTATGACCGAAAACCGAAAAAAAAAAATTCTGCATAATAGGGTCCCAAATTTTTTTCGCGGTAGTTGCTTCCACATCGTTTCTTTCTAGCTACGCCCCTGTAAAGTTGGGAAAAAATATCCAGTTAACCGAGGCAGTGTTATCCCATGGCCCATATCATGCATATGACATTGCAGTCTGGCAGCACCTTTAAAATGGTTTGTTTGATCTCTAAGTGCCTTTATTGTCAACTGTTTGATAATACTAGCAAAATTCTCTTTCATGGCAGCACCTGTCTCCTACTATTAATTACCTTGGTGAGTATTCTGATACCCCAAGTGCTCTTTTGATCGATGGTAAAAATGGTGCTGGAGATCTTGAATGACCATTTGTTGATGAAATGGACAAGTTGCCATCCGAGCGCTCTTGAAAAGAGCATGAAGTGTTTAACAATGACGTCCGGAGATATGGAGACGGAGATGAAAAAGTTTGACTTCTGTTAATTGATGTTTTTTGTCGATTTGGGCCTGGTGTCAGTTTGACTGTGGATGGCATTTCTGCTTCACAGTTTGCATTAAAAAACTGTTTGAATGATGGATCGTAACTGTTCTTCTTGTTGCTTAATTTTATTTTAGTTTTCTTTTCATGTGAGAATGGTTTCGTCTTTTTCAATTTAAATGCTGTTAATTTTTGAGTATTTGTACTTTTCCAGGAGCCGTTTACGACATTCGAGCCCCATATGACAGCAACTGCTAAAACTGTGAGTAAAACAATACTTTTAAAACTTAAATATAACAATATCACAGACGATAACAATAAAAGGATAAGATAAAAGGGCTTAAAATTATTCATTTTTGTCCATCTCGGTGTTAAAAGATTTTCTCATGCCGGCCACTTTCGGTTTGGAGATTAATCAGTGCGTCCGGTTGTCGGAACTTTAAAAAGATTTTCAAATTGATTGGTCTATTTAAATTTTACGTTTTCATCAAATCATTTATAGGTTCAAAATTTGGAAGAAATTTGACAAATCTAATCGAAATTATAATTCTATTTTCCTTTGGTCTTTATTTTTCTTTTTTCTAAAAGATGTAAATATAAAGCTTCAATTTGATTGGTCGATATCTCACGCTGCGAAAGGCGGAAAGTTGAAATTTTGAAAGTTTGTAAACATTGTGGAATGATGCGAGTATAGTATTGACGCTTAGGAAGTTAAAAGAAGTAAGAGTCCACATAACAAGTTTATGCTATTATACTTATCATTGATTTATAGATGAGAACAGTTATAAAGGAAATGCAAGAAGGCGTGAACTCATAATTTTGTTGAAACATAAAAAGGGGGGTTTCATTGAACATTGCCAGGTTGAGTTATTGAAAGTTTGCTAAATGTTGAAACTTTCTAGATATCATATCTTTCGTAAGAGGCAGTACGATCCTTCAAACCTTTGTGTCATGTATTCATTCAGATCCCTTGTTGCTGTACCAGTTCCCGCAGTACTGACTGAAGAAACTCCCTGTTCTGTTCACAATACATCTTATCGCTATTTGTCTGTCCACCATTACTGGATATCACACAGGTTCCCGTAAAATTTTGACATCATAAAACAAATATCTGACGCCAGAATGGAAAAGTGATTGTTGTATACATTTTTATGTTAAAAGTTAAAAGTTCAAGCGGCCAGGTCAGCCGTAATTACTTCTACTTCTACCACTTAGTGACCACCGTCATTTGGTTGACTATCCTGTCACTGTTTTAGCGATAAGGTGTATAATTTCACAACACCATACACTCCTGTAAAAGGTTGGGCTAGCCTAAAGTCGGGAAAAGTGGGGGTTATACAATCATCAGAAGATAAAGTTGTTCGGTATTCTGTCGTTCTGTCTACAAACTAATCCAGCTCCAACATGTCCAAGTCAATCCGGCCCAAAGTTGATCCATCCCACGTTGATCCAGCCCCATAATATAATAATGAATACTAATCTATACTGCCTTTGGAGGATTTGGTGACAAATTTAAATCAGTATAAATGGAATTTTAAAAATCTACAAGTATCAATAATTGACGACATTATTTTGAATTGATACGAAAATCAGTGTCATTGTGTCTGTAACTCAATAGACTGCTTAATTTTCATTGAGGCCCTCACACAAATTAAATACATATTGATGTTATATTTATTAATTGTGATATTATATTAAAAGAAAGCACATTCTGTATCCTCTTTTATAGAAAGGATTCGTCAAATCAAACTTTAGAAGTTTTTAGAACTTAAACAAAAATTAAGCGTGTATCAGCTTGGGGATCGGCTTGTGTTGTTGTTAATGGAACTTCCTTATTACACAGGATGACACTTGCTAGGATCACAGTCAATTGGAAACAATACTGATTAATGTTGATGGCTGTTGATTGTAATAAATTCTTTTATTTATGTTTTTTATTGTAATTATACCCGTACAGCTTTAACATTATTATAAAATTCATAAAAATTTATGAATTACAAAAAATATCTTCCTTTTATTCCTTATAGATATAATTTTTTATTGGGGCTGGATCGACTTGGGGGCCCGATCGACCTGAAAGCAAGTTGTTCCTGTCTCTTACATTGTATATTGAGATTAGAAATTTAAAGTAAATGAATAAGTTAGTTTAGAGATCTGAAAATAAAAAGGGAATGTTCTACATGTAAAAAGAAATCAACTAATGAACTAGTCTAGAAACTGAAGCAAGTATTTTCTGCAGAATTAACAAAAATTGAAGTGGTTAATTATCGGGAATGAAAATGACAACTTGATTGGCTGGCACTGTATGGACAAAAATATCATCTCTGACCAGCCCCATTACTATTCTGATAATGACTTAACCCCATGCTCATGCTGTGATGTGTTAGTGTTTGTAAGCCCATTTTTTCTACTTGGTTAAAAAAGAACGCAGGGATCTCCATGGCCTGTTTAACGATGGCGCCCCGCCATCGTTCAAATGTCATGCGCCATCGTCAAATGACTCGCGCCATCGTTAAATTCTCTTGCGCCATCGTTAAATGTCTTCCGCCATCGTTCAAAACTTCATCGTTTTTTGTAGCCCGACGCCATTTTTTTTTATCAATTATAATCAAATGCATGTAATTGCATAACCCTTAGGCTTTTTATGTTATAATCCAATACAGTTCTAACGCCTGAGGAATCTACGGATTAAGATCGCTATTTCACTTGTACCTGAGCTTGTACAGGTAGATCAACAAACCAGACACGAGAATACTATCTGAGGATAGACGATTCATTTGTCGAAATAATCAACTAAGTTTTAGCAAAAGATTATGATAATTTAGATTAAATAAATAAATTAATAATCCAGTTACAAAGAAAACATTTTAACAAGTCGAACACGTGCTTTGTTTTGACTTACGCAATCAGCATCCCCCTTTTTTAAGAAGTACAAAATAAGACGCAAAATAGTAAATATTATTTCATCGCAAATAACTCGAGTACTGCTGTAACGATAATTTAGAATTACTTTAAAAGTTTAAAAGTAAAAACTTTAAATATTTTCTGTAAAGAAATATCGTATCATAATTCCGAATTCATTTCGTATATTACTATCAAATTGATACATCCGCGTTTCCGGTTTCTATTCAGACTCGAAAGATACATGTTGCACAGCATCAATTTGCCAGATAAAGTCTTTGAAAACCTTTTCATTTGTCAAAGTTTGCTTTACAAATCTCTTTAACCTTTTACATAACCCGTACGAATAGTTTTGTTGTTTCTGAAATCAGCCATACCGGTAATGGGTTCTGAATTTGACAGTGTCCATGAAAAATAAGCTCCACATCATATAATTTTTAACCCCCATAACAATTACCAAAAAAACAAGAAATCTACATGGGGACCTTCATGACAGCTTTTTGGTCATTCTCGACTAAGGGGGGACCATGAAGACTTGGCATTTGAATGGTTAAAAACGACATTAAATGAAAATATTGATACTTCTAATTCTATAATGAAAATTCAAATAAATATAATTTAAATAAGCAATGAATTAGCATGATCACCATTCCTTGTATGGAGGGATAAAATACTTCCGATCGCGCTACACTGTACAACTTTGACACGGTTTGTAATAGTGAAAGTTCCTCCATCGTTCAATTTTCATCCATGGAGATCCCTGAGAACGGTCAAAGTCCTACATTTGTGAAATGAGCACAATGAAAATTAAAATTGTGAATAAGTGCAATCACTGGACAAATCTGAAATGTTGTTATGAAGTCTATTTCTATTGACAAATAATTGAAGAAATGAATACTGTTTAATAATCTCTTATTCTTTTTTTTCAGTTTTAAAGATGAGTTTTGAATTTGTAATTCCCTCTTCTCGTGATGACTTGTTAAACAGAACAGGTATAGATCACTTTGTTGTCAGTGAGATTGCCACACTGAGAGAGATACCAGGTGCTCTACAAGGTAAATTGAAAAATATTTTGTTGATGAAAATTGAAACATGTTGATGCAGCTGTTATCCATCTTTCCACATCTTTTATTTATTTATTTATCTGTAGTTATTGTACATTTTGATAATATAAAAAGTTGAGAAAAGCATTACAAATATAAGATTAAACAATATACAGTAGACTCCGGCCAATCGGATACCCAAAATGTCAGCTAAAAATATCCGATTGTCCGATATATTCAATTAGCCGATGAACGTATATTCCTCCAAGTTTGTTTTTTTTAAATTGACAGACACAACCCTAAGATACCAATAGCTATTATAGCTGCATTATTAATGGAAATTTGTAACTAATCTCAATGTTTTTTTATGTTTTTTTCAGGTACAAGTTCGGATAAATCGGTTGATTGAGTAATAGATCGATCAGTTGATTACAATGTATTTTGTTTAACTGTCAGTCTGTTGATTTTTTAATTATGTGTTGATTATCTGAATAAAATATGTACCTCTTAAATAATGAGACTTGTTGTTTTTGCGTGATTTGTTTCATTTGTGTGTTAAAACAGGTAAAAGCTAAAAATAACTATGAATTCTCGGAAGTAGGCCACAGGTAAATCTATTAATAGCTTAAGAAGGTGATCGAACTCGGATCTAATTTTCTAGTTTTTTATTTATGAAACACATTTCCATTTCAAGTAATACAACTACTTTTATGATTATAAAATTGGACATCAAGATGAGGAAAATGAATTTACTTTTCTATCATTTCTGCCGTGGTTCAAAATAAAAGGCTGAATATTATGTAAATGGCGTACATGTGTACAAGTTACATAATTCTATTTCACCAGGGATATGCTATTGACACACGATTCCTTATTTTTACACGGGACTTTTATATATATTTTAATAAATTGTTGAGAAAGAGGTACTTTTCATTCATATTTAATAATTATTGATGAACATCACGCACAGTTTATTATTTCTGTCGTGTCCTTGTTTGTGAAGTAAATGATAACGATCACATTTTGATAAACACATAACAAACACATCTTAGGCAAAATATAATATCAGATTCATAAAATAAACAAGACAACAAGAAGAAACATGTTTTATTTGACTATAAAATATCGTTTTATTAATAAAATGAAACATTTCTGTACTGAAATTTTCTTAAACTTCGTAATGGCGCAACTTCCGGCTTCATTTCCTGTCAAGAAAAATATGAAATTATTTCAAAATATTCGATTGTACATGGTTTCACACATTTTTCATGAATATTCCTATCCAATTAGCCGATATATTCTAATAACCGATATTCGATTATCCGATGTATTTTGACTGAAATGTATAGGGAATGGTTCGGTGTTTTGAAATAATATTACAATAGCCGATATATTCGTTTAGCCGATATCCGATTAGGTGGAGTCTACTGTATATAATAAAAAAGCCCAATTCATTCTTTTCTGTTAATTGTGTTTTCAATATTGCTTTCAATCAAATAAGCCACATCAATGATTTGAACTCTTGAGGATTGTTGCCTTATTAGACAATAGACAATACTTTATTTATAAACCTCAGACACATACATGTAGGTGTACAAGAGGACATCATATATATACACGTATACACATGTTTATACATTCACACTAAACATAATAATGCTACATACATGGTAAAATATAGCAAAATGTCAATTTACAAACTACCATAACATTCAACTCAAAACAGACTAACATAAATCACAAGTATCGTGTAAGAATTTTTTAAAATATTGCTAAGTTTTTGTAAAGTTCTACATGACAAAATGTTAAAAGCTGTTTCAATTTGTACTCCGTTGGATTTGCAGTATAATATTGTGGTATATATTTATTTCTAAGCAGTTTTATTTCTTGTTTTTGACATTTAAAAAGATAATGATACCATGTTTCTTATTTTATACTGATATAAATTATTTACAGGTAGAAAGCAGCAGTATTTTAATCTCTATTCAAAATTTTTACAATCTTTATTTATTTTTCCTTAAACTTCTACTATAACTTACAAGATCAAAGTGCTCTAAATAACAATTTTTTTTTTGTCTTTACAGAATTGAAGACTGCTTTCCGAAGCCAGGGCAGCAAATGTCTTTTACATAAGTTTGATACTCTGTTCAGTGTTATATGGTTTGTATTCTATTCATTATTACATTGTTTTTAATAATGTTAAAAAATTAGGGAAAGTCATTGTTTTAATTAATAGCTTTCATGTTCAGTTCAAAAGTATTTTTACTACAATTCATTATTGCATTTTATTTGAAAGTGTATTATTATTTAAGGTCTAGATCTTTCACACAATTTTCGTTATCATTTGAAACCAGTCAAATTCAACAAGTGAAATCAAAATTGATCTACAACATACATGTTGAGATCTCATAAACATGTTTAACCCCGCTGCAATTTTGCGCCTGTCCCAAGTCAGGAGCCTCTGGCCTTTGTTAGTCTTGTATGATTTTTAATTTTAGTTTCTTGTGTATAATTCAGAGTTCAGTATGACGTCCATTATCACTGTACTAGTATACATATTTTAGGGGCCAGCTGAAGTCCTGACACCTACAGGTGCAGGAATTCTCTCTACATTAAAGACCCATTGGTGGACATCGGCTGTTGTCTGCTCTATGGACGGGTTGTTGTCGCTCTGACACATTCACCATTTCCTTTCTCAATTTGATGTACTCTTCCCAAATGATAAGGAGGTTAAGGAACTACAGTGAATGATGGAATAGCTAAATTTTGATTTTGTTTTCAGTTTACAGAAGGATGTTAGTGGTGACCTGAAGGAAGAAGCATGGCAGCTCCTTATTAAAAGTAAATTAACATTTATAACAAAATTTTGTTTTAATCGATTTTCAGCATTTCAGGGCAATGTTTTATTTACATGTAAACATGGGAGATATTTTACAAATAAATGACACTTTGAAGTTAGTAAATATATAATTTTACCAAAAAATAATTGTCATCCTTCATATTTGCCCCTAAAACTCATGATTTGAAAGCTTCTTAAGACTGAAATCAGAAAAATCTCCAAAAAAAGTAAGCAAATATATCCTCAGTTTACTTACTGAATTTATCCAGTACCGGTAGATGACTATCTAAATGATGACCAATTATTTATATTCATTAAAATGACTTTGTAGTTGCTCAGAGTTTTGTCAATAACCTGGCCACCACACTGGATGAGACCAGCATTGAGCCAGAGGTGAGGAAAGATGGCTCTAACATGGTGAAGATGATTTGTTATCTCCTCAGTCAGTTCTTTGAGATCTTTGAAGCAGAAGACACACAGCCAAGTGCAAGTCAAGTTGTTGGGGGAAAGGTAATTGACATTTTAAATTGTCTGTATTCAACTTTCACCTGTCATCTTATGACTATGTGCTAATATTCCAAGAAAATTTACACCCTTTCTAACAATGCAGATGTTCACCTATTTTGCAAGAATTTATTTAATAATATGTTAAGAAATAAAAGATACATGATTTTTTTCATTTTTTTTGGTTCAAAAATCTGTAACCTAAGCATATACTGTAATTCAGAAATTATTACTGCAATTTTAGACTGAAGTGCAATTTAAATTTTGAAATATTGAGAAAAAACCTGTTTAAATCATATACAACAAATTCAAAATCAGAGTTTTATTTATTGTAATTACAACCTTGTGACATTTTCTGCAATAATAAAAACATCGCATTAATTCTGAAGTTTTTAAATAGTTTCATATCTTGCTATTTAGAGGAGTGGTTTAAGTATAAAGTAACTTTTTAATCAGATGTTCTTCAAAATTTGTGAAGAATCTATTTTGATTTAACCCAGACATTAACTGCTTCAACTGTAAGTATATAAACAGCATAACAGAAACAATATCAGTCTACTTTTTATATAAATTTATAACTGATTAACATTTTTTACAGGGAAGAAGAGGCAAAAAGAAGCCTAGTGACTCTGGAATAGACTGGGATAGAGAGAAGGAATGTGGAATTAAAGTACTGTTACATCTAGTAACTCCTAATATCCACAGACTCTGGGATCCACCAATAGTGGAAGAGGAATTTGTTACGTATGTTCAAAAGAAAATTTAAAGCTAATACTGAAAACAAAAGATTTTAGACATGAATACTGTAAACCTACTATTTCTTGAAGAGTAGAAAAATAACATGATTGAGAAATTCTCAAATAATTAAAACTTAGATCTCTCCTTATTCAGCTACATCAAATAAATACGAAAAAATCGTGAAATTTCAATCATTGTGGAGGGGGCTAGTAAAGACAAAACACAAAAATTATCTTCAAAAAGATGTTGGTTTACAGTAATTGTATTTAATTCACCTACAATCATGTGATATTCATGAATACCTGTATATTGGTTGCAACGAAATGCTCAATGCTGTGATTTCCCTGTCAAAAATAAACCACAATTTCACATGTGAAATAAATCCTGTATTTTCTATCCTCAAAAGTTATACAAGAATATGTGTTTTGTCAACTAAATTGCATCAAAACATAGTAAGAACACGTAACACAGATATATAGATATTTGCACTGCTGTAGATTATCATTAACATATGATTAAGCAAACAATCAATCACTCAATAGCTCTTCATTTTCTACTCTGTTTACATTTAAATCAATGTTATAAAAAGACTAGATTTTTGTGTATTTGTTGTCTATAATTGTAAGTCTTTTGAGTATCTTTGTTTTATTCTGTTGATTTGAGACTACAATTGGAGAAGTGATAAAGCAAACGTATTAAAACATGCCACATGTATCCATGAAATTGTATTTTTAAATTCTAGACAACATATAATTACCAGATATTTTTTATTTTTCAGTCTTGTAACAAACTGTGGGTACAGGCTATTAGAGAACCCAAGTATAACTAGAGTGACATCTAAGGAAACCAGAGATGCTATCAGCCATTTGATTGGTGTAATGGCCAAAAGATATAACCATGGACTCAGTAAGATTTTAAACTTAATCGTACAAATATAGTGCCAAAAGAGTTATAATTCTTGGTTTATACTGAAGGTATTGATATTTTTGTCTTCCCCAAACTTAATGTTTACAATGGTTTGACATGTTTGATGAAGGAAAATAGAAAGCTCGACTGAATGCAGCAAATTAGTACATTCTGCTTTGAATTGTTGCCCTTTAAAATATTTGTTTAAATTGTTCAACAGTAAGGTGTACAAAGATATAACATATATTTTCTATTTATAGGTGCCAGTTTGAAGATCTTACAATTGCTTCAACATTTTGAGCATTTAGTGTCACCACTAGCCCACACAGTAGAAATAATTACCAATGAACTGGGAGTGAAAAGTGTCATACAAGAAATAATGAGGTCAGTTTAGGCAACAATAGTTTTCCTATATTCAAATCGCTCAAATTGTTTAACTACCATCAAAAATGAATTGCTTGAACTCCAGAAGGGATTGGAACCAGGTGCATTGAAAGGGAAAGTGTCTCCTCCGTCTTATAGAATCTACACTCAATTATAATGTCACAATCTATGATAGGACACAATCAGTAAAATTACAGATTGGACAATGTTTTTGTCGAGCCTGCAACTTTTGTTGCAGAAAGCTCGACATAGGGATAGTGATCCGGCTACGGCGGCGGTGTTAGCTAACTTCTTAAAAGGTTTATATTTTAGAAGGTGAAAGACCTGGATGCTTCATACTTTGTATATAGATGCCTCATGTTACGAAGTTTCCGTCAGTCACATGTCCAATGTCCTTGACCTCATTTTCATGGTTCAGTGACCACTTGAAAAAAAAGTTCAGAATTTTTGTAATGTTGAATTCTCTCTTATTATAAGTAATAGGATAACTATATTTGGTATGTGCGTACCTTGCAAGGTCCTCATGCCCGTCAGACAGTTTTCACTTGACCTCGACCTCATTTCATGGATCAGTGAACAAGGTTAAGTTTTGGTGGTCAAGTCCATATCTCAGATACTATAAGCAATAGGGCTAGTATATTTGGTATATGGAAGGACTGGAAGGTGTACATGTCCAACTGACAGGTGTCATCTGACCTTGACCTCATTTTCATTTTTCAGTGGTTATAGTTAAGTTTTTGTGTTTTGGTCTGTTTTTCTCATACTTTATGCAATAGGTCTACTATATTTGTTGTATGGAATGATTGTAAGGTGTACATGTCTAGCGGATAGATGTTATCTGACCTTGACCTCATTTTCATGGTTCAGTGGTCAAAGTTTTTAAGTTTTGGTCTTTTTATCTTAATATTATATGCCAAACATTGCCAAAGGTCAACTATATTTGGTGTATGGATATATATTATGATCTAATATGTCAGTCCCGCAGGTTTTATTTGACCACGACCTCAATTGCAGGGTTCATTGCACAGTGTTAAGTTTTTGTGTTTGGTCTATTTTTCTTAAACTATAAGTAGTAGGTCAACTATTTTCGTTGTATGGAAGCTTTGTTAGATGTACATGTCTGCCTAGCATGGTTCATCTGACCTTGACCTCATTTTCATGGTTCATTGGTCTTTGTTTAGCTATCTTGGTTAATGTTAAGTTTATGTGACAGTTGTAATTAAGCTTTATACTTAGGACTATCAACATAATATCAAGGATTAGTAAAGAAGGTGAGACATTTCAGTGTGTGCACTCTTGTTTTTATATCTATGCATCTAAGACTGAAAAACAAAATATGTTCCTAGTGCATTGAGACCTTAAAGTTAAAAAAATAAGATATTCTCAGAATTTCTGACAATTTTATGAGGAAAAGATTTGCTTCTGATCACTTTTTATGCCCCACCTACGATAGTAGAGGGGCATTATGTTTTCTGGTCTGTGAGTTCGTTCGTCCGTCCGTTCGTTCGTCCGTCTGTCCCGCTTCAGGTTAAAGTTTTTGGTCGAGGTAGTTTTTGATGAAGTTGAAGTCCAATCGACTTCAAACTTGGTACACATGTTCCCTATGATATGATCTTTCTAATTTTAATGCCAAATTAGAGATTTTACCCCAATTTCACGGTCCACTGAACATAGAAAATGATAGTGTGAGTGGGGCATTCGTGTACTGAGGACACATTCTTGTTTTCTTCTAAAGTATTCTTACAATTACTTTGTGTCAACAAGATGAGCTGAATTTCTGTATAACCTATTTTAGAGAAGTAGGTCGCCTTGACCCTAAAGACATCGCTAGAGATCCTTCTGGTACTAGATGTATATCAGCGTTCCTCGTTGAAGTAGCTGAGAAGATACCATTAGTGATGTTACCTAGTATAAGTGTATTGATGTGCCACCTGGATGAGGAGGTTTGATTTTATACCTATATTTTCTAATTAAATAAAACAGCTCCATATTTTTCAACATTAATAATGAAATGCTAAATCCTAATATCATACTGAAAATAGATTGGTAGAATATAAAGTTATTATAAAAATTAGAAGATGCAGTATGATTGCCAATGAAACAACTCTTCGCAAGAGACCAATTGACCAAATGGTAAAGAAGTATACAAGTATAGGCCACCATAGGGCATGGTTTCAATGGAGAGGAGGAGTCATTAGGATTGGTGTCTTTTTGCTCTACTACAACTATTGATAAGGCCAAATAAAAATATATGTGTGGTTCCAGTAACCCTACCGTCCCTACTTTTTCGGCTTAAAAAAAGCCTACCCTTAAGATTTTATTGTCATTTTTCATTAAGCACTGTTAAAGTCATAATGTTGCTCCCATAGACTCAATGTAAAAAAAAAACATAAAATAAAAAAAAATCCCTACCTACCTACCCTAACTTTTTTTCAGATGTAACTGGAACCACACATACTTTTATATTTGGCCTAAATGTATAGAAATTGATTTATGAACAAAAGTAATAAAAGGAATTACATACAAGGTAGCCACAAGTAAAAGAAGTTTTTCTACTAATTCTGAACAAAAAACGATCACCCAGTTTATTCTCCCTGTTCTTCAAAACTCTTTCAACATATCAACTGTTTCTTTCCAAAGAGAATTCATAGATTGTAAATATCTTTGAAGTTTAAATAATTTTTGTAATTTCAATACAATTTTAACTGTTTAACTTTTAACTCTTTTATTTGTTTTTAGAAATATTTATTTTGCTGCGGATTCATTTATTTTTGTGGGGATCAATTTTCATGGATTGAGGAAAACTTCGTGGGTTTTTTTATTTCGTGGTTTTGCCAATCTCTGCATTAGAAGCCTATAGAAAATGTGTAATTGGTTGAACATTTGAATTCGTGGATCATCTACACACATGAAAATCATAAAAATCGGTATCCAACAAATAATTTTGAATCCACAGTATGTAATCTTCACCATGCTATTTCTATTACTTTTAGTCGTATACATTGAGGAACGGTGTACTTGGAGTGATGGGAGAAATTCTACTGAAAGTTCTCAGTAAAGATGATCTGGATAATAAGATGAAGCTGACCAGGGACCAGTTCTTAGAATGTCTAACAGTATGTATCACAATTTTATGAAACTTTTGAATTTTTAAGCCCCACCTACGATAGTAGATGGGCAATATGTTTTCTGGTCTGTGCCTCCGTTCGTTCGTTAGTTTGCCCTGCTTCAGGTTAAAGTTTTTGGTGAAGGCGAAGTCCCAATCAACTTGAAAATTAGTACACATGTTTCCTATGATATGATCTTTCTAATTCTAATGCCAAATTAAAGTATTGACCCTAATTTCATGGTCTACTGAACATGTTAAATGATAGTGCGAGTGGGGCATCCATGTACTATGGACACATTCTTGTTAAAATACTAAGGCTTTCTACCTCAGGAATAGATTTACCTTGGCTGTATTTGGCAAAACTTTTAGGAATTTTGGTCCTCACTGCTCTTCAACTTTGTACTTCATTTTGCATTTTGAACTTTATTGGATTTGAACCCCTCACTGATGAGTCTTTTGTAGACGAAACGTGGATCTGGCGTAAATACAAAATATAATCCTTGTATCAATGATGAGTTTATTATTAATTTTATCTTTTAGGGCTTCAATCGTATATATAAGAAAAGTTGTTGAAATTTTCAGAAATAGTTTGTTTAAAAAAAAATCTTTTCAATTTATCATGTTTATTATCTTCTATGACAACTTTGGCTGATAAAGGTTTTCATGTTGTTTCTGTCATTGTTAAAAGTCTGAATAAATATTGATGCATTCGTAAACACTCCATTATTTTTTTATTTTCATCTTATTTCAGAGAATTTTAGTGTCTTACATTTTAGTAACATGTATATTTTTATTGATGATTTTATTATTCAGGAACATATCCATGATGTCAATGCTTTTGTAAGAAGTAAATTATTGCAGATCTGGTGGAATATCGTTAATGAAA
Organism: Mytilus edulis; assembly: GCA_019925275.1. Lineage (NCBI taxonomy): Eukaryota > Metazoa > Mollusca > Bivalvia > Mytilida > Mytilidae > Mytilus > Mytilus edulis. Next base: position 10,875,447 of record CM034359.1, read on the forward strand.
AGGTAAACAATAAAGAAAATGTAGTTAAAAACTATAGTATAATTAGTTGAAAATTGATTTGTAGTCATTTACCTTTTTGTTAAATATAGTAAAGTATTATAGAAGACCTCTAACTTGTTTAAGTATTCTTACAAGTCAGTTTAAATATCAAAGCTGAAAGTGAGAAATTACAATCTAAGTAATATTGTTGTTCTGTTTTTAGTGTTTACCACTGACATGGCAGGATAAAGTGTTGACTTTAGTAATTGGAAGATTAGCAGATAAATCAGTCAAGTGAGGAAGAACTCTATACAACTAGTCACAGCGTTCATCAAGTGTAACCCATTTGCTGCAAAGGTATTTAGAAGAAATGTTTTATACATGGTCAAAGCTTGCTATCAGATTTGGGATTGGACAGCTAAAATGAAAATTTATTAACACAAATAGTTCACAACAAATTTTCTTGAACGATACAGTTGAGAAAGCAGAGTGGGCACTTAAAAACTAAAAACTGAAATTTGTCTTGTTTCAACATAAATATTTTTACAAAGTATTCTAGCAATGGAAAAAAAATCCACTAAACAAATATGAAAAAGATAATATTGCAGGGTAAAATAATAATGATACAATGTGATGACCTATATACTTAATGTATTGTATAGTTATCAGTGGAGGAACTTAAGGAGAATTATGAGAAAGAAAAGGAGAAGTTAAAGGAAATGGCTGGTGGAGATGAGGAGATGGAGACAGATTCATCACAAACAGGTATAATATTAAATGATTATTGAAATAAAAGAAAGGATATTGTGCTTTAGTTCCACTTTATAGACTAAGTTGGAATTTCACATGGCTCACAATTAATGTGTTATTAAATGAGCAATGGTTACTTTGATTTAATTTTGAGCAGTCAATTGACTGTGAAGAGGGGTATTTCAAATTAAACCATGAAAAGTATTTGAAAAATTATTCTTTGATTGCAACAAAAGGGTTATTGAAATGTTAAATGGACTTGCCCAATGGTAGCACACTACAGAAAGTTGTGATAGAAGGGAGATAAATCTTGTCTTAACTGTGCTTAAAAGATTTTTTGTGTGATAGCAGGGGAGATGTTTTTTGAACATCACTAATAATATTTATATAAGTTATTTTCAAGAAAATGAATATTTTATAGCTTGCTAGATTTTGGTGTTTTAAAAGTAAATAATTGCTATAAATTATGATTCTGTAGATCCAGTCACTAAGAAGATAGATGAGGAATGGAAACCACTGAAAACAAAGTTAAGGCGTGCAATTAAAATTTCTACATGATAAGGAGGAAGATGAAGAAGAAGAGGGTGGGAATAATGGAAAGATTCCAGAAAATGAAACTTCTGAAAGGTAAGAGATTGGAACAATGAAAACATTTAAGGGGAGGGACATCTAGAAGTGGGATTTAGGAGAATGAAACTTTTGCTTTTCTAAAGAAAATGTTACAACTTCAATTGATGTGAAATGTACTTAACTTTTAAAACTTACAAATCAATTTTGAGTTCAAAAGAGGTATTAAAGATTCGAAAAAATAGAACTGAGAGTATTGGAAAGATTCACGATTAGAAGAAATTTTAAAAGACAAAATTATTTAAGGGAAAAATGGAGGTATTCAAACTAACCTGACAGAAATATAGACTATCTTAATGCATGTGCATTTTATTTCTGTAAATCAAAATTGCTAACTAACTATATCAGTACTGCTAATTTCACACTAAGTGTTTTATGTTTTTTAGCGTCATTAAACAAATCAACGATTTGATTACTGAAGAGAAATATGAAGATGCTGTGACCTTGACCTGGGCCTTGTTAGATGTCTTCCCACAGATTCCTGTTTTTGTTGGTGAAAGTTCTCAGGATGAAGAGTAAGTCAAAAACCTGTAGAACCTCCCACCTCAGAAATATGCATTCCAACACACTAAACTACCTCAAAAGTTGTCACTCCCACGTTCCAGAAGTAGTCACTCACACATACCAGAGGAGTCACTCCCCCACATATCAGAATTAGTCCTCCCACATATCAGAAGTAGTCGCCAATCAAGAATCCTCTACATATCTGAAGTAGTCGCCTCATTCAAGAAGGAATCCCTGCTACATATCAGAAGTAGTCAGCCTCATTCAAGAAGGAATCCCTGCTACACATCAGAAGTAGTCAGCCTCATTCAAGAAAGAGTTCCCTCCCACAAACCAGAAAGTAGGAGTCTTATCTGACCAAATGCTTCTGTACTTGTTAGTGGGAATTCTGCAGAAACAAAAACCAATTGTTGAGAGAACCTCATCCTTTTCAGCAAACCTCTTCATGTCGGCCATTTATTGGTACCCATACCTTTATTATATAAAAGAGTTTTTATGATTCATGAAGGATTTTCCCATTTGTCTTCTCACATGAGACAAAGAAAAGCTGCTCTTATACAAATAGCAGTATTTAGAATATGCATGTCATGCATTCAGTATTATTGTACATATTTATATGAAATGTATTGTCATAATAAATTAGCTAGTAATCAAGTATGTGATTCATTATATTCGTTGGATACAATTTTTGGTTCGGTACAGGTGAACACGAATTCACATGTTCAATCGAATTACAATTTTCTTAGCTTTTAGACGAAATCGCAACCACAATTCAAATATCCAAAAATGTAGTTCCTAATCCGAAATTTGAATCACGAAATAAATGAATCCCAGTAACAGAAAGTACTGGTTTATTGTTAAGAAAATTTAACCCTTGTTTTGGTTTAAGTTTTATTTTACCACATTGCTTTAATAGTAAACTAGTATAATGAACAAAACTGGGTATTTAATTTATTTTTCATAGAGGTGAAGAAGAACCAGATTTAAAGAGCTTGGAAAAGACTATGGAATATTTGTACAAGATTTTCTCAGGTATTGTAAATATAGTTTCCATAACTACCACAAGTATGTTACAATATTGTTCACTGGAGACAGTTAAATTTGAATATTTGAAGCACCAGTTAAAGTGGAGGAAACTGTTTCTCTGATGATGTTTCCTTTTCAAACATTTGCAGAAAGTTTTGTTCTTTATATGGATGTCATCAGAACATGGTCAACTTTTTTTCATGACGTCACAATAGGAAATTCAGAAAAATCAAGAAAAAACCAAAAGTCATAATTAAATTTCAACCAATCATTTGCTCAGAACAGATATTTCACTAGTGATCAGAAATATTTTCTCACACCGCTCAGGAAATATGAAAATAGCACAAAAATTAGCAAAAGTTCTATTCAAACTGTAATCTACAATGTTTTGTACTGTTTTCTATTTATTTATTTTTGCGGATAAAAAAACCATATTTTACTTGATACTTCATTTCAAAGTTATCACAAATTCTAAATGTAATGAGCCTATAGGGAAATAGGTATTTAGCTTGACCATTAAACTCATGGTTTCATGTATTCCTACAACAGATCATAAACATGTGTTTCCACAATAATTCGCATGTACAGTTTGTTATCAAATGACAAATTTAAAGAACTCATGTTGGGAAAAAAACCTTTTTAATATAAATTAATATGGAGTTGTGGTATGAGGTTGGGAACAATACCTTTAATATAATAATATGGAGGTTGTGGTATGATTGTTCTAATAAAGCAAATACAAGCAATTATAGGCAACTATTCAGGTTTAAAAATGAGAAAATAACATAATGCATTGCTTGGTCTGAAAGGCCCGACATGAAAAAATGTCAAACAATTCAATTGAGAAAACTAACAGCCTATTTATAACACTATATTTACTACATCTTTGTTGAAAATAATCATTTTATAACAGTAAATGAATAAATGATTTTTTTAATGTACAGAATCCCTGAAGCCTAACTTGGTTTTGTCTGAACAACAACAGCCAGCTGATGATCTAGTGTTAATGAAATATCAAAACAACAGATTGTTGTACAGTACTTAAAGGTTTGTTATATATCAGACACTTCAAGTGTTAACAAATTAATAGTTTGTTTATGATGAAGACTTGTGACAATTTAATGTATTTGGTGGACATGTGTTGTTGGGATCCCTCAACCATGTGCTTTGAAAATCATTCTTATTTTTTACCTTTCTTTTATTGTTTAAACAATTCATCTTTTATGGATTCATATTAAAATAAATTGATAAAATTCAATAAAGTAATTGTGGTGTTTCACAGTTTAAACAATTTCATTTCATTGATTATAAATAAGGGCCAGCTGAAGCACACCTCCGGGCGCGGGAGTTTCCCGCTGCAATGAAGACCCATTGGTGGCTTTAGGCCGTTGTCTGCTCTTGGTCGGGTTGTTGTCTCTGAATCATTCCCCATTTTCATTCTCAATGTTAATTAGTTAAATTCAATAATAGTTATTGTGTTGTTTCACAGTTTAAAACAGTTTATTGCATTAATAAATAAATAGTTGATTAAAAGTCAATTGTAGTAATTGTGTTGATTCACATTTAAACTTAAAATTTACATTTTTTTCAGGATTCATTACTTTTTGCCACACAAATACAGAAAGCTGTTCCAATGATTTGCCAGCTACTCGGTTCTAAGTCAATTACAGATGTTCTCGAAGCAGTTGAGTTCTTCATTACGGATTTGAGTTTGGGCTAGGTATTATGATGATGGGGATCAGAAGAATGTTACCCTGATCTGGAGCCGAGAGTCTGGAATCAAAGAAGCTGTTGTTGGTGCCTACAAACGACTGTATCTCAGCCCGGCAGATTCTAATCAGAGGTAGTAGTTTTGTGCAGATGTGTTCAATTTGATACTGTCTTGCAATATGCTTGGAATTGCTACTTTTATTTGGCAGTGTAATATGTTTAATCATGTGCTGCTAGTTTACACTTCACCATGCAAATGCTGATACAATTGTCATGAAGATGCTTTATGTATACTGAGATTGTATTTAACTATGAACATGAAAATTACGAATAGTTTCAAAGTAAATGAATTCTGCAAAATCATTGCATTAAATTGAACACTAAGACTAATGCTTTAAATTCCTAAATTTGAGATTTTCTAACATCTTTTTTCAGATCGAAAATCCCTAACCATTGTGAAGAATTTGTCAGCATTAGTTGATGGTGCTACTATGGGAGATTTAACTTCTCTGGAAGGATTGGTAAGAATTATTCCACACATGATGTTTTTATGTCCATTTATGGAATTATGTGTTCTGGTTAGATGCGTCCGTTCGTTTGTCAAATTAATCTGTCCCTCTTCAGTTAAAAGTTTTGTGGTCAATTCTTGTTAAATTGCAATTTTCTGTCTGTGAGTAGACCAGGCTGTCGGTTTGTCTAATTAATAGATCTGTACTTGTTAAAAGTATGAAATTATATAAAAGTGAAAGTGTATTTTATATAAAAATTTAAAAAATATTCTTGTACATGGTTTCTTAAAATCTGTAAAATTGTAAATATGAGCTGAGGTTTCTAATAACAGCAGTCAACTATTTTCTGGAGTAAAAAAGAAACCAAAAAAAACTGTACAAGTCCTTTAGAAATATATAAAAACTTGACTGAAATCCTGTGTAGAATTGATGATTTTGCAGAGTGTAAAAACTTGCATACATTAGAAGTCCATGTAGTCCACAGATATTATGAATCATAGAGGTCTTTGAATATAAAATATGATGTGATTTGTGATGACTCTTTTCTGTTTTCAGATTGTAGAATTTGTGAAGTCTGAAGAGCTAGACCAATCAGTTATACAGATGTTGTGGGAAAGATTTACTATGAAAGTCCCTAACACCACCCAGCAGGATAGTAGAGCAGCCTTAATGTTGTTATCTATGGCAGCAGGGTAAGTAATGTACCTGACACCACCCAGCAGAATAGTAGAACAGCCTTTATGTTGTTATCTATGGCTGCAGGGTGAGTTATATACCATTTCAATGTCTAATGCATTCTGGTTTTTATGTAGCATATTGTGCTGAGGCACCATAAAACAAACGCTAATCAATCAATTAATGCATTCTGGGTAACCTTTTAAAACTATATGTTGTTTTTGGTTAACTATTTCTTGAACAATGGATATTCAACCAATCACATAACATGATTTCATTTTGGTGTACAAATAATCATTAAATTTTTAGATTTTGACAAACAAACTAATTAATTGAAAGTCCCTCAACCATGAATTGAAATTTAGGCCAGAGTGACCACAATTTTGCATTACCTTCCTATCAAGTTTGCTTTCTTTAAATGAGTGTCTAAATTCTTTCTGATATAGTCTTCATTGAAGGCAATGTGCTTCTTAATATTACATCTGTTTGTCCTGACCATGTCTGTGAATTGCTCTTCAATTCACTATTCACTAAGGGCTATTCCAGAAAAAAATGTATGGGGGGGTTGGAAGGCACATTATATTAATAATACATGGGTGATGGGTATCAGAGCAACTTTTCACACTATAATGCACTATAATTCTCAATTACAATTGTCTGGGTGGCGGGTGCTGACAAAAACTGCCTTCCAACCCCAACCCCCCATACATTTTTTTCTGGAATAGCCCTAAGATGATCTCCTTTCTTTAGAATTCACATTACTCTTTTTGTTTCAGAGCCATTGCTGTGAATAACAATAAGAAGCAATTTTAATTATCATATGAAATCAATTATTGTAATGCTATTTATTCAGGGCCAATGCCAAAATAGTTCAGAGTAATGTTGAAATACTGGTCAAAGAAGGACTGGGCAGTCGAGCTACAAAAGATTTTATACTGGCCAAAGATACTTGTATTACACTACTCAAATTAGGACTAGACAAAAAGGTAGGATTAGTAGTCAAGTTTTACTCAGAAATTATTTATTGAGTACATTCAGAAAACTGTCTTATTGTATGCTATTGTGTGTACTCTTATTGGTCAAATATGATTGATGGAACCACCACAAATTATTCAAAGATCTTGGTCATTTGTCAGGACTTACCACAATATGAAAACATCTCCATAAGCACACAATTGACCCTTTCTAGAACCCAGTTTGTCATTGTTCCCTTCATTGGAGCTTCCACAGAGTTTACTTAACATTTGTGGTCTTCTTCACTTTTCACCTTTTGGTCTTCTTCAATTTAAACCTTTTTATCAAAATGCTAACATGAGAAAAATTAAGAATATATCAACTGGTAGTAGCTGTAAACGGAATAGACAGGGAAATTACCCTGATGATTTGACCTTACACATGCTCTTCTCTGTTTTCAATTTATATCTAAACACATAGGTAAAGAAAACCAATAAAGATTTGGTCTGAAATTTTACAAGTCAAGCAAGAGATAAGAAAATAATGATTGCAACAGCCATATGTGTACTTGCTTGCATTAATTGTAAGCTCCTTGATAGTGTATTATAACCAGTAGTAATTCCTTTGCAGGCAAAAGGAGCTGTTGCCAAGAAACCTTACAGATTGCCTGAGGACCATGAAATGTTTACTAGACTGTCAGAACTACTTATTGATAGTAAGGTTTATAGTAAAAAAAATAAACGAGAAAAAGACAATTTTAAATAAAAGTTGTTTTAGAGGTGTTCATTTTTTCAAACTTCAGGAATAAGGAAAAATCAAAAATATTTTCTCCCCTACATTTGATCAATCGAGGAAAGAAAACATTGAGATTAGTAGTTGCACTAGAAATCAAAAGAAAATAAGGAATTTACAGTGGTATAGATTTCTGTTGATTACGTAAAGTTTTACAGATGGGTTATATTAAGAATATGATTACAGAGTGCAAGTTATTGTAATTCTCAAATTGTTGCATTATTCACCCTGTAATAATTTCTGAATTTAAAGTGGCTTTAAAACCAAGTTTCATTCAATCAATCTACTGTGGATTCATAAACATTAGTTGGATATCAATTTTCATGGAATTCGTGGGTACAGGGGAACCACAAATTTAAACATTCAACAAATTACATACTTTCTAAAAGGCTTACATGAAAACTTTGCCATGAATGGTAAAGATTTTATTTAAGAATTGAATGCTTCTTTTTGTAAATTTATTGGGGTGTAAAAGCGTTGACCGAAGTACATTTTGTATGAAGCGCGGAAGCGCTTCATTCTAAAAATGTACGCACGGTCAACGCTTTTACAACCCTATAAAGTTACAAAAAGAAGCATTCAATACTTATAATTACATTTTTTTAGCTATGATCAAGAAAAAAAACGAATTTTATATTGTTTTTATTTAATTCACCTGTGCACTTTATTGTGGGACCACGTGTTATCATGAATGAAAAGTTTTATTGAGTGACACAATTGCTTACGGAATAACACGTGATGTGCTGTTAGCTAATCAGAATAAAGTATTATAATGAAACATACATCTAATGTAATTATGTAACATTTCAATGTTGATTTAAGATTTAGCCAAAGAGGGCAGGGATTAATGTATGATTCTGATTTTAGATGTAGCTGATGAGAAAAACAATCACTGGATAGCATTGGCAGAGCAGGCAGTAAAAGTTATCTACAAGTTATCTGAACATCCCGATGTCATCTGTGGGAACATCATTAAGGCTATAGCGGATAAACTTATACAGATAGGCAAACTAGAAACAACAATATTATCTGCTGCAGGTAAACAATATGTATAGATAAACAACTTTTAAACAAATCTTCTGCATAAGGAGTATATTTCTCCTAGTGAATACTATTTTCCCTAAAAAAAATTATAGATGCCAATAGTATAGCAGTAAATTATTACCCCTCTGAAGTTTTTGACTTCACCCCTAGTTTTTTGGTTCTCAGATTAGATATAGGAGACTTTTTTTTAATTTGTTTTAAATTTAGGGATTTGCACTTACTTTAGAATGAGTTTTTTTTTGAAGATTATAACTATTTTCTGAGACATTTTATATTTCTGCTCCTAGGTGATTCTCAACCCTCTGATGATACCTCCTCTACCACAGAAGTAACAATACTATTGACCAGACTGGTCTCTATAGCTGGTAGTATAGCCTTCAGTCAGATGATACATGTAGATAACAGCGTACTAGGAGAACTTAAGAGACGCAGAGCTGTACAGGAAGAGAAAAAGAAGAAACCTTCCAAAAAACAAGATAAGGTAGGCAATTTATCAAAATATTCATCAGTGGAGCAAATTTGATTCTTCTTACTGTCAGCCCTTTTTAACACAAAAAACACAAACCTTTTTAGACAGGTTTAACTGTACTTTGATCTTATCAACAAACTACTATCCTAAACTGAGGATTTTTTCTGTACAATAAAAAATGAGCAGGTACTCTTCAGTTGTACAATAATACTATAACTAAAACCCAAAATAGTTGTGGTGGTAAAGATATTTTGACCTTGCATGTTTCAATATTTTCTGTTAAATATTGATATGTGTCCACACAACATGTAATTGATAAATTATGTATTATTATTTGTAGTCACGAATTGAAAGTGAGGCTATAGAAGATGAACTTGGTTTGGCTGGGGCAGCAGCTGAGGATGCTGAGGTGGAATATATCAGAAGGATATGTGAGCAAGAAATAGTCACAGGTATACATAATTTGATTTAATTATATAGTTTACTTTTAAGATTTTATTTGTGAAAACAACCAATATTTTTCAGTATTAATATCTAAAATCAATAAAAAAAATATTTTTTTAAAGTTTATCATGATTCTTCTTTGATGTAGAGAAAAGGGACTCAGATATCCTGATATATTCATTATGTTAATTAAATTATTTCTAACAGGAAATAACCTCCTTGGAATTCTGGGACCATTACTGGTTACCATTTGTCAGAACCAGACTAAATATTCCAGTCCACAGCTGAGAACAGCAGCTACCATGGCAATGTCAAAGTTCATGATGGTCAGGTTAGTATAATTGATTTAGATATTAAGATATTTGTTTTAACATGAAAGGCATTGTCTTTTTACTATTAAAGTTCTGACCAAACAGGCAGTCATAATAATTGAATGATGCACAATTTAATGTATAAAAAACGTAAATTTTAAAAACTTTTTTTTATGAATTTCATTAGAAGTGACTTCAAGAAAACAGGCCATTTTGGTCTCCCAACATGGTTCAAAATACTAATTATGTTGTTATTTAAATTGTGACTTTAAATGGGTACATCATTTTTTGTTGGAATTTTAATGTGGCTTTAATTTACAAAGATAAAGGAGGATATCATATCAGAACTAAAAATTTAAGATATTTTTTCCGAGGGCAAATTGATTTATTAACATAGAATATCCATTATTTAATGCATATTTTGCTGTATTTGCTAAAAAATGATGGCAAATCTTGTAAAGTCTCAGTTAAATGATTTTACAACTATTCTTTTCTGTTTTTCAGTTCCACATTTTGTGAAGATAACCTGCAGTTGTTATTTACTATTCTGGAGAAATCCTCTAACCCAGTCATCAGGGCCAACACCATTATTGCTCTGGGAGATCTGACGTTCAGGTTCCCTAACTTGATTGAGCCATGGACAGCACACATATATGGAAGGTAAACCAGTAATTATCTCTTGTACTAAGTAGTTTTACTTGTGCTGGGATTGGAAATTGTTTTGAATATTATAAGTATTCAAGTCAATATTTTCCCTTAATTGTGTTCCGGTGAAACCACTGTAAAACTGTTTGGGAAAAGTATGAAAATCATCATCTTTAACATCTATGTATTTACGGTAATAATAATCTTAATGAACTTGACGCTGTTATTTTTCTTTTAACTTAAAATTTGCCATTGCGGAGCAGGATCTGCAAAATCTTCCAAGTATTGATAGTTAATTGAACCAAAAAGATCCAGATATCTCTTCCAGTGGTAGTTTGGTATTTTAGATTAGATTACTGTAAACTAACTTATTTTAGCAGACTTTATTTCGCTTTAAGCTCTTTCTAGCCCATTTTGCTGCAATATAATTTTGCGATTATAAAATGTAGTTGATGGAGTTAAGTAAGGGATATTCCAGAAAAAAATGTATGGGGGGGTTGGAAGGCACATTATATTGATAATACATGGGTGATGGGTACCAGAGAAACTTTTCACACTATAATTCTCAATTACAATTGTCTGGGTGGCGGGTGCTGACAAAAACTGCCTTCCAACCCTCCCATACATTTTTTTCTGGAATAGCCCTAAGGAAAAATCCAAGTTTAACATATTCATGATTTTTTTCTACTCGCGAAATAAATCGCTCGCAAAAATGAGTTGGTTTACAGTCATGACAGTATCAGTTTTGAATTTTTCTGATGCTCGACAAACTCAAATGTTGATGCAAATAGAATTTGAAAGACAATGGTTAAAGTTTTATAAAGTCTGTTTAAATTTTCTTCATTTATTCTAAAACCGCCCTAACAGTAGTTTATGTTTTTACAGACTGAGAGACACATCAACTCATGTTAGGAAGAACACCATGCAGATATTGACACATCTCATCTTAAATGATATGGTAAAGGTCAAAGGTCAGATTAGTGAGATGGCCATGTGTATTGTAGATGATGATGAAAGAATCTCAGGATTAGCAAAGTTGTTCTTCTCAGAACTGTCTAAGAAGGTAAACTTTACAGCCGTTTGCATTGAGTGTGTAGGTAAAGGTAATATCTTTGGTAAGCTTGCTTGTTAGTTGAACCATGAAGACATTTAAGTAAGGTATACTACCCTCCTTTCAGAGTTGTCTAGTCCTTCACAGATAGATTTGTTATCTGTCGGACTAGTTTACTTTTTAAGGAGGTAGTTTACCTATCCTTATAATGACTTCACAGTTCAGCTAACCGAAGATATTACCTTTATCTACACACTCAATGCAATGGGCTGTAAATGTGGAAAGAATGATTAGTGTAGAAATAAGAAGAATTGTTGTGATTGTCAATTAGACGATGTAGAAGTTAGTGACTATATAGTCACTGTACAGCTTTCAACAATGAGTAATACCCACAAAGCACTAAGAGCTATTAATGGCAAAGCAGGTTAATCGCTATTTTACTAAATTTTCCTTTGATCTTACTAACTCGTATATTCTTTTCTCAACATATTAGAGTGATATAAAAAAAATTACCACTTGAAACAAAGGGCGCACATGCCCTTGTCAATGAAATAAACAACGTTGTCATAAGTGCGTGATATTAAAACAGATTATCATTGGTCATCTCAACTCCATTGCTTTATTCACTTTCGCCATACCGGCTCAAGCTAGAAAATCTATCTCGTTAAAATGATCAACAAAAATCTGTAATTATGAATAATTTAATTTTGGCTGTAACCCGTCTTTTGATTGGCCGGCGTTGTTTTGTTTATCAGCCCATAGACATAATTTTGTCATGTGACCGTGACGTCATCAACGCTTTTTTCATGATTTTCTCAAGAAATACAGTTATTCAACAAAATTTAATGTTTTAAGACCTCTTTAATTTACAATTACCTTCTTTCTTCATACTTGTAAACTACTGTGGATTCAGTTTTTTTCGTGGGTATCAATTTTCGTGGATAAAGGAAAACTTACATGTTCGTAGATATTTAATTGCGTGGTTATGACAAAGTCTGCATACAATCCTATGGAAAATGTTTTATTCGTTTAACATTTAAGAGGCTGTTCAAGTAAATATCAGGCAAATCCTATGATATGGGTGGCACAACATAATTTTTTTCCCACTGAATTTTTGGTTCCAATGCAATGTTTATATCATACAAAGGATATATATGTCAAAGATATTTTTGAATCAACAGTGGATGGCTCAGAAATTGATTTTAAAGTTCACTAACAACATGAACAATGCAACAAAATTTTGTACAAAATGAAGAGTTATCTCCCCTTTTCAATGAATTTTCAGTGCTTTCTATGTGTATTTTTTCCTCTTTATTTGTTGCAGTTAATAAAAAAACAAAATTTAACTTTGAGAAAGAATGAATTTGTGATATGAAATAGATGAAAAAAATTTGAAAACAAAATATGTCATGTGTCATCCACTGCCTGGTTTTTCCATGGACACCCTCTTAATTTCATGGTTTACCTGTTCCCTCGAAATCCATGATAAATTGGTATCCAACAAAAAATAAAAAATCCACAGTTATAGATTTCTCCGATTAAATTTTATCGAAGGGTAATTCTGTTTATAGTATGTCAGGGGTCATTAGTGGGTTGTCAGGTTCAAGTATTCAAAGATCCTAAAGGAACAGGACTGGATTTAAAGAGGTGCATAGTCAAATACAAAAGTGTAACACTTGAACTAAAGAACTGTCATGACTAAAGAATTCAAAACAATTTTCTACAACATTGTTTCCAAAATAAAAATAAAAATAATAAACTATGATATTGTATTATAATAATTTTAACCAATAAAACAATGAAGTTTTAGGGACTTCTCTGGTTTAGTTTTGTGTCAAACTCCTTGACAATTACCTGTTTTAACTCATACAAACTAATAGATTTATCCTATTCAATTTTATTGAAGGGGAATGCCGTTTATAGTATGCCAGGGGTCATTAGTGGTTGTCTGGTTCAAATATTCAAAGACTAAAAGTACTGCATAGCCAAATCCACACTTCAACTAGAAAACTAATCTTTAAAAACTTGAAATCAATTTTTAAATATCTCAGCTATTCCATAACACTGTTTCCAAAGTAAAACATTTGTGTTAAATATGATATTGCATTAGAATAATTCATGTAACTCTCCTATTGTAGGGTAATGCTGTATATAATATCATGCCAGATGTCATCAGTCGCTTATCAGATCCAGATATTGGAGTTGATGAAGAAAACTTTAGAACTATCATGAAGTGAGTAGAAATCAATGTTTTGCTAAGATGGATATTTTAGCATTGTTATGATTTTTGTAAATTGAATAAAATTTTCCAAAGAAGAATATCCTATCCAAAAAAATACAAGCAGAAATAGGGTGCTTTTTAAATGCAGTTTGTTTCAAACATTATGCTGAATTGTGATTTTAGAAGCTATACTTACAATACATTCCAGATTAATCAGTCTCCTTGTTGCAGGATAAGTTTTTTTGTCTTGTTTTTTATCACAAGAAGGTTGTGCAACATATGTTTTTTTTTATCATACTGATCAGTGTTCTCCCCAGAAATTTTGGATAGCATCACATTTTGCGTAAAAAAAAATAACTATTTTTGGGATACGATTGCTTTCAAGCAATCTGTAGACTTATACCGGTGGCTCAGAGCAATGCCCTCACGTCAATTGTTTTATTCTAAACATTAAGGAAAATCTCACATTCTTATGATTGTCTTGCTTTAAAAGGTAAAAACAAACAAAGGGATTGAACTTAAACAACTTTCCTATAATATTCTTTTCATAATCTTCATGTTTGATAATTCCCTTGACTTATATGCGTGTTTTTAACAACACGGAAAATCAGAATTAAGCAGTATCTATATTTAGTGTTTTTATAAATTTAGAAACACGTCAGAGGGAATTCCCAGTTTTGATAAAATGAGAGTTCTCTGAATTCCGATAAATCTATTTCTGTCATATAAGAACTGAAGTGGAGATTTTCTAATATGTTACCGTTATGAAAATGATATTTGAGATTATACTTCCATAAAGAAATAGAGAACCATCTAGGTCGTTTAATAAACATTTAATATACGTTCTTGCTCCAGGGTTTGTTTTGGAAATTATGCGCATGCGTATAGATTTCTTGACTTCAAGGGGTTTTAGATTGAATGGTTGCTCTGGATTCCCCACTCAATTAATTAATTTATAACTCATTGGATCTTTTCTATGTATGTCTGCTATTGGGGTTATTGTTGTTGCATGATTTTAAATTATTTGCATTATTTAAATTAAAATTAATTAGTCCACATCGTCAAGTTGTTACTAGAACATCCCTTCAGGCGAAATGGAGTCTTCCATATTATCGTTTCGAGTTGTCTCCCTTCCGGAAGTAAATCCCGTGAGTTCTGAATGAAAAACAATATAACTCGTTCTGTCAATAAACGTCGTATAATGTTAAAAACGATCGCAATTTAAACCGTGGAATGTGTACGGAAAGGAGTCATGATCACTGACCCAGAATTAACTCCTAGAATTAACGTAGGAAAATAAGTGATGAGATACGAAGTGAAAATACCTTCTCTCACTCTGACTGCTGTCAGTGTGGAAAGTAAACTTGGAATTGATAGTGCAAAAATAAAACACAATAGGCCTAAGTACATTGTTCATACACTTTTATCCGGGATTGGCTATTTTGTAACTATTCAGATTACGTAAATTAAATTTTACATGTGCAGTTGAATTAGTTTTGAAAATAATATTATCCAGATACATGTATACATGTGTCAATGAAACAATGGCAATCGTATCCCTCAGAGCAATCTGCTCTTTGATTTTTAATGTCATTTGTCGCGTCACGTCGATGCTCTTTTTCCTTTATATGTTTTAGTTTATATTGTTATATATTCATAACTGAGAATACAATTAAACTATAACCACAAAAACAGTTGTTTCAGTTTATGTTTTCTTTATTCATTTATAGTTACAGAATTATTTTTTTCCTCTTGTGCCAAATAAAAATAAATATGTGGTTTCAGTTACCCAACAATAAGTCAAATGAATGAATGGTTCATTATAGTGCAAGCTGTATATATACAAAACTAAATATCTAGTACACAAAATTAACTATTTATATTATATTAAGTAAAGATAAAGTAGCAAAAGTAGCAAACAAAAATCAATTTAAAAACTTTTTTTGTTTTGTTTATGAAATTCATTGTTTCATGGCACTCAATCAATTAGTCCCAGTTGATTCTTATCTTTACATCAAAATGATATGTATTTTTAACAAAGTTATCTAACAAATACTAAGTCTGTTAATGCGTAGTTTTTTCTCTTGATATATTTTTTCGATCTGTTGTCATTATCGTGAAAATGCGGATTTTTGTCAATAACTGGTCCGGTTCCGATCCGTAGTTTTCCCAAAAATGTGCAATGGCGGCCGTGGAAAAATTTACGAAAATGAGTCCCAGAATAAACATTGTTTGACAAGAGATTGTGAATGAATAAGACGCTTTTAATGCATTAAATAGATTAAACATAAACTTAAGCCAATTATGATAACTTTTGAAAGAAGTATTAAACTTATTTTAGCTCTAAACCAAAATTCTCGCTCTCGGAAGAGAAAGAAAGTAATTTTTGGAGAGTTGCACAAATAAACGACCTTTTATTAAAAAATTAAAAATCGTTCCAATCTTTGCAAATTTCGTAATACAAAACGTAGATTTCGATTTGTTTTGTGATTGCATTTTTCCATGTCGAAATTGGTGATTGCAGACACGTGCCGTGGTATAAATCATGTCATAAGTGTCAGCTTGGGATATTCGCATCCAAACAGTTATCACCCTGAAGGCAATTAACACCTAGCTATTTAATCTCTTAATTGCCTGTAGTGTCCGACTTAAAGGGATTACAATTAAAGGTGATATAATGTTTATGATCATAATCGATAATAGATGAAATTTCAAAATTGAGGACAAGTAAGCATCTTCAAAATAATTATAGCGTCGCGGTAATTATTATAGCATCACGGTAAAAACATATAGCGTCGCGGTACCGCGACGCTAAAACGGCCTGGGGAGAACACTGCTGATTTTGGGGTATGCATTAGGAAAATATGCATTTTGCCATTTCTACTTGATGGAAAATAAGTTTAAATTCTGAAAATAATGAGACTTAATAATGGTATTTCATAATCAATATAGTGCATTTAATAGTGGTATTTTGGAAAGAGTAATTAGAGAAATCTGAATTGAGTCATTAACAAATTAATTTTTTTCAGGTACTTGTTCTCCTTTATACAGAAAGATAAACAATGTGAGAGTTTAGTGGAGAAATTATGTCACAGATTCAGAGCTACAACGTAAGTTTTCATTTATACAGTTTTTATGCCCCATCTACGATAGTAGAGGGACATTATGTTTTCTGGTCTGTGGCTCCGTTCGTCTGTGCGTCCGTTCAGGTTAAAGTTTTTGGTCAAGGTAATTTTTGATGAAGCTGAAGTCCAATCAACTTGAAACTTAATACACTTGTTGCATATGATATGATCTTTCTAATTTTAAGCCAAATTAGACTTTTAACCCCAATTTCACGATTCACTAAACATAGAAAATGAAAGCGGGAGTTTCAGGTTCAAGTTTTTGGTCAAGGTAGTTTTTGATGAAATTGAAGTCCAATGAACTTGAAACTTAGTATATATGTTCCCTATAGTATACTCTTTCTAATTTTAATGCATATGGGGCATCTGTGTACTATGGACACATTCTTGTTCTACTTATTTTGATTGTTTGAATGTTTGATCCTAACATCAAGAGATCTTTATTACAAGCACAATCTGAACAGGCCCTTTGCCAGGAATTTCCAAGGGGGGGTTCGTTGGATTTGAACAAAACGTTGACTTTAACATTGCTTATTTGATTTCAAGGGGGGGGGGTTTGGCTACGGGTATGCTGAATCATCTATGTTTTCAAAGTATCAAACATAAGTTGTGAAAAACAAAACATAATAATGAGTTTACTCTTTGTTATATCCTTTGATTCAAGTCCGATATTACACTGAAGTATAATATGATTTATTTGCCAATGAAGTCATGTCATGATTTTTGTACGTTCTATTTCTAGTCCTTTTATTGATCACATGACATTCCCAAATCTAAAAAATACACACATTCCTGTTTATAAGAATTTAAAATTTGATTGAAACAAACCAAAACAATAAAGCTAATTTTCAAAACTAACTGTGAGTGTTTATTTATTCTGTCTTATTTGACAAATGAAAATCGCACATTCTTGTTAATTTATTAGTATCTAAGATTTTATTGTTTATTTTATTGTTTCCTTTTAGAACTGACCGTCAGTGGAGAGATCTATTGGTCTGTTTATCCATGCTAGCCTATAGTATATAAGATTTTATTGTTTATTTTAATGTTTCATTTTAGAACTGACCGTCAGTGGCGAGATTTATCATTCTGCTTATCCATGCTGTCCTACAGCATCAAAGGGCTACGTAAACTACAGGAGAATTTCACCTGCTTTGGGGACAAGTTGGCTGATGATGATGTTTATGGAATGTTCTGTACAATTTTGTCCAAATCAAAGAGTTTTGCTAAACCAGAAATGAAGGTATTTGTAGCACTATGCAAGAATAATTTACTGAATTGAGCTTAATTTCAGACTTTACTGAAATTGTTCAAAAGATTTGTTCATATATTTGATTTATGTTGTAAAACCAATTTGCAGTAGAATATGAAAGTTAAAACAAATCTTTACTAATCTGGAACTTTTTTTCTTGTGTGAAAAATTAATCTTGTAAAATAATCGGAAATATACATTGTAGATCACTGTGAATTTAAATAATAGATATGAAAATTCAATACATGGCTATGATTTTAAAAATCAACAGATTATTTAGAGTCCTCTAAATTTAGAGACTTATTTTTCAAACAATTTTATATGAATATTTCTATTTACCTTTTTCTATATTGTAGGCTTTACTGGATGAGCTTGAGCAGAGGATAGAGCTGTGTCACCAGAAAGGTTTAGAGGAGGAAGAGATAGCACATAAAGCCAGTCAGGCTTCAGATCAGGCCGCTGATACACAAAAACTTAAAAAGAAAGGAGGAAAAACAGGCAAAACGCCAGGTAATTGTTACTTTATAATGTTATATTGTTCAGGTTATAACATGGAAGAGTATTTTACTGTAAAAAAAGCATTACCATTCAGATTTATTTGTGTAAATATTTTGACTCGTTAAATTCAAGTGCTCTTTATTTTTCAAATTTTAAATCCTTTTTCTGTCTGACAAACATCGAAATGATAAATGAAATGCTGATATTATTTGGAATGCTTTTCCATGAAATGTTCTTTCTAATTGGTTCTTTTTTATTTAATGATTTGCCTTCAACTGTTGAAAGAAAAAGCTAAATCATGGATGTCTAACATGGTTTCCTTTGTTAATAGGTTAAATCTGTATTGTGGTCAAATATAGATATTTAACCCCACTATTAAAATGTGGTGTTGTTTTGTGGTCATTAAAATTTCGGGTACAACTCAGAAATCAACCAATCAAAATACTGGATTTAGGGTTTGGAGCACAAATGTTGCACTTGGAGTACTGAGTAGAGTTTAATAGCTGAGAGTCTTGTGCTTGTAGTCTTAATCCTAGTTCATCCTTCTGTTAATCTATCATTCTGTTATCAAAGGGTTGTCATGAAAATGTATGGTATAATTGTATCAATATAAGCATTTTGAGAACAAATAATTGATTTCCTTAACTAGACAGAAGAAGTTATTTGCACAGATTGTATATGACTATACAGATATATCCTATAGAGGCTTTGTCTGGGCCTAAATTAATATATTGTTTGTTTCCCCAATCCCAACCCTGCCAAGCCAGGTGTGGGTAGGTAGGTAGGAAAATAATTTTATTTTTCCAAAAAGCTTGAACATTATCGGACGAGTGGCAAGCCTGATAATCCAAAATGAATAAAATAATATTTGACTTGGTTTTGACAAGAAAAATTTTATGAGTAGCACCATTTTTGCAGGGTTGGTTGGGGTTGGGGAAACAAACAATATTTTATTTTAGGCCCTGTTGCTGTAGAATCGACTGTATGTTGCATGTTGCTTTTGCTTACTCTCAATATTACCCTTCAAAAATTTCATCAGCTCTATAAATAGTACAAGACTCGTTTGCATTTTTTTCTAAAAATTTGAAATAAAATAGATTGATTTTATTTTTAAAACAGTTACAAACTAATGCATTAAAACAAGACAAAAGAACAAATAACTTTGTTCTCATTCTATCTTAAATATTTACTATTTGGCTATAAATAATCAACTGGTGAAATTTTTGAGATTTTATTTAAGACAAACCGTTGAGAGAACAAAATTTAACAATTCATCTTCTGAAAATTAATTTTTAAACTGCACCTATTCCTTATTGCTGAGCTAAATTTTTACTGAAACTTTGAGAATATAATTTTTTCAGTGAAAAGATCACGCCCTAAAAAATGGTACGAGAGATGAAATTCCAGAAGGGTAAGCACATTGAGATTGCAAAAATAACATAATTGGCTTAGCACTAACCGCTTTAAACTAATCATACATTGCTTCTTCCTCTGCACAGAATGGTTTTTTTTGTGTGCTGCAATATATTTTGTTCCCTCCTTTGTTGTTTAATTATTTTGTGAAAGTTTTGACTTTTGACTTTTGAAAAGAAATTCATTGAGACTGATCCATAGACCCCCCCTCTTCCAAAAAAAAAGACTTTGAGAGTGACGAAAGGGAGTTAAAAGAAGGCTTTAATTTTTAGATCTGTTTGGTATAGCTCTTACAATCTGATAATTCAGTTAATAAATCAAAAGTGTTATAGCCAGTCCTTCTGAAAAAAAAAATTTCTTGTGAACATATTTTCATTTATTTGTCAAGTACTTTAAACTTTGAACCCCTAATTTCATATATTAGCATAAACTCTTGAGTAACACAGCAACATTAAAATGGAATATTTTGCATATTACACTGCTTTCCATTTTGTAGCAATTGAAAAGCCTTTATTTACTTCATTATTTCGACAGCGTTTTCATATAAAGTTCATTTGTTGGCAGTCAGCTATAAAATTTGTAGGATTTTCATTTACTTTAAGTGGAGTGGTTCTTTTCTTTGTATTCTATGCTTATGTTATAAAGAAATTCCTGATTTCAGGTGGTATGTATATAGTTTATCAGTTTTCTCTTTGACCTCAATTTTTTTTGTACCATTTTAAAACTAATATGTCTTCAAAAGTAATATTGAATATTAGTTTAATTGTTAAAATTTTAAATGTTGGCATATTTAAAGTAATACAGAGAAAAAGTATTTGAGAAATACAATATTGTGGTAAACAAATTCTGATTTATTTTGCATGCAAATTAAAACAACCACACTTCCGTTGATAGAAACCTTATAGGTGTATTTTTTTTACAAGGATATTTTTCAGTACAAAACCTGATTTCAGATGGGCAAAAGAGTAGTGATAGGCCTGAAAAAGTATTCAGTATAGATATTCAAAAAATTGTGTTGGTCTGTGCAAGTGAAAAATGTTATCTGAAACAAACTATCTGAATTTTTACGTCTGTGTCGTAAATATGTATTGAATTTGTTGGAGTTGAACATTTTGTACTTAACATTTTTTTTTTCATCAAATTGCTATACTGTATTTGGTCTTAAATTAAAAAGAATTTTATTGCTGATATTGACCCATTTTGAGGCTTCTTCTTAAACAGACGAGTGTGGTAAATAGGAAATTATCTAAGTAATGATTTGTCAACACTTCTGGAAGTTGGAATTTTTTGTTTATATTTAAATAGTCTATGATCTTTGATATATTAAGTAATGCTTATGTTTTGTTTTTCAGCCAAAGGGTTAAAGAAGTCTAAACGACGTCAAGTCGACAGTGACAGTGATGAAGAGTTTAAAGAAAACAGAACTCCAGCACCACGACGGGGAGCACGACAAAAACCTCAACCCAAGTTGTCCTTCAGTTCGGACGAGGAAAGTGATATAGAAATGTTTGACATGGACAAATCTTCACAAGGTATGTTAAAATAGGGATATAAGGCGGGTGGGGTGTTTTTAATTATGGTTTGTACATACATGTTTTTCTGTTAACTCCTTTTCATTAACATTGGATGCAGAAAAGTTTAGTCATTTGTCTATAATGTTTGTTATAAATGAGAAAATGAATCAATCATGGGGTTGCAACTCAAAGACAAACATTGCAATAACTGTATTGTAAGTTCTTTTTCTGTTTGCATTTGAAAGAGTGAATCTTGTTATAACATAGACTTCTGTCAAATTTATCATATACCTTGACCACTTATTAATGAAACCAAGCTGAAAAATAAAATAACATAATTAGAAAAAATGAGGTTTCTAGACAATCTTTGATCTCCATGTTGGAAATGATAAAGAAAATTATGGGTGGTGGGGGTAAAGAAATGTCTTATCTAACACCTGTACACTTTACTTGTAAAAGCCATATACATATTTTATTTGTTAAAAGTTTATTTTAACATTATAGTGTATTCATCCTTAATTTTCAGAGACTAACAGTCAAGTTGAAGCTGAAAGTGAAGAATCAGACGACCCATTAAGTCCTAAGAAAACTAATAATCGAAGAAGGACAGGAAAGAGACACTTACATAAACTTTCACTTTCTCCGGTCAAATAGTGTTCAGTTAGATTCAAGGATGTAGACGTTGAGAGATTTATTTATCGATATTTGGTTTAAAGTGAAATTATGATTGGACAAAAAGACCAGAGTAATAGGCATGACTAATTGACACTAAAAGTGAAATAACTTATGTAATTCTATGTTAATTTATAGTACAAATGTATATGAGTATTTAATGAATTTGGCATTTACTGCATAGTATAAATTCTAAATGGATGCGTAAAGAACTTTATTATGTGACTTACATTATGCATGTTAGGAGAAAATATATGTTTTGAATAATGTAATCCCAAACCATTTTCTACATTAACATAAATTCACTATTTCTGAGCATATGTATTTTATATTTTTAAATAGTTATGGTAGTTTTTATGACCATGAAAGAAAAATTATTTAGACAAATTTTTGAAAATTCTTAAATAAGAAACTTAAAAAAGTTATATTTTACTTAATTACTGTTGTAAAGATTATTTTAATGGAATAGTCTAAAATTTCGAATTAACTATTAAACAAATAACTTATAAAACTTATTTTGTAACATCGTACAATGGATTTGTGAGGCTGTCTGAAAATTGACAAATCTGTACAAGTATAAATGTTAAACTGATGCCATCTTACAGTAATAAAGAAAAAAGTTCAAAGTTTGTTACACATATTAACTCTTTTATTTCATAGTTGCCAAATTGAAAGCTTTATCAGTGAGTTATAGAATGATAGAGAGACATTCAAACTCGCAAGTCAAAAACAAACTGACAACGCCATGGCTAAAAAAGACAAAAAGACAAACAAACAATAGTACACAAGACACAACATAGAAAACTAAAGACTAACCAAACCCCACCAATAACATGTGTCTTCACTGTTGTAATCTTTTTTTATTGTTTTTTAGTTGTTTTAAAATTCTCTGTTTGTTACCTTCAATTATGATACAGCTTTTTGGTTTTAATTTATTACTGCAAAGTCTTTTGTGTTTGTCCATCATAGTTGATAAATGTTTAGGTAGTTTATCACAATTTCCATTGCAAAAGTTTTAGAATAATTTCTTGAAAAATATTTACTGACTGATAGAGATAGCAGGCTAGTGCAAAAATACTGATGTTCTTTTAAGCTTACCTGATCCAAAGGGCCATTTGAGCTTTTCTCAGCTTTTGCTCGTTGTCCGTCGTGACTTAACTTTTACAAAATTCTCATCAAACAAATTTTTTAACAAACTTGGGCACAATCATCCTTGGAGTGTCTAGTTTATTTAATGTGTCTGATGATCGTGGCTGACAAGGATGAACATGAAACATAGTGCTAAAATGCAAGTTTTGTCCATTATTTTGTTAATTGATTTAAATAGAGAAAATGTGACCTATACAGAAATCAGAAACCTCTTTTATCATTGTTCAGTGACTGCTTAAACAAAAAAGTTTTTTATAATGTTAATTGCTTATGAGTAATTGGATAACTATATTTAGTATATCCTTACCTTGCAAGGTCCTCATGCCCATCAGAGTTTTAATCTGACCTCAACCTCATTTCATGGATCAGTGAACAAGTTTAAATTTTTCGTGGTCAAGTCACTATACCAGATACTATTATTAATAGGTCTACCATATTTGTTGTATGGAATGATTGTAAGGTGAACATGTCCAATTGGCAGATGTCATCAAACCTTGGCCTAATTTTTATGGATCAGTGGTCAAATATATGAGTTGTAAGTAAGGTTTGTATATGTCTGTCTGGCAGTTATCATCTGATGGTTTCATTGGTCAATTTTAAGTTCTAATTGTAACATTTGTTTCTTAGATACTATAAGTAATAGGTCAACTATATTTAATATATAGATTGATTGTAAGGTTTTCTGACCTATACCTCATTTTCATAGTTCATTGGTCAATTTTTAGTTTTAAAAGTCTGTTTCTAAGAAACTATAAGCAATTTGTTATCTATGTTTAGTGTATAAGTTTGGTTTATCTGATCTTAATCTCCTTTTCTTGGAGATGATATTGCATATTATGCCCCATTTATGGGTATTATGCTTTCTGGTCTCTGTTTTCCTTATGTCTCAACTACAATCTCTTTCCCTTTTCATAAATATGACTATATAAAATAAGACTACCACCAGATATGTAGTAATATGAGCAACACGATGGGTGCTACATGCGGATCATGATCTGCTTACCCTTCTGGAGAACCTGAGGTCACCCCCAGTTTTTGATGGGGTTCGTGTTGCTTAGTCTTCAGTTTTCTATGTTGTGTCTTGAGAACTATTTTTTTATTACCACTGGGTCGATGTCTCTGCTGGTGGACATTTTGACTCCAAGAACATCATCTGCCCAGTAGCAATATTGCATGAATTTACGAAGATCTAACATAAAACTGGCTAGGGCATTGTCCAAAACAGATGCTACCATGGACATGGTGTCTTCTGGTAGGGTAGTTGACCCCACCGCACCAGACATGACATGACAAATATCCCAAACATGACACATTCAGATTATCATACTAGTGACAATAGCAATAGTACACATACACAGCCATGCTCAGTTCATCTTACAATAAAGATATTCTGGATATTTTGAAATGTGAAGCCAATGGCCACAAACTTGTGGAATTTTAATAACAGATGATCATTCAATAGCAATTTAACTAAGTCTTATTTTACCAGAAGTTAGGATGATTTGAATTATCAATCTATAAATGTCGTCTATGGGTAAGAATTCAATCTTTGCGGATTGGTATACATCGTTGAAATGAAAGGAAGGCTAAACAAAGGTTTGTGCGAACACAGATTAGACATCAACCGCAATGCAAGCAACATTCTTTACCAGCATTTTAATCAAACTGATCATTCAATCGTTTCTATGAAAGTTCGCATTATCGAAAAAATATACCACAGTACTAACAATCTTCATCTCGCGCCAATTAGGAATTGCGACACCAAATGGTAGCAATGACAAAATTGATAATTTAGGTATTCTATCTAGTTATTCATGTAACTCGGTGAATGTGATGAATATTTTCAACTTTTCTCCTCGACGTAGCCGAAATCATGGTCAACGTAATTATACATCACCAACTCTGGAGGTTGTTCTTTTAATGACTTGCTGTCATTTATACAAAAGCAGTAATGTATTCATCACATTCGCAGGAAACTTCATTCTCTGTTCAATTTTTGGAAACAGCTGTTACAAACCCTCATTCAAACCAATACAAACTTACAGCTATCATTTCGGATATTACTAGACACAGACTTTTCAAACCAGTCCGCTTTGGAAAAGATGAAAAAGAGAAAATATATTTTCTTTAACAACAAAGGTCTCAATGGCGTCAATTTGGGCAATATCATTCATCTTTTAAAAATGAGTTCAATCGAAAATACCTCACTACTTTAAAGATCAGTCTGTACCAATCATTTCTTATACTTAAACCGAACCAATTGCAACTAAAATTTTCAATTATAAACACGTTTTGCAGGGCAGGATCTACATATTGACAATTTCAAATCTAAACCTCCTAATTGCACGTGGGCCTGCTAGTTCCCAATTCACATATGATCCGGCCGGTCACGTTATTACCGGTGACCTCAGCATTGAATTTCCAACCAAAGATGACGAAATAGATCTTCCGTCACTGTATTGGATATCTAAGATAGATAAGTGTCCTTACAAACAACGGTATATTACTGAGTCTTCCAAGTGTTCCACGAAACCTCTACCTATTATTTACACCAATTGTATCAGCAATCACGAGTTGGTTGACCGCTACGGAATATCTCAAAGTAATAAAGCACAAAACACAGGCCTTACTTTATTAAAACTGAAATTCACGTGTGTCGTTATGAAACGGAAATTTTAATACAATATCTGGATAACTTTAAAAAAACGTGATCGGTGAATATTACCTCATTGAGTACAACAATGACAATTCTTAAATAAAAATACACATTTCGCTTCTCTCGTCAATAAATCAAACTCTTGTCAAAACATTCAAAATTTACTTCAACGTACGCCGGTTAATGAATTGGCAAATAATATCCTTCAAAACCGATCTAAATCAAACAGGCCAAGAGATCAAACATATACATACTGAGCTGCAGAACGTGAACATGTTCCAGGATAGTACCACACAACATTTTTGTGGAATCTTTAGTAAGTGGAGCACATAAAGGTCAGTATCATCGTATACTAATATCATATAGAATAACAAAATATAAAAATAAAGGTATGATTGAAAATGAGACAAATATCCAACAGTGACCAAAGAACGGTACACAATATCACACACCTATACCCCCCCCCCCCCCACAAAAAAAAAATTATCTTCAATTTTTGACCCCCCATTTTAAAGAAAAAAACCCTTTTTACATCCAAAATAAAAATTTTACCAACATTTTTGTGTGATTTTTAACTTCAAAATTAAGAAGAAAAAAACACACTTTGTATTTATACCCCCCATAAAAAAAATAAAAAATTTTTTTTGTAAAGAGCACACCAAAACCTTAATCCTGGGTTTTTTTTATAAAACTCATTTTTTCCCCTAAGGGGAGTAGTATAGTACTTGAACGACTCCAGCGCCCCCCCCCCCCTCCAAAAAAAAAAAAAATTTGACCCCCAAAAAATTACCCTCATTTCAAGTAAAAGAGCCCTAAATTTTCATTAAAAAAAAAGCAAAAAAAAACGCAAAAACACCAAAATTTTCTTACTCCCAAAATTTTTTATAAAAAAAAACGTTATTAAAAACACCCAAAAAACAACAAAAAAATTCAAAAAAAAAATAAATAAAAAAACCGGGATAACAGGCAGAGAAAGAATTCTGTGGGATTTAAGAGAAAAAAAAAATCAATTTTTACTTTTAAAAATGAAACAACCTACAGCTCCTGATTTATATCCAGAATTACCTATAGAAGATGGACAAAATTATAGACTACAAAAAATGACAGAAATAGAAAAAACATTAATAAATGAGAGAGATAAACGTAAATCACTATACAAAAAATATAAACGCGGAGTTAATGTTACTGATGGTGTTGATACAAGTTTAATTTCGACATCTGTTGTTTTAGCTGGTATAGGAATAGCTTTTCCTATCTTACTTCCCATACAAATTGCAGCTGTTGTATGTGGAAGTTTAGGAGGTCTAGTTAAATTAATTAGAAGAAAGTTGACAACAAAATCAAAAAAACATTATGAAATTAAAACAATGGCAGAATGCAAGTTAAACAGCATAAAAGATTTAATATCAAAATCTTTAACTGACGGACAGATAAGTGCAGATGAATTTAAACTTATTTTAGATGAATTAGAAAAATTTAATGAGATGAAAAAAAATAAAAAAAAAGTAATTTTAAAAAGTTTACCAGATGATGAAAGAAAAAAACTAATTGAGGAAACAGAAAATAGAGTAAAAAACGAATTAAAAAAAAAAATGGAAAATCTTTGATTTTCTTTAATAAAATAATTTTAGTTGATAACGGAAATCCACCAAACTATGACTCAATTTTTTATTAAATAAATTATTTTAATTTTTTTCTTAAATAAATGAGAGAAGAAAAACCAAAAAAAAACTATTCAATATATTTTAGAACAAGAAGAAACAGATGATGAAGTTGAAGATGAAATACAAAATAAAATAAAAGGACTTACAAAAACACAAAAAGATAAACTTATAAAAAATCTACAAACAATTGTAGATAAAGAATTTAAATATTATAACCTACGATTATTTATAATAAAATTATTTTTAACAGGTACTTTTTATGGTTTATTAACAAGTATATTTTA
Organism: Mytilus edulis; assembly: GCA_019925275.1. Taxonomy (NCBI): domain Eukaryota; kingdom Metazoa; phylum Mollusca; class Bivalvia; order Mytilida; family Mytilidae; genus Mytilus; species Mytilus edulis. The sequence goes on from CM034359.1 coordinate 10,903,385, forward strand.
TTAATTTAACTTTATTTTATTTAATAAAAATGGCAAAAGGTGGTTATGATAATTATATGGATAAATTTAAAAATAATGATTATGATGAAGAAGAAGAAGAAGAAAAAGAAGAAGAAGAAGAAGAAACGTCTTTTCAAGATGATGAAGAGTTTCAAAATAATATAAATAAGGAATTTGAAAAATCAAGAGATTTATCAGAAAATGATGCTAAACATCATAAAAAAGAAACTACAAAAAAAATGATTAAACAATTTTATAAAAAAAATGGTGAAACTATACGTAATGAAGAGGGTTTTTTTGTTGGGGAAGAAAATTATGGAAAAATAATGTTATATGTAAAAGATGAAAAAGGTAATGATATTGCATTAACGTATTACCAAAAAGAAAAAAGAAAATTTTATAAATTTAGCACTCTTAAAAGTTATTACGGTGTTAATTTTGTCAGGGATGTTTTAGGTGTAGATGATTATAAAATATCTGATAATTTAAGAGAAGGTAGAGCAGGGTTTCAGAGAATGTTAAATAAAGCACCAATTCGTGAACTCGATAATATAGAAATTCCATTACAAGAAATATCTACACAAGAAGAAGGACAAGAATTATTAGAAACAGCAAGTAATGCAGAAACATATGTGAAAGAAATAGAAACTTCATTTATTGAACAAGGAACATCTTTAGTAGATAATGAAACACAAACAGAAATGACAAAAAGAGAGATGGATGGAATAATCAGTGCAATGACATCAGTAAAAGAAGAGATTGCAAATGAATTAGCAAAACTAAATGAAACAAATAAAAACTTAGCAAAAGAAAATGCCAAATTAAAACAAGCTAAAGAAGACAATTTAAAATTTCAAATAGATAGAATAAGTAGTCGAATGAGAGAGTTGGAATCTGAGAGAAGTGCAAGAATAGAAGTAATTAATATTAATAGAGAAAAACTACGTAGTCAATTAGATAGATTTAAACAAACAATACATAAAATTTTAAACGAAGACAGAACATTAGGTGAAAGAATAAGAACATTATTCAGAGAACAAGGAATAACAATAGTTAGTGTTTTAACTGCTTTTGGAATGATTATTGGTGTTATTGTTGAAGCATTTACTGGTTCTCCTTCTCCTGCTCCTTCTCCTCCATCAAAAGGTGGTGGTGTACAAGATTGGATGAAAAAACAATTAAAAAATCTTGGAAAATTATTATCTTTTCTTGCAGGAAAATTAGCAGCTGCATTACCAGGTATTATAGGTTCTATTGTTTCTTGGTTATTGTCTGCAACAAAAGACGTAGTAAATTGGTTTGCAAACAACTTATGGGCATTGCTTATTTTAGTTGTTAGTTTATTGTTTACTGCTGCTAGAGATTATTTGAAAAAATAAAGTGCTGTAAATCCTATTACAATACTTACAAATATTATTGCTTGTTTATTATCTTCATGATCTTCATGTTCAATTTTTTTTATTGGATCTATTTTTGGTTCTTTAGGCTTTTCAGGTTTTATAGGTTCTTGTGGTTTTACAGGTTCTTTTGGTTTAAAATTAACATGATCAAAATTTGTATTATTTAAATCATCATTTAACCCAAGTGTTTGATTTTCTGTTGCAATTATAATTTTATTATTATAACCAACAATACTTCCAATTTGTAAAACCATATCACTGGGAGACATATATAAACCAAGTCCATAAGCATAATCAACTTTACTTCTTGCGTATTTTAAAACATTTTCGTAATTCGAAATTTGAGTGGGCAAATCAATAGGACTATTAATAACATCTTGTACATTTGCTAAGAATTGTTTTTGTGCATCAAATCCTGTTCCTACTTTTAAAATTTTTGTTTTTGTTTGAGATTGTGCACCTAACAAAGCCCATACATAAATTTTAATACTTTCATTAATACGTTCAATACCTGCTTGTGTAAACCCATTAGAGTTATCTAAAATAAATGTTGTCCAAGCCATACTTATATCTTTTTCATGATAAATTGTATCACGAATATTAAAGAATGGACCATCCTTTTTATGATTTTGTCTATATTCACCACTTGGTTTATAATATTGCTCAAAACTTCCTAATCCTTGACATGATGATTCTAGTTTTTGTCTCCAATCTGTATTTGGAGAAATATTAAATTCATCACATAATTTTTGATATACAGCTTTGTCATATGAGTTCTTATAATAACAGAAAGAAGAATCTGTTGGTAAAGGTGATTTAAGTTCTTTTAAAATTCTTGCAATACAATAATAAAAATGAAACATATAAAAAGATTTTGTAAGATTTGAAGTATGTAACAAATGATCATTATAAGAAATCCCACATCCTGTACTTGCACACCAAACTGCAAAATTTAACTGACATTGCCACCAATCAAATGAAGAATGAATCCATGTATTCCATGGTTCGTTAGTGTGTATTGATGGGTTTTGATAGTTTTGAAATAAATCAGGAAAAGATGTTTTAAAGTTCTCTTTTTGATTTACAAATATCGTTTGATTTACAAGATTTGTTTTTAATTGATGATCTTTTTCAGAATATTTAATACCTAGATTATATGAAACATTGGGATTATATTTAAATTCTTTTGTTATCATTTTTTTATATTAAAAATGTTTCATACTATTTCAAATATTGATAATACAATAAACTTAGAACAATACATAAATAACAGAAATGGAAATAAACGTATTGGTTTGAAATTTATAAGATACAGTATAGGTTGGTATAATGTTTATCATGGGTTTATAACAAAAACCGGAGAGGAACAACAAAGGATTATGAATGGTTATTATAGTTTTCAACAAATAGTAGTCAAAAAGAAAATATTGTATTATCCGTAAATGAAGCAAATGGTATCGCTTCATTAAACACTACTACTGAGTTAAAGATAAGTAAGGGTTTGGGAAATATGTTAGGATTTAATAATAAACGTAAATTCGAACCTAATGAATTACATTATGGAAACAAATTTGTGGATTTTGCTATCCATAAATCATTATATATCCATTTGGAACAAGTTAGCACTTCTCATAATTATCTTGATGGTAAGCCAAGTACATTATTGGCTGTTATTCCAGTCGAGAATAAAGAGTTTGGTGAAGTTATAACAGCGAGATTTGAGCATCCGGAATATAAGTGTTTAGTAAATGATGTTATAACAGAATTGAAATTAGAAATAAGAGATGAAAATAATAACAAGATAATTAATCATTTACCAATTAATTGTGTTTTAGAAGTTATATAATTTATTTAATAAAATGAGCATACTTGGTGTCAAAAAAAAAAACGTAGAAAAAGAAATATCAAATATGAAGAGTGAGCTTCAAACAATGGATACTAAGGATAAAGATTTACACCGGAGTGTCGCTGCCCTAAGCATCAGAGTTTTAAATATTGAAAATATAGTTGGTAATATTAAAAATAAACCAGACAGAAAAATAATAAGTATATATGCTGGAATTGATGGTCCAATACATGGAAATAAAAAGTTTAATTTTGGTGATGGTGGTGGTTATTATGTAATGAACTTTCCAGGACAAATATTGGGTATTAGTTTAGTAAGTTTAAGAACAAACACAGATATTATAGCCATTAAGATGATTATTAATGATAAGTCAACTAGTTACAAAATGAGTTTGGATAATGGTGTCACACACGGTTTTAATAACTTTTATGCACCTTTTGAAGTTAAGGCTGGAGATTTAATAAGTTTTATTAGTATGACTAATAATTATACATGTATTAATACTCTAGTATCAGTGGTAATTGAATTATTTTTATAACAAATTTAATCCTTAAAAATGTCGGCATACGGAAACAAATTAAATCCTTACAGAAAAATAAGAGAACCTCGTGGTGTGAAAGGTATTCGTCAAAGTGTATCAATAACAAATAATCCTTCAACTATTGATCAAAATCAACAGCTATTAGTGAGATTCCCCAATCTAAGCAATAATGATGTTATTGTTCCTGGAACAACCAGATTGGCATTTGAAATAGAACTCACATCTACAGACGACAATGCAACTATATATCAAAACATAGGAAGAGCAATAGTTAAAAAAACAACAATTCGTATAAGTGGAAATGAAATTATGTCAATTGATGATAGTGATATTTATCATTGTTATGTAGATTTATGGAAATCTACATCTGAACGTTTAAATATGGCATACCAAGGTATTGGTGAAACAAACATGTTAAAACACAGAGTTGGCGCGGATGATAAAGCATCAGACATAGGCGATGAAGCAATTGCAACTGCATATGGTGCAAGATTTTGTATCCCACTTGATTTTGAACTATTAGAAACTCATATGCCTTTTTATCAAGCAGGTCTTGGTGATAGACTTGAATATGAACTTACATTTAATAATTATAGCAATGTTATTAAATCAACAGATACATCTGCAAGTTATACAATCAAAAACATTTGTTTAGAATTTGATATGGTTACTGATGCAGAATTAGCAAGACAGATAAGACAACAAGTTAATGGTAAGATGGTTATTTTGTACGATAGAATACTAAGACATAGAAAAATAACCAAAAACAAATCTGATACATTGTGGAATATAAATTTAAATGTTCCAGCTAGAAGTATGAAAGGAATTCTAATGTTGTTCGAAGATCCTGAAAGAACAAGTACCGAAACTTATTATAATCCTAACATAACAAAAGTAGAAATGACAATAGAAGGTGTTCCAAATCAACTATACAGTCAAGGAATGAAAGCATATCAACAATGGGATGAAATAAATAAATTCTTTGCTTTAAATTCAAAAAGAAATAAAACAACAGAAGAAGTTTTAAAGGATTTAAATTTATCCTATACAACATTAGAAAAATATCTTACAACTAATTATGCATTATGGTTAGATTTACGTTCAACAGATGACAACTCATTACACGGTTCAGGTAGAAGAATTGAAAATGCTTCTGAAGGTATTACTATCCAAATAACTAAAACAGCAGGAGCAAATAAATTAATAAATGTTTATCTGTTTGTTATACAAGATGCACAAATTAATTTTGAAGATGGAAGATTTAAAGAAGTTAATTACTAGCGGTTCCCCTTTAAAAATGGAAGAGATACACTCCGATTCCCTTTATGAATTACCAAAATATCCCCATTGTGCTATTATATGTGGACAAACAGGATGTGGAAAAACAGAGTTTGTTCTTGATTTATTAGAAAAAGAATATAGTGGAGTTTTCAAATATATAGTCATACTTTGTCCAACCATCCAATGGAACAAAGCATACAAAAATCGTGAATGGATTGGTGATGTTAGAAAACCAAAAACAAAAAATCTAATAATTGTTAATCCTATTGTTGAAGTGAGAGAAGCGAACGGTTCCCTTTATGAAGAAGAGAAGCTACAAGAACTACTAAGAATGTTCTTTAAAAAATATGCTGGTCATTCAACATTATATATCATTGATGACTGCAGTGCAACAAAAGAACTAACAAAGAAAAAAGATATGTTGTCCGAGCTTGCATTTTCAGGAAGACATGCGGAACAATCAGTGTGGGTCATTTCACAGAGATACAACTCTGTTTTAAAAGATTTAAGAGAACAAACAAAATGGTTATGCATGTTCTACACAAAAGATAGAGATAGTTTTGATAATTGTCTAAGAGAAAATGATGTTATTCCTACTTTGGAAGAAAGACAAAGAATAAAGGAAGAACTTAAAAAAAAGAAACATCGTAAATTAATATTAAAGACAGATCAACCTACTGATTATTGGTTACTTAATTAATTTTTTTAGCAATTCTCAAGTAATGCTTAAGTAATGCTTAAGTAATGCTTAAGTAATTCTTAAGTAATGCTTAAGTAATTTAACCAAAATAAGTAATTCTTAAGTAATTTAACCAAAATAAGCAAAATAATTCTTAAGTAATGCTTAAGTAATTCTTAAGTAATTTAACCAAAATAAGTAATGCTTAAGTAATTTAACCAAAATAAGCAATAAAAAAAAGCAATGCTGTTAGAAATACTAACAATTGCAACAAACACTGCAGTCTTATCATTGGTTGGATATGTTGTATTTAATTTTTTTAAAGTTAAAAATAAATTATATCCGTTTTTTGAAACGTATAAAATGAATGCTGAAGAATTATTAAGCGAGCAAATTGTGGAACACATAAATATTGATGATGAAGCGAGCGAAGTGAACGGTTCCCTTCAAGAAAAAAAACGCGAAAGATTATCAGCTGTTGTTGCTGGTGGGAGTAGTAAACAATATCTGGGTAAAGAATTACAACTGTCAGATATTGATAAAATGACAACAGAACAAATAAACAAACTATACTGTAAATATGAAGCAAGATTGGGAGCTTGTATGACCAAGACATTAGGAAACTCTTTTATAAATTTATATGTTATGGGTGTATCAAAGTTTTTCAAAGTTGTTAATCCACCAATTTTGATACAAGACTTAGAGGAAGATCCTTTTATCAATAATGCTTAAATAATACATGTTGTGAACTGTACTATAGATATGGAATGTATCTTGCTCCTTTTACTGCAATATTAACAACAGCAAGACATATTGAACCACTCGCTTCGCTCGATTTCCAAAAAAAAGATGAAAAAAATGACATAAAAAATGATGAATGAAATCCTGAACAAATAGAAAACAAAGAAGAAAAAAAAGAAGTATTTAAAAAACCCAAACCAAAAGACCCAAAAAGAGTAGCTGCTGGTAAGAAAGGTGCAGAAGTAAGAATAAGAAATGCAGAATTGAGAAAAAAAGAAGTGGAAAAATTAAAAAAAGAAAATTCAAAAATCAAACAAATAACAAAAGATTCTGATACAGAAACAGATTATGAATCAAACGAACATATTCCTTCGGTTGAGAAACACTCCAGTTCCCTAGTTGATTATAAATTTGTACTTTTTTCTATAAGTATTGTTGGATTGGGATTGTTTTTTTACAACCAAAGTAAGAAACCAGAAAGAATGATTAAAGAAATAACAAAACCAGAAAAACAAAAGAAAGAAATTGATCCTTTTGAATTTAATTAAATTTAGTACATTAAAATGACAACTCAAAAAGACGGAAAACAAATAGCAAATATGTTATATCATGCTGGAGTGGAAACATTGTTAACAGTTGGATATGCAGAAATAGGTAAAAAGGTATTAAGGAGGCCAGCACCAAAAGTGGATTTTAATATGAATGATGTTGTAATGTTATCCATTGATATATTACTTGCGATGACAACAAAAGATATGTTGATTAAGCAAGGTATTATACCTGCTGATATTATGAAGTAATTTTTGTTTTTATAAAATGGCAAGTGCTTTAACAATGATGCTTGGTGGGGCAATAACAAATGCTTTTGCATTTTCAGGGAGTAATTATTTATTTTCACATATGGGTAGTAATGCAAATGAAGAGAAAATAAGACATGATAAAGCTATAGAAAAATTAGAAAAAGCACAATCAGAATGGAATAAAAAAAGAATACAAAGATTAGATTTTATAAATAAACAATTACAAAAGGAACATCATGCGGTTCAGACTTTTGATGATGTTGACCAGGCAATGAAACTATACTATCGTGTCACGAATAAAAAATTAACTTCATTATCACCTAAACCTACATTAAGTGATTTTTATACTCCATCAGAAGACCAGAAAAATAGAGAGATTGCATTTGTTGTTGGTGGTATGGCATTAACTGGTTTTATTGTTTGGAAATTAAAATAAAAAATAAATACAATTTACGTTTCTATGAAAAATTGGAAAAATAAGAAAAAATTGATAAAAATTAGAGTCCCTAATTTCTGTACTTTTCCTGGTAAAAACAGCAAAATTGCAGAAAAAAGTATGTACTATTCCTGTACTTTTTCTGTTTTTAGGGGTATAGAGAAATAATAAAATAAAATAAAAAATTCTTAAAAAGAAATTTCAGGACATGGTTTTTCAAAAACATATTCATAAACTTTATCTGGTCTAATAAAAGCATCCCAACCAGGAGGAAACTTAGATAACTTTTTACCATCAAACTTTTCCATTACTTCCATTTGTTTTGGAGTCAAAGGACATTCTCCATCATCTCTTAAACAACATATCTGATAATCTGATAACATTATTCTTCCTAATATAACTTTAGCGTCAGGATCATCTTTCTCAGTATAAGCTTCAATCATTTTTTAGTCTTTTATTTTTTAAAATAAAAATTTAAATTATATATTTTTTAATATCCATAAGGAAAACTTCTAATTAAATTTTCATTTTCACAATATACCATTCTTTTATCAAACATATAATCATAAGCTTTAACTTGTTTAACTGTTTTAAGTTGATGATCTTTTCCTATTTTTATATTATTGTATTTAACAGTTTCATATTTTTCATTTTCATCAGTAACTATTTTTATTTTTTTATCTAATGTAATCTTTTTTTCTACTTCAGCATTTAATCTAAAACCTTTACAACAGCTAACTAGTTTTTCTGTATCTAGTTTCATAGAATAATCTTTTGGACCAGCAGATATAAATTGTTTTATATGATTAGCGTTATGTTTTGAAACAATTTCATCTGTTAAATCTCCTAATTTATTTCCCATCATACTTTCTATCTTTTTACAAGCTTCAGAACCATCATCATTATAAATACAAGAATCTGTATCCATGTATAAAACTCTTTCTTGTAGAATATCCAATAGTTCGTATAATTTTAATCTAGCATGTGCTGTTGTAAACAAAGCTATATAAACATTTACACTTGGATTAGGTTTAGAGTATTCTTCTTTATTTTTATATTCTGTTAAAACAATATCTTCATCTAATATCATAGTACTTATATCTTTATATTTTTCATTAAATACTATTTTAGTTATATGTTCTAAAGTAAAACAATATTCTTTTTGTGTAAAATTATCTCTCATACCAAAATGTCCCCATAAATTATTTAAACATATTTTAGCTATAAATCTTAATCCTGAATTGTACTTAACTTTGTCAATATCTAGATCATAAGCAGTATTATCTATAATGTATTGTATTTTTGTTTTACATTCTTTATCGTTTTTACAATCATTTTTACAATATTTAGGATCACATTTACATCCTGAAGCTTCTTGTTTATATTTCATAAACGTATCTACATAAAGTTTAAATATATCTGTAGATGTTTTTTCAAAATGTTCTAGTTCATATATTTTTTGTAATTTATAACCTTTTTCTATTGCTTTATCTATTTCTATTGTAGACCATGTACCTACTATAACTCTTTCCTCATCAGAATGTATACATTTTTCATTTTTAATATTTTTACATTCTTTACATCTTTTTATTTCATGTATTTTATCATGTTTATTTAAAGTAGGATCATCTATGTGTTTACATTTAAAAGATATTTTATTCATACATGTTCTACATAATCCAAAAAGTAATTTATGTGTATTATCACTAGTTAATTGTTTATAAGGTAAAACAGGGTGATACAATCCTTTAGGTGGTAATATTTTACATTTCATTATTCCGAAATACATACCTTTTATATAATCATCTACAGAAATATCTGTATATGTAATAGGATGCCCTATAGGATATTTACAATATTTATTTACTGATGGATACAGAGAACAAAAATCTACATATCTACCTTTTAAATCAGAAAGATTATTGTATAATTGAATAGTTTCTGTTCTTCCTCCATAAAATGCATCTCTTTTATCAATAGGTTTTAGATGTGGATCAACTTCAGGATATTTTTGTTGATCAAACTCACATTCCCATATTATATGAATTTTTACATTTGGTTTTAGATTATCTTTAATAATTTTAAGTCTTTCTTTAGTTTCATTATATAACTCTTTCATAGTTTTTTTATTTCTATCTTTTTTGCATATTTCTTCAGGACTATAACATTTTGGACATCCATGCCAATAACATCCAAAAAATTCATAAACATTACGCATTTTATTTTCTCTATCATAATAATAACCATCGACTTTATAACATTTCTTATTAATGAATAATTGCTTTTCACCTCCCCTTTTAGCATGTTGAATCATTATATTATATTCTAAAGAAATATACTCTAACCATTGTATTGATTTTTGTGAATGTACTTCTTTAATTGTCATCTTTTTGTGAATTCCAATTGTTTCATTTGTCAACATTAATGTTTTAAATATTTTTGTACAACATTGAGCAATTGTAATATATTGAAATGGATCGATACAATTATTGGTTATATTTAAAAATAATTTTTTATATAAGGTACAACCTTTGGCAAGAATTAAAACATCCAATAGACAATAATAAAATATTTCTTTATAGAATTTAAATTCTTTTTCTTTAACTTTATTATACCATTCATCAAATAATTCTTTATTTTTAATTGTCATAGTATTATAACCAAAATATTCTTTATCAGGATAAATTCCCTTATATTTTTGATTCTCTGTTGTATTAAAATAATGTGGAAAATAACCTTTGTTACCCACAAATCCAAATGTTTTTGGGAAAGCAGCTAATCCACATAATGTAAAATTTATAGAATCTATGAATCTTAAATTTATTCCTTTAATAAATATAAATGTTAATTTTAATCCTGAAGAAATAATACTATGTTTAATTTTATTTTTTATTATCCATCCTAAAATTGGTTGCATATCATAACCTTTTCCATAATGTGAAATAAAAGTGTAGTCTTTAAATTTATCTCTTATGAAATATTTACAAAAGTTGTCTATTACAGAATTTCCTATAGGGGTTTCATATTTAATTTTTTCTACATCACTAAAACAATCATCTATGTCTAATTCTAACAAGTTTAAATTATCAATATTGAAATCACATTTAAATACTTTTACATAGTTATTTTTAAAACAATAAATATTTTCTAAATCGTAAGCTATACAAAAATTCATTATATGTATTCCTGTTTCTTGATTTGCTTCAAAATCAAAATATATATATTTATTATTTTTTACTTGTTTTGGTACTGATGGTTTCATATAACATAAGTGTTCTTCATTACTTTCCGTGTATTTTTCATAACATATTAAACATATTTTTTCACCACATTTGTGATTTTTACCTGTATATGTTTTGTTACATTTATCACAAATATGTTGTTTTCTGATAGTTGTTACTGTATTATCTTTGCATGTATGTTGTTCAGTATAACCAATTAAACATACTTTACAAAACCTACGTTTAGCTAAAAATCCTGTTATATTTGTTATAGTGTCAAAGTGTTCATCATGATAATATAAATATATTTGTTCATTATATTCTTCATTACCATTATATACAATATATTCTGTACTATTTGATGTAAAAACAATTATCCTAATATTAAGATAATTTTCAAAAGCTTTTAAATCATCTAAATTATTACCTTCTTCTTTTATTTCTACTCCTGATTGTTCATGTAAATCTTCAGCAACTCTTTTTTGTAATGGTCTACCTTCATTGATATGTTTTAATTGAGAATCTGTAAAATCTTTTAATAACTTATTTGAAGCTAAAGAAGTTACAATTGCCCTTGATAAACATATTGTATCATCATTTTTTATTTGGATAATACTTCTTTTATTTGTGACATCTAATATTTTTAAACCCCTACCTTTTCCTTTTCTATTAGGTATAATAGTAACTTCAAAAATAACTTCTTCTAAATTTAATTCTTCAGCACTATTTAATAATCTTTCCATTTGGTCCATGAATAACTTTTTAACTGTATTATATGTTCTTATAGGCCAGCTTTTATGTTTAGTAATTATGATTTCATGAATAGGTACTATTTTAATTCTTCCATTAGGGTAATCTTTTATGGAATAGTCTACCATGTGATCAAAAGCATTTGTAAATGTTTCTTGTTTTTCATCCTTTAGACTAATTTTATAATTAAATACATAAATACTTGCTTTATGTTTATATTCTTTTGTCAAAACAAGTTTATATGAATCTCCTCGCTTGGATAAAATTTTATCCTTTTTTGCCTCCATTTTTTAAGAAAACATTTTAGTTACTTAAAAATGTCTAAAACAAATCTAACAAATAAATTAGCAGATGAATTACATCATAGAGTTATAAAATCTTTTCCTAAAAGACGTGTTTATGTTAATTCAATAGATCAAACATGGGCAGTTGATTTAATAGATATGCAACCATATTCAAAACAAAATAAACACTATAAATATTTATTAGCAGTTATAGATGTTTTTAGTAAATATGGTTGGTTAAGCCCTTTGAAAAATAAAACAGGAGTAGCAGTAAATGAAGCATTTAAAACATTATTTAAAGAAAGAAAACCAATGTATATTTGGTCAGATAAAGGATCTGAATTTTATAATCGACAAGTAAAAGAATTGTTAAAAGATAATAACATAAAGTTATATTCAACTGAGAATGAAGAAAAATCCAGTGTAGTGGAACGATGGATAGGAACAATGAAACAACATATGTATAAATACTTTACTGCTAATGAAACTTTAAAATATTATGATATATTAGATAAATTAGTTAAAAATTATAATAATACAGTACATTCTTCAATTAAAATGACACCTGTTCAAGCAAGTAAATTAAAAAATGAATTAACAGTGTATAAAAATTTATATCCAGAAAAGGAAGAGAAAATTAAAAAACCTAAATTCGAAGTAGGTACTAGAGTAAGAATAACAAAAAAAAAGGGTAAATTTGAAAAGGGTTATACTACTCGTTGGACTAAAGAAATATTTGTAATTGAAAAAGTTTTAAATACAATTCCTTTTACTTATAAAATAATTGATTTAAAAGGCGAAGAAATAACAGGTGCTTTCTATGAACAAGAATTAATGATGACTAAGTTTTAAATCTTTCTAAATGAAAGGTGCCACATGTGGAGCAGGGTCCGCTTACCCTTCCAGAGCACCTGAGATCACCCCGGTTTTTGGTGGGGTTCGTGTTTCTCAGTCTTTAGGTTTTTTTTTGTGTTGTATTTTGTGTTCTGTTGTTTGTCTGTTTGTCTGTTTCTTTTTTAGCCATGGCTTTGTCGATTTACTTTTTACTTATGAGATATAACGTCCCTTTGGTTTTTCGCTCCTCCTTTACTTACGGTTAATTTATTACCAAAACAATAATCAGTTTCAAAATTTTAATTTGAAAACAAAAGTGCAATGAATACATACAAATCAAACACTATAAACATAATATCACTGTTCAAAGTTAGAACTGTCACATCCACTAAAAGTTACCCGGTTATGAACAACCGTTTCTAAATATAGCATTGAGAAATAGTCATTCCTTATACGGAATATATACAAAGTTGTCCCAGCCACTGATCATGTATAATTACTCCTTATATGGAATAAGAAAATCAATATCACATATACTATATTAAAAAACACAATTACAGATTGAGAAAGTTCTAAGTTTCTAAATATAGCGTTTAAAAAAGTCACTCGGAAGCAGTCAGTGTAAGTGTATCGTCTTGCGATGATTGAAGAGCATTGGTGGTTGGTAGAACCACAGGTCCTCTCCAAAATGCATTGAAATCTGGAATTTGTAGCATGATTTCAATTTCTTTTAGTTTTCTCAAAATGAAATTTAGAGGTAATCCCACATAAAAAAATTGTTGGTATCCGTGAAGAACCTTTGCGAGAGCACGTAGCTTCCTCGCGTGGTCATCGGAATACCCTGTCTTCTCTTTTAACCATGCAGACCAAGATTGTTGAATTCTTCCTTCTTTCCTTTCATTTTCCAGCCAGGCTTTGGCAAGATTTAAAAACTGTCCAAAATTAATATGAATTAAAAGTGTTTGAGCATCCTGCCGTTTTAGATTTCGTATCCCTTTATTTAATTTTTCCACAATGATCGTCTCACTCTCATTGTCAAAATGCAAATAAACGTCGCAGAATGTTTCTCTAGAAATTGTGCGGTTAACATCAGCAATGTTGTCTGTTAGATATTTGTGCAGTTCTAGGGGGGTCATTTTTTTCTTCTTCACTTTTCCATAAACGTCACTAAGCCGTTGTTTAGGTTTTTTAGGAAGCTTCGGCATCTTTCCGGTTGGTCCATTTAAATCAATTTCGTTAACCAACAATCCCATATTGTGATAGTAAATTTTATAATCATTAATAAATTGTTTTTGGGTATCAGTCCATTGTTGTTCTGATTCCATATCTGCTTCACGTTCACACTGATTTGAAGGTAAAATTAATGTCTCACCACTGTTAATTTGAAACGAAAGACCGCACCAGTCTGCTATATGTTTACATGTGATGACAACATTGTCTAGGCAACATGTAAACATACTCTTGACAACCATGTAAATATTTCTAATGATCGATTTTGTCTATAGCACTTCACAAATGTAAAAAGCAATTTAAGTTGTAGTCGTATTGATCCGTTTTATTACTAGACTATATTGATAAAATTAATTAAAAAACCAGGTTGGGGCGCACTGGGGATTTTTTTTCTCTTAAATCCCACAGAATTCTTTCTCTGCCTGTTATCCCGGTTTTTTTATTTATTTTTTTTTGGAATTTTTTTGTTGTTTTTTGGGTGTTTTTAATAACGTTTTTTTTTTATAAAAAAGTAAAAAAAAAATTTATTTTGGGAGTAAGAAAATTTTGGTGTTTTTGCGTTTTTTTTTGCTTTTTTTTTTTATGAAAATTTAGGGCTCTTTTACTGAAATGAGGGTAATTTTTTGGGGGTCAAATTTTTTTTTTTTGGAGGGGGGGGGGGGCGCTGGAGTCGTTCAAGTACTATACTACTCCCCTTAGGGGAAAAAATGAGTTTTATAAAAAAAACCCAGGATTAAGGTTTTGGTGTGCTCTTTACAAAAAATTTTTTTTATTTTTTTTATGGGGGGTATAAATACAAAGTGTGTTTTTTTCTTCTTAATTTTGAAGTTAAAAATCACACAAAAATGTTGGTAAATTTTTTATTTTGGATGTAAAAAGGTTTTTTTTTCTTTAAAATGGGGGGTCAAAAATTGAAGATAATTTTTTTTTTGTGGGGGGGGGGGGGTATAGGTGTGTGATATTGTGTAACGGTCACTTCAACAGCTAATACAGTACAGCCTTCAGCTATGAACAAAACCCATACAGTGAGGATCAGTGAGATATAAGCTGTGGCATGACAAAACTTATACCATTTTAATGAGAGAACTGAAACTGATCGGTTGTTTGTGAACACACGTAACTTGCCTAACCGAACTATTGTGTGACAACACACGAAAAAACTACAACTTTTGATGAATACATACACAAAAGCCCGTTTAGAACAATACACATTATAAACAAATTATAATGAAGTTCGATTTTTATCTTACAAACAAAATGTCATGAATGCATGAATTTCACAATCAAAACGTAAAAGCGCGTTAATGTTTATTTGTTTGCGAAAGCTTAGTCTTCAGAATGTTCAGGAATTGAAAATTATGGCCGTGTTACTAGGTACAAAATCTACCATGAGCACAGACAACCTGGAACATCTAAGTTTTAAGACATAGCAGAACCTATAAATTTTATATGATGTTAGTGTTTCAGAAAATAAAAAAAAAATACCTGGATTTTGTTGTGCATTTTTTTCTAGGCTGTTGAAGATACAAAAAAAAACACAACCAAAACACAAGAAAAACCAAACACATGGTTTTAATTTGATACGGTCCACTCAGTTACACAGTTTAAAACACATATTGTTTGCAGATGCCTGTTGTCCATCTATTGTTCATTTGAATATACTACAGGGTTAAATATATATTTGGAGCTTCTCAAACCTCTTTCCCAACTTACAACTTAGTTTATTTTGTCACCTTCTGAAGAAATGAAAAAGAAAAAGAAAATGAATAGCAAAATCTACTCTATTTTTTTTAATATTCTGAAACTTAAAATGCATTAAGATTTTATATATCTAGGTCCAGCCATGCTCCAAACTTTGCATAGGTTTGTTGTTCTCGGAATGAAATAAATGGTGTAAATAAGGCCATATTTGCTAAAATGTTACGATGAACCTTTACTCAGATTAAACGTATCGTGTACACCGAATGTGTTAAAATCGCTCTGTTATTGTTTGCCCTTTTACATGTTATAATTTGTTCATGGCTTGGTCTGCACCCAACTGCGAAATTATCTTTTAACTATGCAGCTTGGAAGAAACCGGATTATATAGGTACCACCCTTTTAGAGCGCCAAATGCGGGGTAGCGATTTTATAGCGTAGAAAAACGACAAAGGCAAGTTCAAGTATCAACATTTCTTTTTTGATAGATCTTATTACCAAACATTGTATTGCACGGAATGAACCGAACTATAATATATTTCCGGCAGACGTTTGCAGTACTCTGTTTTCTCCAACACCTCTCCCTAGTTTAATGTGTTGCATATTTTTAGACTTCATATGCAAGATTTTCCTCCGTATGATTCGTATATACAAATACCAGCTTCTCATTAAAAAATTAATGGTTTTAAAACTATATTTTCATGAAAACATAACGTGTCGCTCGCGGTGTCAGATTTTGCGTCTCAAGGAGTAGAGGCATTTCTTCAAAAAAAGAAGAGATTTGAATATAATTCGGCTTTTATCTGGAACTTTGCAATGTAAACACACCAATTCTGTTACGATGAAAAATTACAAACTTAGTTACAGTATTGCATTTGGCCCATATTCTAGTCTTATAAGTAATGTGCATTTTCAATGCCAGTAGAGAAAAACCTCAAAGTGAACAATAATAGAATATTAAGAGAGGTGATATGTTATTTGTTTTTGTTTTATACGTTTTTTGAATTATTTTAAAGCACACGTATGAATGCAAAGGGTGTACCCGATTCATCATAAGATTATTATTTCTATTTAAATGAAGTTTCACAGGAAAGAAATTCAAGTTTATGATATTAACAAATCAAATTAATTTGGTTAAATTCAATGCAAGGAATTCATTTCTATATAAAATCATACTGCAAAAAATTGTCAAAAGTAGTTTTCACCCTGAAACTTGCATATGGAACCTCCAAATCTGTAACACGGAAAACTAGGGAGAGGTCTTTGTGAAAAGAGAGCTCTGCAATTTGCCAAACGTCTGCTTTTTCTTTCTTGAAATAGATTGTGGGTTGGTCCCTTCCGTGCAATAAATTATTTGGTGCTAACAATTCTCTAAAAAGAAATATTGATACGTTCTACACGGTGGGTATGGTGCACTTATGCTGATTTAGATGTTTTCGTAAGGTTGTGCCAATTATCCCTTTCTGAATACGCAGAAAGAAGTGTGATATGATTAAAGTTTAAGGATATAAAAACATGCAATGGCTTATTCAGGCACGATATACGAGATTACGATATTTCCTTTACAAAAGTAAAGAGATGTGATATGATTGTCAATGATACAATTATCCACCAAAGTTAATATGAAGTGAATGTAAGCAATTTTAGGCAACCATACTACCTTAAGCATAAGTTAGAAGACATTTGTCATATCCCTGTCTTTCATACGAATGCAATAGAGACATGTCTGCCAAAGGATACGTGTCATTATAAAAAAACAACATGTAAAACTATGTTATTAGCATGATTAGGGCTTTATAACTCAATTTAAGTCACAGACTTAAAAAATATATCAAAATAACATTTGCATATGTTAGATATGAATGTTTTGTGATACATTATATACAGTTTACAGTATGAAATGTTATAAAAAATCCTTAATGTTTCCTTAAACCCTTGGATATAGCCAGAATTAACTGTTATTTTTTTACTATACATACTTTCAGACCTGAAGTAGGACTATAATTCATATAATTTGTTATTAGGATTTATCACTATTTATTGCATTTTGATACATACAAACATGTTTAAATGATTTGGGAGGTTTATGTTGGTTTCATAACTAAAATGTTCACCAAAAGGAAAAGTATCATTTTTTAAGTCAATAGTGTAATCAAAAGACGAATTGGTAGGGTAAGATTTATCTTTCTCAAGATTTCATCATTTTCAATAGTTTCTCCCTTAGCAATGTGACTTGTAATCATGTTATACAAAAGAAAACAAACATAAATGTTCCGACACTAAAAAAAGTTAAAAAAACTGACTATTTTTGGATTGGGATTTTCCAATGAAGCTAATATTAAACATTTGTAATATTAGCTTCCGGAGTCTTAGGTAGGTTTATTGCAAATTTTAATCTGTTTATTGATGGTGTGAAAAACGAGATTCAACATCACAATTTTATTAATGTTTACATATAACATACTAGACACTTGAAATATAGAATAACTGATATTAGTAATAATTTAGTTTGTAACTAATATGCTCAAAGGGCGGTTTTTTTTTTATAAATGCTTCCGCCTGAGAAAATGTTGATCTCATATCTCAGTATTTCACTGATATAAGTAACAATTTAGTTTGTAACTAACATGCTCAAAGGGCGTTTTTTTTTTATAAATGCTAAGGCCTGAGAAAATGTTGATCTCATATTTCATTATTTCACTTTATTTTCATATTCTAATTTTATTATGTTATAATTAAGATCGTCGAATCTTAAATAATGTATTTCTAGATATTCTTTTCCTTAAATATTTGTTGTATGTTTTGGTGTGTAATAAATTTATCAACCGTTTTCTTTCAACATGTTCAATACAAAGATATTTAAAAAAAATGAGTATTAGGGTATGGAAGATATCCAAGTATTAAATTACTATAAAATGTCGTCAAAAACTAGTATAGGCAATTGTGTGGTTACTTTCATACAGCGGAACCATGCATGACCATTAATCGATAGTATAGCTTTGAAGCATACGGTTACACATTATGACATTCTTTTTTATGTCACCAGAGCTCGAAGGGCCCTATGTAAGCTAAGCTTATGCCGACACTTGACGTCCGTCGTTCGTCGTCGTTTTATACCGCTGTTCGAAACTCATAAACTATTTCTAAAATCTTCTCATCTGAAACTACTGGGCTAAATACCTTCAAACTTGAACCAAATGTTCCTTAGAGTTTCTAGTTTATAAATTGTGTCCGAAGTTTTGATCCATCGACAAACATTGCCGCCATGTCTAAAAATAGAACATAGAGGTAAAATGCAGTTTTTTGCTTATATCTCAAAAACTAAAGCTTTTAGAGCAATCTGACATGAAATAAGATTGTTCAATCGGTCAAGATCTATCAGCCCTGAAATTTTCAGACGAATCGAACAACCCATTTTTGGGTTGCTGCCACTAAATTGTTAGTTTTAAGGAGGTTTTGCGTAAACATTTAGAAAATCTTCTCCCCTGAAATAACGGGGCCAAATATCTTCAAACTTTAACTAAATGTTTCTTAGGGTATATAGTTAATAAATTGTATCAATCGACAAACATGGCCGCCATGTCTAAAAATAGAACATGGGCGACAAATGTAGTTTTAGCTTATATCTAAAAAACTCAAGCTTTAAGAGCAAATCTGACATGGGGTAAAATTGAACAATTGGTCAAGATCTACCAGGCCTGAAATTTTCAGACAAATCGAATAACCCATTGTTGTGTTGCTGCCCCTAAATTGTTATTTGTTAGGAAATTTTGCAGTGTTTTTGTTATTATCTTGAATATTATTAAAGATAAATATAAACTGTAAACAACTATAATGTTCAGCAAAGTAAGATGTACAAAATAAAATTATATGACCAAAATTAACTCCTAAAGGAGTTATTACCCTTTATTGAACATTTAACACAAAATGCCTGAGGTAAATGGCAATAAGACAGCAACCTAACGACAAAATTAAACACGACAACATACTGTCGTCAACTATAGAATTGGGTTTTCACAATTTGTCAAGCTCTGAATAGTCCAGTTTACAATATTGATTATCTTGAAACAATCAAAGGTTTACAATAAGCACGAAATTATCATGTAATTAAACAAATAAACAAGATATGACAAGACAACCAATGACAGTTTCAGTTAATTTTTTTTAATTTACACTCGAACACAAAATATGTGTTCTATGAGGACAAATTACAAATTAGTAATCAAATACAATAAATGACAGGATTGAGGATCATGACTTGGCGCAAAGACATAGATATAGAATTGAATTGTTATTTTAGACTAACTAAACATACACTGAAGGAAATATGGTACATATACTACAAAAAAACTAAATAAATACTGGTAAAATAGAAAATCGTAACAATATCACAATAATAATAGTCGATATCACATCGTATAAGAGATAATGGAATGATAATGAAAATGAATGCAAGCTCAATGTATACTGAATTCCCACCGTCATAAATTCTAACATCGGTTGATGTACTTCGTAGAAAAAGTCATATATTCAAGCGAATTAATTCGTATTTCTTTAATTTGTACTATGAATAGTAGGTAAACTATTTGAACAAAATCAAACAAAAAATTCACCAAATGACATAATGTATAAATATACAATGTATATATATAAGCGTATATAAATAGTACAATAAATTAGAAAATCACCATTACTATAATAAAAGAAGTATGCTTATGATGTTCTATACTTTTCAAACCCCATCCGTTGAAAGATTAAGTGACATAAATAAAATCGCTTCTTGTTAGTGGGTTTGAACTAGCTGTCAGTGACAGCGAGTACTCTCAGATCTGCAGTTAGTGTCTTTTTGTTGTTGGGATATACAAGTACCCGGCATGTCCACTCTCTGTAGTCTTAGTATTTGTATCCATCTGATGAGTAAAGCTTTTTTCAACTGATTTTTATAGTTTGTTCTTATGGTGTTCTGTTATATAACTGTCCCAGGTTCGGGGAGGGTTGGGATCCAGCTAACATGTTTAACCCCTCCACCATCTGTATGTTTGTGCCTGCCACAAGTCAGGAGCCAGTAATTCAGTGGTTGTCGTTTGTTATGTGTTACATATTTGTTTTTTGTTCATTTCTTGTGCATAAGTTATATAGTTTTCTCCTCGTCTGAATTGTTTAACATTGTCATTTCGGGCCCATTTATAGCTGACTAAGTGGTACGGGCTTTGCTCATTGTTGAAGGCCGTACGGTGACATATAGTTGTTAATTTCTGTGTCATTTGGTCTCTTATGGAGAGTTGTCTCATTGACAATCATAACACATCAGTTCTTCTTTTCTTTTTCTTTTTTATATATCGAATGAAAGTCATAATCTAATCCCATTCAATGTCTAACCCCAATAGCACTTGACCCAAATAGATTTAAAAATCAACCCGGACATACCTTTAGTAGATGATATACTATCTTCATTTATTATGTGTGAACAAGTGGTTTAAATGTTCCTTGAAAATTCAAATTCAGCAGGAAACGAGTTTTTGTCTGTTTGTAATGTAATCCCAATGTCAGTGCAATATTTGGACGTTTATGCATAGACTAGTATTGGCAGTAAGCTCTCATTCATAAAATGTATTTATTCTAAATGTATATTTATACCCTTCAATGGCCTGTAATGATCAAGCAAAAACACAATCCGAAAAGAAACACACAAACTTAATGCAGCATAGCTTTATACATGATAGTTAGGTTTTTCCACTTTTCTGTGGCATTGTGACATATTTCAAACCGGAAGTAACAATTTATCTCCCTTATTAAGTAAAATGTATGGAAACCATATATTTTGGGAATCAGTGTATAATAAGTTATCTTTTGACGCTGAAAATGATATTTCAAACTAAATTTTAATAGTTCTATATAAAAATTGATCTTTATGAGTGGAAAGACCTTCAATTGTTCTCTGAAGAATGCTTTTTAATTACAATTATTATTATTTTCTTCCACCAAATTTTGTTCTCGCGTAAACGTTTTATTTCGCAATCTGTCGCTAAAATATTTCTTATATAGTATCATACAGTTTATGCGCTTTTTATTTTAACCCATTCGAACACTGTTTTCCTTGTGACAGCATCTCGTTCGGTTGGAATAAGTGTCAATATAAACAGTTAAATAATACCGGTAGTAACTTTTTTCAAACCGGAAGTAACAAATTATATCCCATTTATATATTATTGTATAGGAACCATATTTTTTGGAATCAGCGTACTATAAGCTATCATTTGACGTTGTAAATGACATTTCGTGTTGTTTATTCTTTAGTTTTCTATGTTGTGTCGTGTGTGCTGTTGTTTGCTTGTCTTTTTTCAATTTTAGCCATGGCGTTGTCAGTTTGTTTCAGATTTATGAGTTTGACTGTCCCTTTGGTATCTTTCGTCCCTCTTTTAAATCGATTTTTTACTATTTTCATATCAAGATACTTGGGTTTTTTTTGTGGAAAGACCTTCAATTTTTTTTTTCTTCTGCCAAATTTTGTTCTCGTCTAAAATTTTTGTTTCGTAAAATGTCGCTAAGATATTTCTTATATAGTATCATACAGTATATGTGCTTTTTATTTCCACCCATTCTAAACCAAATATTTTCTTTGTAGGGGTTATATCCCCGAACACTATTTTCCTTGTGACTTCATCTCCACGTAACCGTAAAAGAAAGCGACAAATTTATTTTATAAAATTGCTCGTTTTATCCTTCGCATGAACTGTCCTATTTCGACCGAACCGAAATGAACACTCCATATGAGAGTTATTTCCCCTTATGTATTTGATATCAGTGATATGTATTTCTGTCTTGTAAACCATAAGTGGCAAGGACATAGGGTCTTTTTATTTGAGGTCCTTGATCCAAACAAAACGAAAATAAGGCATGTGTCATTGTTTTAGGGGTTCTATGCAATCGACACGATGAAATGCACAAAACTAACTAAATTTAACCTCATACTTTGCAGCTACCATGATGTAAACATGCATCTTATTTTAATTAATTCAACAATGTTCACCATCCTCCATACAGCCCCCCTTATTTTGGAGGAACTCCATATCACCTAGAAGTTCATTCCTGTACATTCAACTGTAAAATTGCAATCCTTCTTATGTACGAGCTCCTTAAATAGAAATTAATCCCTGCAAAAATCTGCTCCAATTCATGTATCTCTGAAATTAATTGATAAACGTCTGGTTAAAATCGCGGTCCGCTTGATTAGGAAGTTAAATTAAATGACACAGAAATCGTTCCCAAGTTCGCAAATATTACTGAAATCCTACAATCAAATTTCTTAACATGGATTAAAATGAAAATTTGTGCTGCAGAAAATATGTGTACGTAAAATGCATGCATGATCGGACATCAAGGACCTGTAAATAATATAACCAATAGTGAACATGTTACTCTGATCAATACACATGTGCTCTGTTCAACGGTCTCCCTTGAACAGATATAAATACTAATACTAATTAACTCAGACATATATATTCGAGGGTCTCGTGATTTCATAACACAATCTGTGTGGGATGTAGAAGTACGCAGTTACGTTCGGTCAGAATATAGACGTTATTTGAGTTAGCTGCGTCGCATAAAGAGTGCATTGCAATCAATCAATCAATTAATCAATCAATTAATAAATCGACCAACCAACCTACCAACCAACTAATTTTTCATGCAGGTGTCTAGTCCATGTGTTTAATAGAGGATGAGGGATCATCTTTTGTTTTTAGCATGTTCTTACAGTCTAGGTCCAATGTGTTATTTTGGCAAACCAACCAACCAAGCAGCCAAAAAAACAACCAGCCGACCAACCAACCAACCCATCCATCCATCCATCCATCAATCGATGAATCAATCAATTGTTTTAGAGAGGAAAGACCGCCACTAACATAATTGATTTATATTTATATAAAGGGATTGTGTGGTATGATTGGCAATGAGACAACTCTCAACAAAAAACTAAATGACAAAGAAATTAACAACTATAGGTCACCCAGTACGGCTTTCAACAATGAGCAAAGCCAATACCGCATAGTCAGTTATACAAGACACGAAATGACAAATGTTAAACAATTCCTCTATTGATATCATAGAGGATTCGTATACTGTTCAGATAAAGAGTCCGCTTTCCTCAGAGCTCAATGGACATTTTAGTAATTTGAGGCTGTATACGTTTAGAAATAGACAACATTTTGTGTTATATTCTTTATAAATCATTTAGTTTCGATTTCGGTTTATATGTTTTATAGTTTATTTTATTAATGAGATCGTATTTAAAGCTATTGAATGGTGACGGACAATTTCACAAGAGGATAATAATCATATTAGTCCCATAATTTAATTATAAATACAGTCAAAGTACACTTTTGTTAAAATCTCTTGTCAAAATTCTTTTCTACACGAATCCGTGTGGTAGTATATAATGAACCGATGAATGTATGTATGGCATAATGCGTTGAGTAAACAGGTCGTGTTGATCGTATTATTACAAACCCATGTAAATAGTATAATTCGGTAGGTCACATTCATGAAAGGGAAGGGGATTGTAGCATTTCCGATATCATCTGTGAAACGGTTATTCCATTACGGTCAACCAACTCATGATAGCGTCCGTAAAATTTACAAAGGGCTATATATAACCATTTATTGTCAATGAGTTTGTGCCAATAAAAATATTTGTATTGTATTTGTAGTATCAGCTGAACATTCTTTCCCAAACGGAGGGATGAATCAGGTGTAGAAAAGAATGAAATAATTTGATTTGACATACAGGTGAACATTATTTTTTTGTGAATTTACATTTTAGTCCTTGAACTTATATGTTTCTAATTGATGACAATACAACGGAACAGATTGCATCAGTGTTATTTGTTCCTGGCATGACCTTAATTTAAAGAGAAAAAAATATTGAAATGCAAAGTATCCCCTTGTCTCAATCAGTTATTCTGTTATTTTACCTTTACATCTGACTTTAAATAGATCTTGAAACACCCGGCATAAATATGGACTCGTCAATTTTATGTACGTAAAAATGGTTTCAGTGAATAATATATGAATATTTGGCTTTTAAAGGGGTACAAGTCTAGCTGTCAAATCCTATTCACCGATTGGACTCACATACAAAATTAGATTTATAACAATGTAAAACATTTATTAAAATTTCAAAAGTCTATAATAAATAGTTTACAGGGCATGGGCTCAATAATATGTAGCTTCGTTTCGTGTGAGTTTGAGTCTAGATAACATCACATTAACTATCGAGATGATCCCCGAAAACATAACACGATATAAACATAAAAAATAAATATATGGACCTCGTGCGAATAGATTTTCCTAAATCTGTCTAATTTCAAGTTTAAGGTTGAAAAAATAAGTTTATTCGATTTTACCTGTAGAAGAATGATCTTTTTGTTGATCGAATTAGCTAATCATATCATTTACATTTATTTCACTTTCAATGTTGACATAATTTTATTTTCTTGACAACCTAACAAACATCAATCATGCATACTCCATCTCTAGCCAAGGGATTAACTATTGAAGTTAACATTAATACGGATTCAATGAGGTCGATTTTGCAAAGTGAATAATTCATCGTCGATGTTTCTTAGTTTAATATGACAAAATTGAACCATACTGGCTATTAAAAACGATTTATTATTTCAATAAAATTGAGAAAGGAAATGGGGAATGTGTCAAAGCGACAACAACCCGACCATAGAACAGACAACAGCCGAAGGCCCCCAATTGGTCCTCAATGTAGCAAGAATTCCCGCATCCGTAGGTGTCCTTCAGCTGGCCCCTAAAAATATGTATACTAGTACAGTGATAATGGACGTCATACTAAACTCCGAATTATACACAAGAAACAAAAATTAAAAATCATACAAGACTAACAAAGGCCAGAGACTCCTGACTAGAGACAGGCGCAAAATTGCGGCGGGGTTAAACATGTTTATGAGATCTCAACCCTCCCCCTTTACCTCTAGCCAATGTAGAAAAGTAAACGCATAACAATAAGCACATTAAAATTCAGTTCAAGAGAAGTGCGATGTTCACTTTCATTATTATTGAACAAAGAAATATAATTTTGTTTTATGTATCTCGTAGCTAGTGCCGCTTTAATTGAATATCGTTTGTTAAGACAAATGAAATATCAATCTATTTAAATTTTCAGACGGAATATTTATTTCAGCGGAAAATATTTAAATCTGTTAAAACAACATAAAACATAATGGCAAATATGCAATAATCACCAATAAAATCAACGGTACCAATTTTGTTGCACCAGATGCGGATTTCGACAAAACGTGTCTCTTCAGTGATGCTCGTGGCCAAAATATTTGAAATCCAAATCTTATATAAAAGATGAAGAGCTATAATCCAAAAGGTCCAAAAAGTATAGTCAAATTCGTGAAAGGAATCAAAGCTTTGCATGAGGGAGATACATTCCTTAATTTATAATAATTTCTAATATTTTGTAACAGCAAATTTTAATAACACAAACAATCCGTATTTTCATGCCAGTACCGAAGTACTGGCTACTGGGCTGGTGATACCCTCGGGAACTAATAGTCCACCAGCAGAGGCATCGACCCAGTGGTAGTAATAAAATCAACGGTACCAATTTTGTTGCACCAGATGCGCATTTCGACAAAACATGTCTCTTCAGTGATGCTCGTGGCCAAAATATTTGAAATCCAAATCTTATATAAAAGATGAAGAGCTATAATCCAAAAGGTCCAAAAGGTTTAGTCAAATTCGTGAAAGGAATCAGAGCTTTGCATGAGGGAGATACATTCCTTAATTTATAATAATTATGCCAATGGAGGCGAAGGGTACTTGTGTAAATTTGTTCCTGCAATATTTCTGTTGCCTTATGTATGTTAACACATTGCATTGATACAAAAAATCATATAAACCCTTTTTTAGTCACTTTCTTACTTGCTGTTCTATTTACACAGTGATCGACTTGAGCATTTTTCATTCGTGAGTTCGAACATAATATACCAGGTAGCATAAAGAAGGGATATTGAGGACTTATAGTATGACAGTCCCATAAAATTCCATTATGTTGACAACAATATGTGAGCAAAGCCAACGGACATAATAGGTAAAACTGTAAATAATAAGGACACAGCAGTCAGCGTTGTGTTATAATATAAAACACTACAAAACAAACAAATGTGTCAACAACAAAAAAAGAAAAGAAAATGACATTGATACAAAGCACATAGCCAAAAAGGATGGAAAAGAATAGAAAAACTACAACAGCACAACAACACGTTGAGGTGATGCACAAGTACCGAGCAACGCAAAAAGCATATTACCAAAAAAGAACTAAAAGTAAAGGTAATAATTTACAAAGACACATAAAAGCACACTATAACACGTAATTAATTGATGACGACAAACAACGTCAGTACCTATAATCTAAAAAAACTTCATAAACAGTCAGTTAAAAAAATATGTCATTGTGCAATATCGATATTGATAGGTTGTAATACCGTGAAAGTACATATATTTCCAAGAAGGAAAATTAACAAATTGAATATGGAAAGGAAAATGCCAATGTTGTCAAGGGAACATTGAAGGATTTAATGTTTCATCACACCACTCTAGCTGTGAAACCAAGTTCAATCCAGCATTTTCTACATAAGAAAATGACTATACCAAGTCAGACATATCACATCTATGCGTTTGATGTTTTTGAGCTTTTGATTTTGCCATTTGATTAGCTATTTTCCGTTCTGAATTTTCATCGGAGTTCATTTTTTTTTCTCACTTTAATGTTTTTCTTATGGAACAAAGTTTTTATTTGAAGTGCAGCAATTCACAGTTTGTAAATGTAATATTTGAATAAAATTTGAAAATTAAAGAATTATTCAAGCGTGATTCTGTTTTTTTTTGTATTAAGTTAAATATTATTATAGTCAAATAAATTGTATACTCTATAGAAGTTTAATCATGTATATTGTAGTATACATTTGATATCTTAACTATTTTTAACCTCAAATTTTATTTTTCACGGCAGAGTTTGAATTTCCGATTATATAGAGAGGAACCATGAATAGAGAACAAGATAATTTTTTAAGGATTTGTTTGCTGCTCTTCGAAGTTGTGACTCCAATATTAGTACAATTCCTAGACAAATGTTTAAAGAAGCGTAACCAGAATTTTCAGTTTTTTCTAAAGAGTCACCAACACGACATTTATCATCTGTGTTTTCCAAAAACATGCTGCAAATGTTTAAAGACTAGAAAAAAATTGTCCCGTCGATGTTTATCTACTGAGCAATTTAAAGTGCTTTTTGATTGTTCTAATCCTCCAGCAGCTGGTCACAATGATTATTGTTGCGCTACTGTAAAACCTTTGGTAGCGACTAAAGATCTAGATGTCTCCTTAATCTGTTACTTATTATTTAACTTGTTCTCAGACGCTTTTTGGGATTTTTTGCCGACTCAACAAACCCAAGACTTCGAAAGATTTTTCAATTTAAACAAACACATTATCTTTCATGTGTGCAACCATACAAATTGTTGCATGTGTACAAATGGTAACGCGATCACTACTGCTAGAACTAAGCTACATAAACGGACTTTAAATACGCTTTATAGAAAGAACAGTTCTCACTGTACGGCCTGTGCCAACGTTGCAAATGCACATGCAATTCTGCCATGTTCATCGGTAGCCAAACAAAATATATCAGCAACCAAATTAAACGAATCAGAAATTTTCGTAATCCAGGAATTTTTTTCTAAAAATTTCAAAGAAATTAAAAGGCTCGTCGAATTACGAAATGCCGTAATAGCTCATGCTACGAGTGCTCACTTGTCTGATGAAGAATTTACCTCTGTTAAAGATCAGTTAATACAGGCAGTTTTACATGTGTCTGATGAATGTGGTATTCGACAATACACGGACTCCTTAATACAACAAACATTACAACAAAAACTTGACTACCAAAGACAGAACAAGTATGAAACAATGCTAATTGAACATGCTGACAGAGAGATTGATGTGAGAAGGGTAACTATTTAAAAATTGTATATTCTTTATATCTGACATCAACACGATATCGATGATGTTGTTCATTTCAAAACTATAAAGTCAATATCGGAACTTTATAAATAAACGAAACATGGTTAAATTTAGTATAAATGAATGACAACATCGTTATCTAGAAAACATGATAACGTACTTGTGATCTTTTGTAAAAAAAAGACCGTATTTTGGCCTTTAATGGTTTACTTTTACAAATTGTCACTTGGATTAAGAGTTATATCATTGGCACTCATACGTATCACATCTTCTTATATCAATCAATATGATTGTTATGTCATGTTATAAATATTTAGATATTTAGACACTTTGATTCAAGCAGTAATTAGCAAGTATGTTAATAAATGATTGTATGATATCTGTTACGGTAAAAACCTCTACTCAGATATGATTTGTTAAATGATTCGAGTTGAATATTTATATTATATCAAACTGTTCAGTGTCAGAACACAACGACGAAGGATGGTTTTAACGACATTTACTACCCAAAGGGTCTTGCACGGTCGGTAGGTCATTCGGTCAGAACACGTTAACCTACTAGATGGGTAAGAATGTCACATCAATCCTTTAGATGTGTTTGTCGAGGAAGCACTTTCATCTTTTTAACCGATGTCTTTAAATGGACTTAGTTTTTTCGACTCATTAAAACCTCGGGTGCATTCGATTATTATTAAAAAAGATAGGTTATAATTTTATTTGGGGATGGATGGGGAAAAAATATTCAAAAGCAATTTGTGATGGCTGAATTGTCTTCTCTTTCATTCGATCTCTTTAATTACTTCAATATTTGTGTTCCGTCATAAGAACAAATTGGAATAAGCGAAGATTTGAGAGCGGACAATTTGGGAATAAAGTCCGGTCGTAAGGTATTGCTGCTCCGAATCCATTAAATGTGATTTCGGTATTAAATTACAATGCACTTTCTTAATAGTTAAGAATTGGCAGCTAATGAGTCTGAAAAGTCATCAATCAAATTTTATTATATTTATTACCCGTTGAAATATTGAAATATATGGGATATATATGTAACACTCAGAAACGTTCCCTTCCCCCCAAACGTGTCCGATTACCTCAAACGTGTCCACATGACGTTACTGAACTGCAAAACATGTCTAAATGTAAAAGGGCGTAAAAGTGTGTCGTTTGTATAAACGCCAAACGTGTCCATATCAAGTTTATTTCTTTTTCTTTTACTGGAACAATCATTCGTGTCCATATTATAAATACGTAAGTTATTTGGTTGTTGCTTTTTCAGTAACTTCTACACATTTTAATATTTAAATACATCAGACACGTTTGGGGAAAGGACACATTTGGGAGTGTTACATATATATAAAGCTTTTTGTCAATAATATGTCATTATACTATAAGTGGAATCACTTTCAATACGCAATACATGTGCAGAGAAAGTTTTATGTTCTGTTACTATGTCAAGTAAACCGATTTGCCAAACACAGTATTATTCTACATCCAGTATTGTTTGTTTAGGGGCCAGCTGAAGGACGCCTCCGGGTGCGGGAATTTCTCGTTGCATTGAAGACCTGTTGGTGACCTTCTGCTGTTGTCTGCTCTATAGTCGGGCTGTTGTCTCTTTGGCAAATTCCCCATTTCCATTCTCAATTTTATTCTAAACTCTTTTTTACTTGAGAGTTGACCATTAGAGAACAAGGTCACGCATAGACCCCAACATGCCATAAACTATAAAATTTCTAAATGTATAAACACACGAATGCACTAATTTTTATTTACAGTATTTGAATGGGTTCCATTAGTATATCCCCCAGAAGTAGAAATTGAAGAAACAACAGACACGTCTTCTTCTCTTTCACTTAATGTCTATGTCTCGAATTATGTAACATATGTGGTCATTTCAGTACTAGAACTTATGACAAACGAGACGATCTTAATTTTCAAAATATCAAGTTCAGCCACCTTAGTAGCAATAACCAAGCTTCACCTGTATATATGATATACATTTTCTAACTCATTCGGTATTTAGACTTTGTAAAACGTCACCAATGTCTGAGCAGAAATTTGTTGAACTAAGACATGTCAAAGAGCGTCTTGTCCTTTTTCTGAAAAAAGTCGGAAGATACCAACCCCTTTATTGATATAAATATTCTATATCAACTTCACAAATAATACACGATGGTCTTAGAGTATAGATTATAGGCATTGACGTTATTTATTTTCTTAACAACGTGTTATAATGTTATTTTACTTGGCTCGATACTTATACAGACTATCATTGTGTAACTGTGGTAAATTTCGCATTCTTGTTTTTCTTTTTTTCTAGTGTGCTTTAAATAGATTCTTTTTTGTTTATCTTAGTGGAAATGTTTGCCTTTTTTATAGTAATTTAGATTAGAACACATGTTGACTGTTTTACCCCATTTTTGACATTTTTTCTTATATTGTATAGGTTTTGTTCACACAGGTTAAATCCACCTTTTGCTGCATAAGAAAATGCCTGTAAAAAGTCAGGATTATGACAGTTCGTTCGTTTAGTGTGTTTGGGCTTTTGAATTTGCCATTTGTTGAACTGACTTACCGTTTAGAATTTTCTTTGGAGTTCGGTATTTGTGTTAAATAATTGTTAGACCCTATATAATCCAACACTCATCCGCAGTGATATTACTGTTGCAACAGCATTTTATACTACTGTCTGCCTTTATTTGAATTCAATGATAACCATTTGACAATATCTATTCGGATAGGTTGTGCTTGAGTTCACAGACATTATTATCGATGGCTTTACACGTCAAGAAATGCAAATGGAGAACATACAAGGTAAATATGCTTACAAACAAAAATACTCTAAAAATCACTTATATAGAGAATATACATTATCTACCCTTATACGTTTGATTATTTATTATTATGATCTCACTTATGTCAGTAAAATTGTGACAAAAGAGGGACGAAAGATACCAAAGGAACAGTCAAACGTTGCATGCATTAGTTTTCAAAACATCATGCATATGTGTCGTTAGTCGATTAAATTCTTTCCAAGTAAGTTTTATATAGGATAACATAATAAAATTGAGAATAGACATGGGGAATGTGTCAAAGAGACAACAATCCGACCATAGAACAGACAACAGCAGAAGGTCACCAACAGGTTTTCAATGCAGCGAGAAATTCCCGTACCCGGAGGCGTCCTTTAGCTGGCCCCTAAACAAATATATATCCTAGTTCATTGATAATGAACGCCATACTTAACTCCAAATTGTACACAAGGAACTAAAATGAAAAATAATACAAGACTTACAAAGGCTAGAGGTTCCTGACTTGGGACAGGCGCAAAAATGCGTCGGGGTTAAACATGTTTTTGAGATCTCAACCCTCTCCCTATACCTCTAGCCAATGTAGAAAAGTTAACGCATAACAATACGCAAATCAAAATTCAGTTCAAGAAAAGTCCGAGTCTGATGTCAGAAGATGTAACCAAAGAAAATAAACAAAACGTTGTCGTACACGTCTTTGTGTTTCTATTTTAAGCGTTTAAATATGAAACAACAATCGGATTTTCGCAATCCACTGGACACTTGTAATTCGATAGCGATCGGAAATAGTCATTTTGATCTGAATAGATACAAGAGGGTGTGGTATGAGTTCCAATGAGACAACTCTCCATCCAAGTAATAATTTATAAAAGTAAACCATTATAGGTCAAGGTACGGCCTTCAACACGGAGCCTTGGCTCACACCGCACAGCAAGCTATAAAAGGCCCCAATAACTACTAGTGTAAAACCATTCAAACGGGGAAAAAAATGGTATAATCTATATAAAAACCAGAAACGAGAAAGACTTAACAATGAGTAAATACTTTTTGAAATATCAACTGATTGACGTGTATACATATGTATTCTATTGCACAAATTAAAAAAAAATCATTTGTGATAACACAGTATTTCTCTACCCTAATTAATAATCATACTGAATCATGTTTCTTCTCGTTTTTAAATGCACATTTTAAAATCTAAAATATGAGTCGTGCATAGTCAAACATGTCCACAAACATATTTTAGACACATGCAAGATATAGAGTACCATCGGCCAATAAGCAGATTTTTATAGCATTGTTTTAACTGTTTTTACCGTTTTCACCGTTTTATAGCAAGTTTGTTTCTAGTTCTTTTATGTTTTTATTTTCCCTTATCTTAATTATCACAACTACAATAGATAAAACAAATAGCAACGATGTTAACGCACATCTTAATAGGATTGCACGAGATGCTCTCAAACGGGGAAATAGCCATCCGTTATTGAAACTGCATTCTTTAATATCAGAGTACATAGTCAACCCATCTTAGAAATTATTTTTAAAGACATATTTCTTTTAAGTCTCAAATATAAAGTCCCTTTCAAATGAGTCAAATGGTTTTGTAAAGCTGCCCCCTTTATCTGAAAAGTTTTAGAGTGGTCTATGACATCTTGTATTTGCCTAATATTACACGACGGGTGTCACATGTGGAGCAGGATCTGCCTACCCTTAAGGCGCACATGAGACCACCACCAGATTTTGGTGGGGTTCCTGTTTTCTATGTTATGTGATGTGTACTATTATTTGTCTTTTTCATTGTTAACCATATTATTTTCGATCTATATGAGTTTGACTGTCCCTCAGGTATCTTTCACCCCTCTTTTAAAATCAACATACGATGTGTTTTTTTACATATCTTTTTTTAGTCAGTATGTAAATACCTTGACTTTCTTCATAAACAAAAAACAGTAAAACCTGTTTAAATCTAACCCCTCATGGAATTTAGATTGTGTTCAGTATTTGCCGATGTTCGGTTTTATCAGTTTCACAACTCATACAATTTGATATGACAGTGCTCAAGAACATGTTTGGTTTAGACAGGTTTTCGGTTTATGCAGGATTCGGTTTAAGTCAGGTTTTACTGTATAAAGATATTTGAAGAAGGGTCATGAATCGTCCAACAACAGGAACGTCCATCGTTATTACACATATAGGTACTTAACACAGACTAAACAAAGTCATATTATTTTTCAACTAAAAATGACCTTAATTATATTATTCATGACACTGTTATTGTATTAAAAAGTGAATTATGCCAAAAGTGACATAACTTCACGTTTATACTCTATTCTTAGATGAAAATAAAATATCTTAATTTGCACTTCCCTGAATTTAAAAATATACATCAAAATACTTTGAGAACTATACCAACTCTAAAACTGAATTTGCAAAAATAATTAAAGAATATGACAAATTGATCTGGGGTTACCATTGGAAGGGTGTTTGAACCTTATTATTTTACTGATTTCATAATTTAAAACAAGAATGTGTCCACAGTACACGGATGCCCCACTCGCACTTTCATTTTCTATGTTTAGTGGACCGTGAAATTGAAATACTGAACTACAAGGAAAGTCCCTAATCAAATGACAAAATCATAAGCTGAAACACATCTAACGAATTGATGACAACTGTAATACTCATCACTTGGTACAGACATTTTCTTATCTAGAAATGGTTGATTTAATCTGGTTTCATAGCTAACTAAACCTCTCACTTGTAAGACAGTGAGTGTGTGTGTGTGTGTGTGTGTTCAGAGGGTGTGATGGACCCAAAATGATCAACCAAATTCGTTGTAAGTCAGCCCTGTCTAGCGAGGTTTGCGTAAAGTTACATTTTCAAAAATAACTTATTTGCCAAACAGTATCAACAAAACGTTTACTTCCTCTAAGCAAAACGAAAACTATTTGATTAATTATAGCTGTTATCCTAATGCTAGCGAGTTACATGTTTGGTTGCTTGCTCGCATTGTTTGTATTACGGTTTTCGCAAGCGTTGTAATTAAGATTTTCGTCTGCAAACAATATAATTATGGTGACTTAAGTAACACCGGTATCACTCAGATTACAATTCTACCTTTACAGGTAAGTTTGTATTTAGCCTATAAAATACTTATTTAGTCTTGAGAATTGAAAGGTCAGTTTAGCCCATTCAAACAATAGAAGTTGATAAATTTGGCTTCATGCCATTTACCTTGTCCAAAATTAAGGTCATTTTATTAGCTCACCTGGCCCGAAGGGCCAAGTGAGCTTATGCCATCACTTGGCGTCCGTCGTCGTCCGTCGTTTGTCGTCGTCCGTCGTCGTCTGTCGTCGTCTGTCGTCGTCTGTCGTCGTAAACTATTTCAAGAATCTTCTCCTCTGAAACTACTGGGCCAAATACTTCCAAACTTTAACTGAATGTTCCTTAGGGTATCTAGTTTATAAATTGTATCCGAAGTTTTGATATATCAACAAACATGGTCGCCATTGCTAAAAATAGAACATAGGGGTCAAATGCAGTTTTTGGCTTATAACTCAAAAACCAAAGCATTTAGAGCATATCTGACAGGGGTAATATTGTTTATCAGGTCAAGATCTATCTGCCCTGAAATTTTCAGATGAATCAGACAACCCGTTGTTGGGTTGCTGCCCCTGAATTGGTAATTTTAAGGAAATTTTGCTGGTTTTGGTTATTATCTTGAATATTATTATAGATAGAGATAAACTGTAAACAGCAATAATGTTCAGCAAAGTAAGATTTACAAATAAGTCAACATGACCGAAATGGTCAGTTGACCCCTTTAGGAGTTATTGCCCTTTATAGTCCATTTTTAACCATTTTTCGTAAATCTTAGTAATCTTTTACAAAAATCTTCTCCTCCGAAACTACTGGGCCAAATACTTCCAAACTTTAACTGAATGTTCCTTAGGGTATCTAGTTTATAAATTGTATCCAAAGTTTTGATCTATCAACAAACATGGTCGCCATTGCTAAAAATAGAACATAGGGGTCAAATGCAGTTTTTGGCTTATAACTCAAAAACCAAAGCATTTAGAGCAAATCTGACATGGGGTAATAATGTTTATCAGGTCAAGATCTATCTGCCCTGAAATTTTCAGATGAATAAGACAACCTGTTGTTGGGTTGCTGCCCCTGAATTGATAATTTTAAGGAAATTTTGCTGTTTTTGTTTATTATCTTGAATATTATTATAGATAGAGATAAGCTGTAAACAGCAATAATGTTCAGCAAAGTAAGATCTTCAAATAAGTCAACATGACCAAAATTGTCAATTGACCCCTTAAGGAGTTATTGCCCTTTAAAGACTTTTTTCACAATTTGTTCGTCATGTTGACTTACTTTAAAAAATCTTCTCCTTTGAAACTGCTATATCAATTTCAGCCAAACTTAGGCTAAATGAGTTTCAGAGTATCTAGTATAAATTTTATATTTCATTTCCTTGTATGTCAAGAAACATAGCTCCTCTGGCTAAAATAGAACATAGGAGAAAATGATTATTTTTTTTGGCTTTTGAAGAAAATAGGACAATCCAAAGAACATTTAAATAAATTGAAAAGCCAAAATAATCATTGATGAGAGATTTAACCAAAAGAATTAAGGTGAGCGATTCAGGCTCTTGAGAGCCTCTTGTTGTTATTGTGATATTGTTTATTAAAGTACATAAGAACCCTATATTCTGACCAATACTTCAACTTTGTGCATCTTGATTTAATTGTTCAAAATATGTGAAAGTTGAATATTAGGGTTATTTTAGGCCTTCTAATTGCATATTTCTTTTGCATGGTAGTTTTTTTTCAGATATAAAAAGAAAATATCTGCTTAATTTTATAGAAATAGACTATGCTTGCAGGTTATCTATTACACTGTCTTTTTTTTGTTTACACCAAATCTGACAGACAATTATTTAGTTAAATGTGCATTGAAGGTTAGAATAATCATAATATGAACAAAAATGAAGAAAACATCTTGGTCACAAAAAAAACATCAACCAGGATATAAAATTCCAAATATTAATACTAAGATCCGTGCATATAGAATAAACTTTTATAGATTATATTGATTCCTATAAACTGGAAATCTCAAGCCACTGATTTGCATGTATACAATGTAGGTCATGTCCCAACAGAAAATCAATAAATATGACAGTATGATGTACTCTTAGCACAAACACATAAGGTCACTGTGAAATAGACATCTAGGGCATGAAGAAGTCAGTTATACCAAACCAGTTTGAATAGATGTCTAGTTTAAAACAAGTTTGACTAGTATCTAGTTAAGTCTTGGAATAACAATGATGTGTCCTATATTTT
This sequence comes from Mytilus edulis, assembly GCA_019925275.1. NCBI lineage: Eukaryota > Metazoa > Mollusca > Bivalvia > Mytilida > Mytilidae > Mytilus > Mytilus edulis. The sequence continues at coordinate 10,940,343 of CM034359.1, forward strand.
GACAATGTAAATGACTTGAGGACCTGCATGGGTTTTTATTAATATCTGTATTCTTTAAATTTTTAGGCCATCTTTTTAACCTTAAAAAATAACTCTCATTCTGTAAATTCTCATGAAAATGATTTTACTATTTAGTCTTTCTGTTACAAGATTATTTATCAGTTCTGTACATTGACCATTATATTATCAGTATTGCATTACAGTTACCTTTGCAGGTTTTTTTTCACAGTTATGCTTTATACTTTTGCACTGCATTATTCTCTATTCTTTGTTGTTCATTTTCTCGATTCTCTATTGTTTTGTTGCTGTTACCTGTATTCTTTATTCTGTAAACCCCATTCTGACCCTCATAGGTAAACTCCTATTGTATGAATGGGATAACCTGACCTTTCAATTCTCAAGGCTAAATAAGTAATTTCTAGGCTAAATACAAACTTACCTGTCAAGGTAGAATTGTAATCTGTGTGATACCGGTGTTTCTCAAGTCACCATAAGCGGAGTTGAACCTGTATATAAGGAAATTTGATAAAAAAAAATGTCAGCCTTTTAAATTGCTCTCAAATGTTAATCTTAACTACAATGCTTGGGCAACTTATATTACAAAGAAAGCAAGCAAGCAAGCCAAACCTTTAACTTGCTAGGATAAGGATAACAGCTGTAAAGGTATTGCTGCAAAGTTTTAATGAAGATTGTCAACATTGACAATGTTCATGAACAGTGACCAAGCGGCACCATCTTCATAGATAAATATTATATGAAAACACTAATGTCAACTGAAAAACGATAGAGAGACAAAAATAACTAACAAAATCCTAAAAAGGAAACGAACAATCGATTGAACTACCAGAATCATACAAGAACACAGAGCTGAACTCTGAAGCTCGGGTAGAATAAGCAGTGCTCTTCACTAACGACACCTGTTGTTTTATTATTTTCAAACAGATATTTATGATGTATTGGGGTTGATGCCTATGTCATTAAGTGGTTGTAAATTATCAAAACAATAGAGCATTTATCCGATTTCGTTTTAAATTTCAGATACAATAACACAAGGAAATAACAGGAACAGGGAAGTCTTCTCTGGTCACTACAAAAATGATCCAGAACTGTTCATACAAGAACAATTTCTCACATTGACAAATGAAAATTGCAACCTTTTATGTGAAGACGAAGCAAAATACAACATTATACCAGCCAGATACGAGGGGTGTCCAGTCTTTATGTCTTTATTCAGAGAAGGTTGGATGCGTTTTAGTTCTTCTCAAGCGAAGTACACAAAGTTTTCGTTTGTAAAGGGAGAAAATTCTGAAGGAGAAAAGCAGTTTTTCCATATAAGATCAGTTGATTTTCCAAATTATTATATGACCATGGGATTTTTAGGTTTGTGGGTAAGAGCAAAGTATTACGAAAGTAAGCCAACTGATGACGGAGCAACTTGGGACATAAGATGTTTGGAAACATGTGACCCGAATGGAAAAGTTCCATCAAAATACTTTCTAGTTCCTAGGAAGTCAAAAGAATTTGTTTGTGTGGATATGACTGGTAGACTGAAAGGAAGATGTGGAATTCTCGATTCACCAACAATGTTCATTTTCAAAAGGGTTAATTAAAATTTATGACAATCTTTGTATTTGATATATTCAAGAATTCATACTTAATGCTTATATATCGAAAACAAATTATTTTTTTTTACCTAGGAAAAAAGATAAAATATAATCAAGAAATTGCTGAATATTACTTGAAAGGAAGCAGTATTTTTATATTGTAAAATATTTGCTCAGAGATGTTTTGGAAACCATGTAAAAAAGTCAAAAATCATAATAAATCGTAATAGATACCATTAAAATGATTGCGTCCAGGTTTGGTTTAATTTGGTTCAGTAGCTAAAAGTAGATGATTTTTGAAAAAAAAAATGTACATATACCTTGTTGCAAATTGAGGCTAACTTTAATTCTATTTGACACAATACACTGAGTTGAGAAGATTACAAAACTTTACGAAAAATAGTAGAAATTGACTATAAAGGGCAATGACTCTCTAAGTTGTCATTTTACAATTTTGGTTATGTTCACTTAATTATTTGTAGATCTTACTTTGCTGAACATTATTGCTATTGTTTACAGTTTATCTATGTTTATAATGATATTGAAGATATAAACCTGAATTTGCAAAATATTCTTAAAATTACCAATTTAGGGTCGGCAACCAAACTACAGTCGAAACAAAGTGTTGTCCAAATCCTATAAAAGATTCAAAACAGATGGATAAATACCTTATGAACATTTTAAACATGCCAGATTTGCTCTTTGCTTTAGTTTCAGAGATATGAGCCAAAAACTGCATTTAACCCTTCTGTTTTATTTTTAGTCTTGTCGGCTATGTAGGTTGGCAGGTAGTGTCATCAGACTTTCCCACCTTAACTGTGACTGTTTTTGTATACCTTGCTGTAATGCTCTTGTCTTTTCCGGCACCTTTCAGCATAAACGAGCCTTTAAACATTACAGGCATAAGCTTCTTTGCAGATTCTTCACTCGTAAGTGTAACTTGGACAGCTGTATCAATTGCCGCATTTACGTGTCTTGTTTAGGTAAGTTACTTTTCAATGATGCTAAGAGGCAAAAGGGGGAACAACTATATTTATAATTGAGGTTCCTAAAATCTAAAAGTAGGTTGGCTTGAGTTATCATTGATATGTTTGTAATTATAAATTAACTGTTTACAAAACATTGAATTTTTGAAATACTAAGGCTTTTTTACCTCATGCATAGATTACCTTATGTGTATATTGAAAAAAAGGAATTTTTTTGTCCTCAATGCTCTTCGGATTTGTTCTTTGTTTAGTATTTTAACTTTTTTGGATTTTATCGTCACTGATGAGTATTTTGTATACGAAACGCGCGTCTGGCGTTAATGAAAAATTTAATCCGGATATATATGATGAGATTATTTACTGCGACATTTCTTTTGTGGTTCAGTTTACTAAATGCGTGTCAATCGACCATGACTTAACAAGAGGGTACGGTCGGCTTAAATTATACAATCAATAGTTGTTCATTTACTGCCTCTGTTGTATCAATTCTCTATTTTTTTTGTTTTTAATCAGACTTATACGAACACGACCACTCTGTGTTTATGATAGATTTATTTCTAAATGTATCCATCTGATAACTACAGCCTTTTTCAACTAAATTTTATAGTTGGTACTTGTGTTGTAACGTGTAATGTTATACCTTTGTCCGGGGTAAGGGGATGGTTAGGATCCCTAACATGTTTAACCAACTACATATAGTATGTACGTGCCTGTCCCTAGTCAGGAACTTTTGTTGCTGTGTTACAGATTTGCTTATAATCGTTAATTTTTGTACATTTTAAAGTTAAGTCATTAGTTTTCTTGTTTGACTTGTATTTTATTTGTCATTTCGGAGCCTTTAAAAGCTGCATATGCGGTATAGGCTTAGTGCATTTTTGAAGGCCGTACGTTGGCCTATAGTTATTAACTCCTGTGTCATTGGTAATCAAAACAAATTTTCTTTTTTTTATTTGTTACAAGTTAACGTTTTGCAAAGGAGATGTTTATTGATACACACAACAAACATTTAGGAAAGACCAAAGTTATAGTTAGTGAAAATATGATATAAGTCAATTTCTTATGGGATAAAATTCTGAAATGATAAGGTATTTGAGAAAATTGAAATTATGGAATGTCTGTACGTATGTTTTTCTGTCTTTTTAAAATTCAAAAGAAAGAAAAATAACCCCCACCAGTCTGCAATTTAAGCACTGAGGTATCCGCATATATATATATCAAGTTTTTCTTATCCCTCACTTAGTGAAAACATAGAATGAAATTTTGACATAGCACATTCTAACGATACATATTAAATAAATTGATAATGGTTATGCTAGTTCAATATTGTAAGCCTTTTATTTTAGTCTTGAACGTAGATATAGAATCTAAACTGTCGTTACCAATCAACAACGAACAAATCTAGAGTCGGACTTATTTCTACCAATTCCAACATTTTGCTTTTACATGTCTGCCTGACAACCTGCAATGAAAACAATAAAATGTGAATAGAAATATAGAGCGTTCATTTTGCTGTGCGGGGGTGCAGTCACGTCTAGTCTTAATGAGGACGTTGAATCTGCAATCAAAGAATCCTTATAACAACTCTTTTGAGGGTCCGCAGATGGTTTGAGATAAGGCCCAATTTCTGTCCTTTAACAATATACTGAAACGCTCTCTTTTCAGTGACACACTATACATTTCATTGATGATCTTCCCAACCGGCTTCTATTAAAGGACATATCTTTTGTTTTTATTTTAAATTGGTTCAGTTTCTGAACATGCATGCAATCTTTGTCACTAGACTTTAGGCTACAAACCGTATGTGAATCAATTTATCAATATTTAATATATAAAGTTGAGAATAAAAAAGGAAATCAGGAATATGTCAAAGAAACAACAACTCAACCAAAGTGCAGACAACAGCCGAATGCCACCGATGAGTCTTAAACGCAGCGAGAAAATCCCGCAACCGGAGGTGGTCCTGAGCTGGCTCCTTAATAAAATTGTGTACTAGTTCAGTAAAAATGGACGTCACACCAAAACATATAGAAAATGAGCTTACTTAAAAAAAAACCATACAAGACTTACAAATATGTATGAATGGGTTTTGAATTCCCGTTTAAATTTTGTTACATATGTCACTTTGGGGGGCTTTTTAGCTTTCTGTTTGGTGTGAGCTAAGACTCCGTGTTGAAGGCCATACGTTTACCTATAATGGTTTACGTTTACAAATTGTGACCTGAATGAGAGAGTTGTTTATTGGCACTCATACCACATCGTCTTGTATCTATAAAAAAAAAAAATTATCTTTATATGTTAGTTTCATTCACAATTATGAATAATAAAGGAATGACTGTAATATTTTTTCTGTCAATGAAGAAGTAACATAACAAAAGGCGAGGCTCCACGGAGCGTTTCTCCTGTTTCGTATCGAATACAAATAAGTTTTCAGACTATGAACATATATTGTGTTTATCCCGAAATTACTCCCAACACTCGAAGATTTAGTTATTTCAAAATCTAAATCATTGTCCCTACTTAAATAAAGAAAAACAAATTGTACACCGGTCAATCGTACAATAGTTAGCTAACTGCAGGATCAAATTCTTCATATTTCTAATGCCATACCATAATTGTTCCCTTTTGTGTGCACTCTAAGAAGATGGCTGTTCCGTCACCGTTGACTGTACCAGTTTTAAACGTAGATACAGGTGTGTACTTTGGAATTGATTTACAGTTGCTATATATCTGTAACAGAAGAAAAAACACAATATAAACGAATATAATGTAACTTATTTGACTAAATAATATACCAAATATTACACGACAAAAGCTTCATACTAGTGATTCTCCGGTTATAAATAGCAGGGGGGATAATTTCCCGTCGCCATGGAACTGACCCAACCAATCATTTGGGTATCCTTCTGTATTTTCGGTCTTCTATTCGCTTCAACTTCGTACGCTGTGTGGTCTTTAACCATTTTTAGTCGAAAATCACTGATGAGTCTTTTGGAGACAAAAAGCCATGAACAAATGGCTTCACTTTAATATTAACCTTCACCTGCTTTCTGAAGTAGGCAATATACAGAGAAGGAAGATCCGTCCGTCAATCTGTAATTTCGTTTCGTTTGTATGTCCATTGTTCCTTTGTCAGTCCGTGCCACTTTTGTAACCACAGCTTGCCACAATTTGCTGGACACAATTTCTATAGACTCTTATTCACATGATGAACTTTTATTTCACACATACCATTTAAATGTTTTAAGGGGTTTACATGACGATCCACGCCATAATAACTGGACACATCAGTGCACAAATGTATCCACATTTTCTCGTCATATCTTATGTAACAATTAATCGAAACTTTCAAAGAATTTTAAACTTTTATTTCCATAGTGCATCTCTTTTTTGCAATTTTTGTATAAAAAGTCTTTTTGGGTTATCACTAAAGGTAAAGATAAATTACAGTATTGGAACACATAGTATAGCATTGTTCATGCAAACTTCATTCACAAATTTCGGCGGAAATTCCGTAAAAAGGAACACAAATAAACATTCACGAGGGCGGAGGCATCTCTGCTTATTAAAATACCCAAAATATTCACTGATGATGAAAATTACCCTACGATAAAAATTCTCAAGTACATATAAATATTATTATCATTTACATTATGAAAATCTTTTCTAAACATTTTGTTCTTTCGTGTCAATTCATATTTTCTTAATCTCCCATACAGACAGAGTTGTCGTCCAGATTGAAACTCAGTTTGTTATTTTCTTACCTGTTTCCCAGGTAGCCAGTTCTTAGGCTCCGGAGCAGAGCAATATTTAGCTGCAGTGACTTCATCGGCCGCTACACCATTTGACGAGCAGGACCGAGACAGATGGTAAAATATTGACTGCTTCTTCTGGACGTCGTTTTCAACGTCAGGTCCATAACACCTTGCTTTTATCAAACAGAAAACAAAGAATCTTTTTGTCAATTTTAACATGCAATGATAATTTAATATATTTTTAGATGTTCTAATCATAATTTTTCTGTGTAACATTTAATGTAACATTTTTATGGATTATTGACAAAATTACTGGGTAAACATTTTAATTTGTGATGATGGGAAACTCAAAATCCCGACTTACATTCTTATAAAAAGATAGTTGTCTCGTACATTTGTCATAACTCGTTTAATAGACATTTTTCAACTGAGTCTTATATTTCCCTCTTGAGTTGTTATGTTACACCACTGTCCAATGTTTATGGAGGGTTGGGATCCTGCTGACATATTTAACCACACCTCATTCTGTATGTATGTGCCTGTCCCTAGTCAGGAGCCTGTAATTCAGTGGTTGTCGTTTGTTGATGTGTTGCATATTTGTTTTTCGTTCATTTTTTGTTCATAAATGGAACCGTTAGTTTTCTCGCTTGAATTGTTTTACTTTTGTCATTTCGGGCCATTTTAAAGCTGACTATGTGACATGGGCTTTGGTCATTGTTGAAGGCCGTACAGTGACCTATACTATAGTTGTTAATTTTTGTGTCGTTTGGTCTTCTTAGGAGAGTTGTTTCAATGGCAATCATACCCCATTTTCTTTTATTTACTGTAAATTCATTGCGTGCATTTATTATTGCGATTTTGTCATCATAGACTAATATACGATTTAATTTTTTTGCGATATTGAGAAAAATCCTTTTAAATTTACATACTAGTACTTAATTTCAAAATGCAAGTTTAAATTATTGCGACTTTAACCCTGTCACAACTTTTGCTATAATTAAAACATCGCAATCATTTCTGAATTTACAGTATTATATGCAAATATTTATAGCTGGTTGCTATCATTAAATTTGTGCCTTGGGGTACCTATATCCGGTGGCGATGCTTCACAGTGGTAAACCAATGAGAGTTGAGACATTTAAAATGTGTAATGGAACATCTCAAACGTATTACAAACTTGCTTACCATTACTATTGCCCTTCCCTCCAACGTGTTGCCAGACTGGTGTAGGTCTATGTGGATATGTTATTTTGATCCATTGTAACTTTGTTGTGGATGGAGCTGGTTGAGTTGGCCGAGGTGTTCTCGGCTGATTAGGAATTTTAATCCAGCTGGTTTTTGGACTAGATGTAGTTGTAACTGGTATGGTAACGGGACCACCATTCTGGTTACCAGTCACGCTCAATCCTAGAAACCAAAGACAAACATAAATACATGAAAGATAGAACCCTGTAAATAATTGTTATACTTCAATATTTATGTTAATCTTTCAGAAATTAAACCACTATAATACCAACAAAAGAAATGCAAGATACTTTTTGTTATAGTTTGGTAATGACAGTTCCCTCTAACCCCACCCGATTTATTTATATCCATTTAAGAAAAATGTGTATTCATGTTCTCTGTGATCTCTCATATATCGTGTTATAAAATTAATCAGGATAAATACTCATTAAAACAATTACTTTAAAGTATAAGACTATAAGACAAGTATGACAACGGTCAAATGACGTACAATGTATAAGTCATTGCAGCAAACTGCACTAACCACTTAAAGTCTGCAACAAACTCTTACTGTCAAATACAATCTGTCAAATGCAATAAGTCACGCGATTGAACTTGTTATATAACTTTCTTGGCTGATATGCATAAAACCATTTAAGTTAAGATATCTGATCGTAGAACTAATTTATCGTAGGATATGCATAAAAAATCTGCCCGCTCGGTACAAATCTTAATTTAATTAGTTTTGTCATATTGGCCCAGGTTACTTATGAATCATATATATTTATACCTATATATCTACACAATAATGTCGTATACGTTTAACACAGAGTATACAACGTACACAATGGAACAATAACGAACCAGTATCACGCTTCGTTGTCAGTATAATGGAATTTGATGCGAATGTCATACACGTGAGAGATTTAGCTAGCTATTAAACCAGGATCAATCCACCATACATAAGAAAATACCGGAACCAAGCCAGATGACAGTTGTTATCCATTCGTTTGATGTGTTTTATTTGAGCGTTTGATTTTACCATTTGATCACGGACTTTTCATTTAAAATTTTCATCTGAGTTCGGTATTTTTGTAATTTCCTTTTTGAAAACAGAAAACAAAAAAAATTCAATAATGTCAACGACAAAAATCTGATGATGTTTCAGCATTAATTTTTTTTAAAAGTAAAAACTAATGAATTGAAAACTTCCGACCATAAACGCTTTTGGCAATGCATGTAACGCATTTGATACCAGGGTCTTTGTGATCGTGTGGTTTAAGTAGTGTACTACTACTGTAATCACTAGCCAGTCAACAATGAGGTTAATTTTGAATTTGACCTCCGGTTGTGCGGGTACACTGGACAACAATCTTAATAGACTAGTATTGTCAGATTTCCAATTGAAGGTCTGTCAACTGGCCGCCACAAAATTGCACACAAGCGGTGCTTAAAAGTGGCGTTAAAAACACAAAAAAATGAAAATCAAATTAATTCTCTCTACATATATACATACCTGGAGTGTTAATTATGTGGTGTTGACATATAGGAGACTTCATTAGTGAATCTAAGAAAAAGTAAACAAAAACCTTTAAAATACATCTACAATAAAAAAAATAGTCAAGTTTTTTGTTTGAAATTATAAACTGCTGAAAGATATTGCCAGGCTTTTATTGTTTATGATGTTTTATAGGAAGCAGTAGATTTTGGGTTTGTCTGAGTTTATACGAGTTCTTGCTTGTTCTACTGCTGTCTGTACATGTACCTTCGAGAAATGAAGGAAATGGGCCTCACTGTGACTTTGAAATGAAGAACAGCAATAAATGCACTATACCCTTGCTCTTTGTGTGTGTGTGTGTGTGTTTTTGTTTGCTGTGCACGTACTGATTTTGTGTCATTGATTGATAACCCATATCCTCTTGTTTACTATTTCTTTGGTTATAAAATCTTGCACTTATTATTTCCCATTTTTAAGTTATAATTATATTATCATAAAGGTTTAACTACCATACTGATTCATTAAGTTATTTTTTTTAATATATAATTTATAATTATTGGACCGTTTGTTGACCTCTACACGTAGATCTATAAGGAAATACATGTATGGTAAACTGGAGATATGATGTATGATGTATTGCGCTTTTTACATAATTTTATTACTTTTTGAAATATATTTTCATAGTCTCCTAGATCCATTGATGTTTAAATTAATAAGATCAAGTTATGTGTAAATTAAATTTCATCATACATTTCAATTAATAAAATTGAGAATGGAAATGGGGAATATGTCACAGAGACAACAACCCGATCAAAGAGCAGATAACTGTCGATGGCCACCAATGGGTCTTCAATATAGCGAAAAAATCCCGTATCTGGAGGTGTGCATCAACTGGTAAGTATATAAGACCATCTGATAAACTCACTTGGACTAAAAGTCAACATTCCAGGACATTTCATTTGTGTAAAACCAGCATCTTTATTCAAATAACCAAGCTGAAATATAATACTTAGAGGTAGGTTATATTCTATAGTACAAATAGTCAGCAATTTCCACAATAAATAATCCGTTTGCTATGACCAGAGAGTTGTAGTATTGGTTGTTATTATAAAAAAGAAGTTGTGGTATGATTGCCAAAGAGACAATTCGCCACAAGAGATGTCTTCCTATGAAAAGTCATGTTCAATAACATTCCACAGAATCAAAATATAGCAAAACGAACTGTGAGCTACGATTTCTCATTAATGATACCAGCAATATAAATGCTCGATGAATTGGAGGGTTTTGATGAGCAATGGATGTGAAAACTTTTTACAGAGTATAGCATACTGCCTTGAAGCATGTTACTAAATTTAAGGTGCTCTGTTAAGCTCCCGGAAAAAAAATGCGACGAAAACTGTATTGGATGGGCGAATGTGTATTGACAATATTATGAGGTTTCCTCAAACCAATTTTTACTTTATATACTTTAAACAAATACAATTTTCACCTTCACACACATTTATATCCAAGTGGTGAATATTAAAATTAAAACAAACGAAAACACGAATTTTTATGTTTTGTCTTTGAAATGCAATTGAAAGATTTGAAAGCTTCCTTAATGTCATATGGTTGCAAAAGTGTTGACCGCGTGCTTCTTCCAACATGTTTTTCTGCCCTTTACTCTTATTAAACTTCAAAATAATAACTTATATAAAATTAAGGGAATGTGGTATAAAATTGAGAAAGGAAATGGAGAATGTGTCAAAGCGACAACAACCCGACCGTAGAGCAGACAACAGCCGAAACCCACCAATGGGTCTTCTATGTAGCGAGAAACTCCCGCACCAGGAAGCGTCCTTTAGCTAGCCCCTTAAAAAAATGTATACAAGTACAGTGATAATGGACGTCACACTAAACTCCGAATTATACACAAGAAACTAAAATTAAAAACATGTTTATGTATTAAATATGTTTACATGCCAATGAGACAACTATCACCAAAGTTAAAAACGAAATGGATGTAAGCAATTATAAGCAACTGTACGGCCTTCAACAATGAGAAAATACCATACTATTAAGTTCTTTTGAATATACATCTTGCAATTGCATTTTCAAATTATTTGTTACGAGAGAAACAAACTTATCTAACCTTGCCCTTGGTATAAACTGGAACCCATGTTCCTTGTGGTTGTATGTTGACCAGTAAAGGCACACAAAATGGCGACTGTAAATCTACATCCCTGTATATGATATCATGCATTGGTAATCGTAAGGCTGCTATCGGAAATCCTTGTCCATTTGGACAGTTAAATATCAAGGCTTCAGGGTGGTTCAGGTTGCAGTAACAATCAAATCCCGCGTGACATTTTACCAGATTCAAAACACCAAGTATGAAAAATAATTGAAAAATCTGTAAAAAAAGAATATTATTTCAACAAATAAATACAAAAGTTGATTTTTTACAATAATGAGCTAAAATGAATAAATGAATTAAACTACCAGCAATATCTATATGAATTCATTTACATTTTACAAAACTATGAATTTATATATATAGGTACTACTTGTTCTCAAAGTTTTTTAGATGATAAAAGCTTTATAGGTTTCTACGTCTCATCGCGTTTACTTACAGAAATAAAAATTGATGTTTTGCACTAAAAGCGCTCGATGTTTTGCGAGGTGGATATACTTTTTCGACAGATGAATATGCTGTTTTATTCAAAATCCAATTCATATATAAAAGAAAGCTAATAAAGTTCTGTCAATATGGAATAATGATGATTATTGATACTAATCTACTAAATTATTGAAATATTTAATTTAACAGTCAACTGAATGATTATTTTTTCGAGGACGAAATATTTAAAGAAAACTTTTAAATTAATTGCATAATAAAGTTTGTTTATCCGAAGACTTACCATTTTTGTATGCATGACTTCTTTACTAATCAGTCGAAGACTACTTCATAAAGAAAATGACTATGTTCTATATTTCTCAATCTGAACTGTTTGATCGTACAAAAATATAAGCAAACCTCGAAAATGATTTGTTTCAATGTAGTTGAACGACCTAAACCAAAAAGATATTTATTGCATAGTTAAAGTTACATTAACCACAACGATTTTCTTTCAACGTAGTAACGTTTGAAAGTAACAGTAAAAAGATAAACAAATGTCCCGATATACAACAGTTACTACGAGAGAATAAAATTTACCGTCAGATAATTAAAACCTTGGATAACAAAGTGCGAGTAAACATGGAAGAGTTTTGTGACATGTAGATATCACTTTTGTATCCACTTCCTTCTTCCATGTACCCGCTGTACTTGGTGTTTCGGACCAGTAGGCCCTACGTTAGTGAAAGGACTACCTACAAAATTGATAAAAAGTTAGAGGGCGCCAATGAAGACAACAAAAAACATAAGTTGAAGAGCACAGACAACGCTATTGCAAACATTAAACAAGTTGCTTTTATAAAAAAAATAAAAGAAAAGCAGTACGTGAACCCGAGACCGCTGAATGGTCACAAAAAATTGTTGCTGAATTGTTTTTGCTTTAGAATATTTTGGAAAGGATTTCATAATATCGTAACACCTTTATTGAAAATATAAGTCATAAAACTTTTTAGATTCTTGCACAAGTCAGTTTTCAGCACTGTTGGACTTTAACTGTAAATAGAAGAAGCGTAAACAGCTACCGTTGTATTTTAGCTTTTAAGGGTTCACTATTTTATTTGTTCATTACTTGAAGTTTATCATCGTTTTCATACTTGGAGTATATCATCGTTTCCATTCGCCCGTTTACGACACTTATTATAGTATACCGTTGTCCGTCCGTCTGTCGTCAACATGTCGAACAATAACTCAGAAACGCCTTAACCAATTTGCATGAAACTTTAATGAATTGTTTATATCATTGACGTGAGCTCCTTTTCGGTTTTTATAAATTTTGGATTTTACGTTTCCGAGTTGCGGGGTTCTATTCATTGAAAAGGGGGGATTTTCCAGTTTAGTTTTCGGACACTAACTCAAAAATGCTTTGAGCAGTTTTTATTAAACTTTGGTGAATTGTTTATATCTATTGATGTGAACTACCTTTCGATTTTTATAAATTTTAGTTTCTATCAAAATAAAAATATTTTTTTTTATAAATTTCTGAATTGACATTGAGGAGTTAAGGAACTTTATTCTTTGAAAAAGCGACGGGGTATCATGCGCTCATTGCGCAGCTCTTTATTCTTTCTCCCTAGACCAAGCAGTGTTGTGGTCTATGATGGTAATAGTCAGTCGATTGAGATCTGTTTACCACATTTACATTGTAGAAGATACACAGCATTTGTAGTCTTGCAATTAACATGGCAAAATATGGAAAATTCCGTACCATTGGAGTGACTGTTAAAAGTGTGGGTATTCAGTACTTGCTTGCTATCAGACATCGTTTGTTTCCAGTGGCGGATCCAGGGGGGGGGTTCCGGGGGTGCGCACCCCCCCCTTTATTTTTGCCGATCAATGCATTTGTATCGGGACATATGTTTTGCACCCCCCTTTGCCCTGGGTGCCCTGGGTTAGCACCCCCCTTTCGAAAATTCCTGCATCCGCCCCTGATTTCCCTTGCAACATCCCAATGACGAAGAGTTTGATTTAGAGGATAAATCAGCTTCCATGAGCAAGTCTTTAAGGATTTTGGGCTTACGGTAAGCCAGTACGGGTGCCCCTGGAAGATTTTGGAAGATTTTGGAGGTTTTTCGATTTCTTTCAAGTTTTCGCGGATAAGTTGTGATAACTTGTCAAACTTAGGATGTTAAGTCAGCACAACCGGGACTCTTTTGTTGACTTTTTTCTCTTTACATTGTAAAAGTTCATCTCTGCTGATGTTGTTAGCACGAGAGAAACATTCATCAATGTATTTTTTTTTCTGTAGCCCTGATTTTTTAGGTGACTGAGAATTTCTTGTAATCGCCCTTTTGCAGTATCATTGGTTGAGCAAACCCGATTTATTCGGATGGCCTGGTGCAATGTTTAGGATGACAACTCTTGGGAGAAATATATTGACGTCTGTCTGTTGGCTTGCAATACAGATCTGTAATATGACTCCATCCTTCACATGCGTAGCAATGTCAAGAAATGTGATCTTGGAGGCAGATATTTCATAAGTGATTTTTATCGAGGGATGGGCAATTGGCATGATGAATGAACACATTGAGTTCTTGTTCATTATTAATCCACTTCATGTCACTATCGTTGATGAATCGAAACCAAGATAGAGAGGTTGATAAAGAGAAAAGTTGAGAATTTGCTGTTCTAATGTGACCATAAAAATATTGGCATAAGACGGGACCATCTTTGTTCCCATGACTGTTCCATTGCTGTTCCAGTAATCTGGAGATAGTGTTCACCATTGAATTTAAAGTTATTGCATTTCAATACCAAAGTTAGAAGCTGGAATAGATATTTGGTTGGAGGGTGTAAGGTGCCGCGTGAGTTCAAGGCTGTTCTTTACCATCTTCATTGAGGCTATTAGTGTAGAGAGAGGTAACTTCAAGCGAGACAAGTTATATATATTGCACGCCTTTTACGAATTAACTTATTAAATTCACGAAAAGCGTAGTTTTGAGTGGATTAAATATGTTAATGAGTAAGACGTGTCTATATATGATTTGTAACATTAATGGGGTATGACACATGTCAAAGGTTAAATCCTGACCAATAAAACTTAACTGCACTTTTCGATATGACAATCAAATAGTGGCGTGATACTATATCTGATTTCCAGAAAATTAACACATGAGGCAGATGTCAGTTGTATTTGTATGTCCAATAAAGGTACGTTTAAGAATAAAAGAATTGTTGCCATAGGATCCATACTCGAGAGCCATTTGTTTTATTGATATTTATTCTTCTAAAAAATTCTTGAAAAGGTTGGTGTGATTTGGAGAGAAAAAGGGGGGTGATGGCGGGTTAATGCAAAATTTTATTCTGTCATGTCTATTTGCGGCTTAATTTGCCCATAAATCCGAAAAAAAGACGTGTAGTTTCAAACAACGTTGTGATAAAACAGTAACATTGCCTTATGAGAAGTATATTAATAACGTAATTCAAAATAATCCTCTTTCATTCCCCAAAACTGGGAAAAGGTCGATTAAATGATTGCAATGGTCGCGTTTTGAATGCGTGTAAGGTCAAGGGACAAATGTCTGAAGCATGATCAGTACACGGATATACCTTTATGAAATAAAGAACATTACATCAATTTCTATATATTTTTTTAGAATACTAGTATTATTAATTTCAACACGATAAAACAGGTATCAAGCAAAAGAACTGTAGGGAAATGTATAGTCATTTCTATTTCATTTTGTTTTAATCTTTCATTTTAAGGAATGATCATTAAACTTAAAAAAAAAAAGGGGGTACGATTTTTGTTCTACAAAAAAATATTCTGATCCCCAATTTGATTAAAAAAATATTCTGGTCAAGCATATGACAAAAAAAAAATTTTGAATCCAGATTTCCCAACAACTTGTGAGATGGAAGTTAATGCACTGGTTAAAGCTCCTCCCATTCTAGGCTATTCAAACGAAAGGTCTTCAACGGCGGGATGGGAGAGTGAAATAACTAAAAAATCAGTCAGTTAACGCGCTCAACTAAAAATAACTGAAGATCAAAGGAAAATTTACCATTCATGTTACAAAGATGTATATTTAAAGTGCCTAGAAAATCAACCTAACAATGTTAGAGTAGATCTGATTTTTAACTTCCTCCCCGACTGGTGCTGGAACCTGTACGTTACACTTCTCACTTCTACGACAACACCGCCTAGCATTGCACAGACGCAATGAGTCATTGAAACAAGAAATGATTGCTTCCAAGTTTTGAGAATACACAATTTTTGAAATACAATTTATATAATAGATCTATGCATTTTACAATATAGAAGTAGCTTAAAAATCTTGAACCAGTAAATCGCCTATTAATACAATTATTTACAGCGAGGTTGAGGTGTGATGTTAAAACGTTGAACAACAACGCAAGTGCGGTTTCTCTGATTTTATATGAATATAAAGGGCGTATGACATTTGCGCCGATTTTGGAAATTTTCATTCTTTCATTTGCGCCGATTTCATTTTTTCATTTGAGCCGATTTTATATTTGCTCCTAAATAGATTTACAGGTAAGTTAATACTTGTACATGTACTATACCATTGGTGATATCTAGTTATAAATGCTGTTCACTTATGTTTAATTAGTTAATTTTGATTCATATTGTTCTGGAACTTCGTTGTAACATGATGGACATATTGCAAATTAAAACTAAGCCGAGGAGTCAATTCTTTAATCAGCGACGATCATACATATAGGAAGGTCAGCGTCCTAAAACATATCTTACTAATGAACCATACAATCGTGTAAATCCAGTCACCACGGATTCTGATAGTCTGACTATTATCAAAACACAAAACGAGCATAACCATGTGGGAGATGACCGAAAGTCAGAGGCTATGAACTACGGGTACGGTCAAGGAAAAAGTCTGGAGATGTTTCTTGTGGTCCTTCTTCCATCTCCCCGTGGTGAGCAGGGGACAACAGTTATATACATGTTATGATTGACAATTCATTTCATTTGTACAAGTGGCTACCCGAAGACGTCTATACTAATAAATGAAAAATAACATCACTTTGTTAGAGAGTTGTCTCAGTGGCAAATGAAATGCAGATCGGCGCAAATGTAAAACGCCGAATATAAACACCTTTATTGGAAGGAAGATATATCCTATATTTATAAACGATTTTATAACCATATAAAACTACAAACAGAAGCATTCAATTTTAAAACAATGTTTTATATTTAATGTGTATACAGCGGTTTCAAAGAATTTTAAAACAGACATGACTTGTCTAAATAGAAACACTTTATACATTAGAATACAAACCAGACGCCGAATGACCTGCTTTTGAGAATGGATTGGATTTTATCTCACCTCCTGTACATTTCTAGGTATATGATTGGTTAAAATCAACCGCTTGGAGACCGTGTATATTTCATATGGGGTTAGTAGGCGTGGTTTATTTCATTACACGGTTGGTAGTGGTATTACGTCCCATTGTAAAAAAACAACACGGCGTTGAGAAAAATCTAAATGGTTTTAAAAGACGAAGAAATTGATGATGCACGATTGAAATACATGCAGAAAATACATTAAAAGCTAACAAGTTGGCAATTGTTTTTGTATAGACCAATGGAAGCAGGTTCTTGATATTGAAGACTTGATCACTTTGATAGGCCGCTTGTCTAAATTCCACATGTTGAGATAGTCGGTAAGATAGATTCGTTACACAGTGTGCTAGCGACCTAATACGATATATATAGAGTCAGTAAATTCCATATGAGGTTGGGGCTTCGCTCTCACCCCATATGGAATTTACTAACCCCACATATCGTATAAGGTCACTAGGACACTATGTAACTAATCGTACAATAAAATTGTGAATATATTATATTATGTGTATGGGTTATTTCTCTTTAACCGGCTCGAGAAAAACTTTCAGTCGTTGGATGGAAATGTTTAACAGGATTGTAAATTTATAATAAAGGTATATTAATGTGCGTATTGTTATGCGTTTACTTTTCTACATTGGTTAGAGGTATAGGGGGAGATCTCACAAACATGTTTAACCCCGCCGCATTTTTGCGCCTGTCTCAAGTCAGGAGCCTCTGGCCTTTGTTAGTCTTGTATTATTTTAATTTTAGTTTCTTGTGTACAATTTGGAAATTAGTATGGCGTTCATTATCACTGGACTAGTATATATTTGTTCAGGGGCCAGCTGAAGGACGCCTCCGGGTGCGGGAATTTCTCGCTACATTGAAGACCTGTTGGTGACCCTCTGCTGTTGTTTTTCATTTGGTCGGGTTGTTGTCTCTTTGACACATTCCCCATTTCCATTCTCAATTTTATATTGCAAAAGACATAAAAATCGGAGAAAAACAGAATAATTTAGTTTACGAAAAATAAATTTTGATATGATATGTGCTAAAGATATATAACAGTCACCCGACTTACTGTTAAAACATTATTGTGACGTCATTCTATTGTTGTACCCATTCTTTATTTCAGTGTTTGGACTATCGTTTACCTGTAAGAAACCATTATGTTACCTTTAACTGTCCAATATTTTACAGAATTATCCTGATCTTTCTTAAAAGTATTGGACAGCTGGAGGTAGCATAATTGATTCATACGGGTAAATGATAGATCAAGGACTGAAATAAATCCATCAATTCACACAATTTGTTTCTTTATTTTGAAAAAAAACCAACTGAAGAACAAATAACAATTGCACAATTTTTTTTTTCATTAAGGCCAGTTTCCAATACAATTATTTCGTCACTCATCAAGACGGTTTCTTGAAAAAACACTTTTAAATTAATTTTAACACTGCCAGCGTCAATACTTATTTCACAGCATTTTTCTCATGTTTTGGGTTGTCTCCTTTAGCACCAATTTGGTTGACAATGCTCGTTGTAAGTTTTGATTTTGGTAATTTTAGGTATTTCATTTTGCACAAGATATTTGTCCGTCTTTTGGGTATAAAAATTGACATCTGTGTTAGATAGCAATACACAGTGTAGAGTTTAGTTTCGCATTTAGGGGAATTTTTTAAATATGAAAGTTTTTGTGCAATAAAATGGATTTTTAGATAGCTGAAGAATAATATAACCTTCAAAGTGGGTTTATATATTTTTGTTTTTGGCATTTCACAAGTTATGTCTTCTTTGACTGTCCATGACGTTAAAATACTAAATCCCTGGGGTGTGTTTTAGTTGATTTTAGTCTCTGATGCATGATTTTTTTTTATTATTAATTGTTTTTGGCTTATAACTAGCTTTCAGTAACTGCGAGTACTCTCAAATCGTACTTTCTTGTTATTTTGACCTGTTGATACAATTTGTAATGCTTTTTTTGGTTATTTAATGTTTACTTATTTAGGGTTATATCTCGTCTCTCTATTTTTAATATAAACCAGCTTTGATAAGTGTTTTGTATGACTATAAATTTCCACTTCTGTTCTCGTTCTATGAAATAATTTTGTAAAAAATATTTCCGTTCTCCAATTATACTGTATACCTTACAACAAAATTATTTTCATTTACCTGTGTACATTATTCTATTTGGCGGCATTTTGTTCAAGGTTATGGTTGTTTTTCTGAAATTGTTTAACATATAACCCCTTATTTTATCGATTTTGTATTTACATTGTGTCATAGATCAAATTTATTCGTTCAGTGTATTTTCACTTGTGTAAATATGTCTTTTGATTGAGTTAAGCCATTTCAATTGTTATTTTATGGTGTGTCCTTCTATGTTGTGATGTTACACTATTATTTCAGATAAGGGTGAAGGTTGGTACCTATTAAAACGTTTAAATCCGCTGTATTTGTTTGCACCTGTCCTAAGTCAGGAATCTGATGTTCAGTAGTTTTCGTTTGTTGATGTGGTGTCTTGTTTCTCGTTTTTTATATAGATTAGACCGTTGGTTTTCCCGTTTGAAGGGTTTTACACTAGTCATTTGTGGGGCTCTTTATAGCTTGCTGTTCGGTGTGAACCTAGGATCCGTGTTGAAGACCGTACTTTGACATATAATGGTTTACTTTTACAAATTGTGACTTGGATGGAGAGTTGTCTCATTGGCACTCATACCACATCTTCTTATATATATTATATGAACATCCGTACCGCCCAGAGGTCCAGATATCATTTTAGTGTTTTTCAAGAAATATTTGACCCTCGAACTTTTCAATTCAATTTTATGGAAAAACGAGGTGAAATGCATATGATTGTTTTGGACCTCTTGATAGATATATGTCAATGGTTTGAGAAAAGATATCACTCTAATGGACTAAAATTCTACTTTAGAACACAATTTTGGGGACTTTTGTGACAATTTCACCTCCCTTTTTGTGATATGTTGTATCAAATAATTGCAGATTGTTGCCATGGTTACACCAAAAAGAGGTTATATTTCACCATTTTAACTATTGGAAATCAAATCTATGGAAGATGCTGATTCCATACATATGCACATACATAATACAGACAGTAGCCTTATTTGTTAGAAAGCAAGGGAAAGAGGTTGGTTAACAATTATGAGTGTCAATTTGTGGTTTTTTTTCTAACTGTGTAATGCTACCTTTCTCTCATTCTCCCTAACATCATTTTCGGCTACAATATGAAAAATAATGCTTCTAACATTTGATAGATGATGCCGCAATACGAGGACCGCAAAGAAATAATCTTATTATCTTAATTAGGAGAAATCATTCATCTGATGTAGATGTGTTTTACCAAGTGTTGATGTGCAAGTCGCTGATTGTTCTTTTTGGCAAAATAGATTGTTCTTTTTGGCAAAATAGATTGTTCTTTTTGGCAAAATAGCAAATTAAGAATTTGATTAACAACCTAAAACTCAACCTGTGCACTGATTGCAAAATCGAGAACTTGCTGCATGAAATAGGAGCTACAACAGTTTTTTTTTTATAATTTTGAGGTGTCGGCGTTGATTTTCAAGTTTTTTGTTTTAAAAATCTGATATTATTGCCTGTATAGGAATATAATGCAAAACTTCGCTTATCAACGGCGATGAATATAAGGAACAGAAAAACGGAACACGGTACCGCAAGTGAAAGAAATCATTCGTGTGTCTGATTCGCACTTTGTTCGTAGTGATAGTTTTTTCCCCTTATTTTTTTAAAGTGTGTAGTCTCTTGAAGTTAAATATAAACGTATGTTTTTAGACAGTTTGTAATTGTGTCATATGAATGTGAACATAAAACCCTTACCTGCATTGAATTGATTGAAAAAGGGGAGTTACTGATAAAGGTAGTGTTACTATATATAACGTCAAAATACGAACTTCATTTGTTTCTTTCCAATGTATTTATGAACAGTTTCAAACACTTTAGATCTAAAAAGTAAAATTGATTGAATACAATAATTATACCTTAATCACAAACACAAGAATATGTACACTTACATGCTTTGTTTTGAACGAAAAAAAAGAATGCGTTGTTTGTAAAGGGAAATCAAGGGACGGAAAATATGTTTCGGGAACATGAAAAAAACACCAAAATAAACAGCAATACGCTAAAAAACTAAAAAATGAAATGAACGACACGAACCTTGCAGAAAAACCGATGAAAAAGGGGATTTCGGTTGTCTGCTTAGAGTAAACAATAACTATATCTTGCAAGACAACCGCCGAGTCAAGTTTAATTTCTGTGAACAAGGAAGAAAAAAGGGGGCCTTCGTCATACGGAAATATTGTGAATCAATATTTTGTTTCCATGTATCAGTCTATGGAAGAAGCGTATCGATAAAAACTTTTCTTATATCACATAGCGATATTGTCTAATATCAATTGTAAATATGCAGACATTCCATGCGGAAAATGTTGTTTTCGGCAACGAAAAATTAAGAAAATACTAATTTTAAAACTTATTGTTCAAATATAAACAACAATTGAGTCTAAATATACATGCAGAAGTTAGTTAGAAGCTTACGTTTATGTCAATGTAAAATTTGAAGTGCTGCGTTTTTCTTATATACATAAATAAACAATGCGATACTTTTAAAATATCAATGCGATACTTTTAAAATATCATAGCGGTGTTTTTGTTACATCAATATTAGTACCGATTAGTATTAATATTAGACTGTTGTACCCATATTTTGACAATTTTACCTATTATGTCTGTTTTGTTCACGCATCGTTGTAAATATTACAGAATTTGATAAGACTGTCATACACGTGAGAGGTGAAGTGCTATTAAACCAGGTTCAATCCACCATTTTCAAAATTTGAAAATGCCAGTACCGAGTCAGAAATATGACAGTTGTTATTCATTCGTTTGGTGTGTTTTATCATTTGATTATACCATTTGATAAGGGACTTTCTGATTTGAATTTTCATCGGAGTTCAGTATTTTTTTTAATTTTACTTCTTAGTAGTATTGTATGTAAATAAGCAGTTTTAAGACCATTGCTTAAATTCAAATTGTTTTTGGTAACATCTTACAAATTTCTCAATTGGTTTTGGAAGCAAATCTAATCAAATAAGAGTTTAATAAACAATGCCGTAATCAAATAGCTAAGTATCAAAATGATTGACCTGTACTTTTGAATCTCCTTTTTTTTTTTTTTAAATTAGACCGTTGGTTTTCCTGTTTGAATGGTTTAACGCTAGCAATGTTCTTGTTCCTATATAGCGTGGTGTTCGCTGTGAGCCAAGGCTCCGTGTTTAAGGACCTACTTTGATCTATAATGGTTTACTTTAAACAAATTATTACTTTGATGGAAAGTTGTCTCATTCGAACTCATGCACCATCTTCTTATATCTATAAATCTTTAAAATTTCCCCTTAAAAATAACTGCTTTCCAGTCCTCCAACTGAACAATCTAAATTTATGAATATAGAAAAGATATATAGATATAGGAAGATGTGGTGTGAGTGCCAATGAGACAACTCTCTATCCAAATAACAATTTAAAAAAAAAGTAAACCATGATTATAGGTATATGTACGGCCTTCAACACGGAGCCTTGGCTCACACCGAACAACAAGCTATAAAGGGCCCCAAAAATACTAGTGTAAAACCATTCAAACGGGAAAACCAACGGTCTAATCTATATAAAAAAAACGAGAAACGAGAAACACGTATATAAACAAACGACAACTACTGTACATCAGATTCCTGACTTTGGACAGGTGCAAACATTTGCAGCAGGATTAAACGTTTAAATGGATCCAAACCTTCTCCCTTTTTCTGAAACAATAGCATAACATCACAACATAGAAAAACACACGATAAAATATCAATTGGCAGACTTAACTCTATCAAAAAACGTAAATTAATACACAATGAACGAATGAACGAATATACACATTTCTAACGTCAAAAGACATTTACATCTCATTTATTTGTGTTCTAAACATTTTTTTTAGTACTCTTTGAAGAAATGAATTTATAACAAGCGATACGGATTGTTATTTTGCACTAAGAAAAGTTCGCGTATTTATACGATCGGTTACTAGCCAAAAACGAAAGTCAAATCTCTGTGGCAACAATACATCGGAATACCCTCACGTTCATCGCGATGTAAAAGAGCGTCCAGGCGGCGAGCTGATTATGTTCATAGAGATATCGATTTACCAACGGGGAAAAGTCTTTGATATCCAAAAAGAACTGTCTTCCTTCTCAATATCTTTTGCTATGTTAATAATAAATTTCTTTTCTGTTTGACAAGATTTTTAATTTTCGTTGTATCTGAAGTTGTCCAATTTTTATAGTCTGAGGCTACTCAGTTGGTATCTTCAAAGAGCGGGACATCAGCATTTGTACATTTAAATTTGTTTGGATTATTCATTTTACCATTTGAATATTCATTGTAATTTGGAGCTGTATTGGATTGGATTGTTTGAATGAATGTTTCTTTTAAGTAATGATACTTTTTGTCTATTTCGATATTACCAAGGTGGGTAGACTATAGCAGTGTGACCAGTAAATTAGAATCTAATAGGTCGGTAGACGTATTTGCAACCGCTTTTAAATTCCGCCATTGCATCATCACTTCAAATAGAATTATAAAAAAGAAGATGTGGTAAGATTGCCAATGAGACAACTGTCCACAAGAGACCAAAATAATGCAGACATTAACAATTATAGGTCGCCGTACGGCCTTCAACAATGAGTAAAGCCCATACCGCATAATCAGCTATAAAAGGCCCCGATAAGACAATGTAAAACAATTCAAACGAGAAAATAACGGCCTTATTATATAAAAGAAAAATGAACGAAAAAAAAATATGTAACACATAACCAAACGACAACCACTGAATTATAGGCTCCTGACTTGGGAAAGGCACATACATAAATAATGTGGCGGGGTTAAACTTGTTAGTTAGTTGGTTAAACCATGTGATTGAAAACAATAGACTGAACAGGTTGTTAACACTTTCAACTATTAATAGGGTCAAGCAACATTTTCGGAATGATAAGTTCATGTAAGCGTTAATTGTGTTACAGTTACGAAATTTTAGTGATGTTGATCCTAAAACATTGAACTGGTCATGATCTAAGTTTGTGAATTATGTTTGCAGTTTTCCTGACATGCATTGTGACGTGTCATCGTATTAATTCTATATTAGAAGACTATAGCAGTTATATTAGAAAAGTATCGCATTCATAAATTTTTGATATTAAAAAATCATCGCGATGATATAAGACAAATATCGCATTGATATTTTAAAATATAGCAGTATCGTTGACTTATAGGTGATTTTGGCGTAGAAAACAATTGAATTCATCTCAATTGCATTCCACTGAATTTGCTACATGATATTTATAGAATGTGTACATCTACAAAAGATAAATCGTGCATTTATGTTTCATTTATTCAATAATTCAATTTTCTCGTTTAAATACACCTTACTTGTTATTACATAAAATAACCCATGAAAATTATACACCGGACGTATGTCATGTTAAATGTCACCCTGTTTTAAGAAAAGAGTCATTACTTTATACCGAGAAATCTGCCTTTCTTCGTACAAATGCTAACATTCGTCTGAAATGTCCCACAGTGCAACTCGTTGATATAAGACAATATCGATCGTTGATATAAGAAAAGCTTTTATCGAATCGCTTCTTCCATAGGCTATGTATATAGTAGGTGAAAACGTCTGATCGATTACTTGATCTCCGAAAATTTAATGGCGATGAATTTAGATTTGATAACTATATTAATTCATTTTTGCAGGTAAAAGATATAATATTTGGATCATAATTCTGTTAAAATTCATTGCAATAATTTACACACTTGATGAAAATAAATCTTAACAAAAGGTTGTATTTGTTTGCTTTTTTCACCTTATTTGACTAGTTAAACAGTGTTTTAAGTAAGATGCTTGTAGCAGTTAATTCTGTAAAATAGTGAACAGGTCTGAGTCCGCAAACCTGTCCAATATTTTGCAAAATGGACTAGCTATTATCGGCTTATATTCTTTACGTAATAAATGAGTGAAAATAGGTGAAACGTATATAGGACGGTATAAGGTACAATGTAAGTTATAAAATACGTTTTCCCCCGCTAAAATGTAAACAATTATATATTGTGTTTTTTTAAATAAAAGGCAACCGTGATATGTTGTCAATTCAACTTGACAACATGTTATTTCGAATTTTGTACCAAGCAGGACAACACGAATTTAGGGAAATATAGGCGGCAGCTATATTACTAGTACGAATGAAATAGATGTATTCTAATGTATGGTGCTTTCAGGAATATGACAGCTGTTTTCCATTCGTTTGATGTGCTTAAGCCTTTGATTTTACCAATTGTTAAGGGAATTTCCGCTTTGAATTTTCCGTGGAATTCGGAATTTGTTGTTATACTTTTTTCAGGCTTGCCAGTTTTCCAATCTACCAAGAATCACATGTCCTGAACGGTAAAATTGAAAATAGTCAATATCCAACTTGACCTGAGTTATGTCATCGGTAACTACAAAGTTAAAATTTTAAACGCATGGGTTGCAACGGTTCATTAGATAATGCACATAAACGACACAAAGTGCTAATTTCCAATCTATCAATGGCCATAAGTCTTAAACGGTAGAAGTGGAAATTGTCAATATCAAAATTGGCCTTCATTTTGTCATCAGTAACAGCATAGTTAAAATTTGGAAAGCTGTTCATAAATATTGCACGGAAAAGACTTTAAGTGTTATTTTCCAATCTATCAAGCCTCTTAGGACCTAAAACTCCTCAAAGGTATGAACGAAAATCGTCTATTTCGAACGTGAACCCAATTTTGTCATTAGTAACATCATATTTACATTTGAAAAGCATTGGTTTAACTGTTCATAAGTTATTGCACGGAAAGTGTAGGCAACTGTCCGCCCTTACGTCCACCATACCAAACTCCGTACATTGACCGATTCCGTTCCAAAACTATTTTCATTTAGGTGGCACGGTAGTATTAACAATCCGGAATTTAGGTTGCTCTTTAGTCAATGTATCTGAACACTGTGATTGGACAAAAGTACAGTTTCTACTATACATAATTCCAATGCTGACAGATGAATCAGGTGTAGAAAAATACACTGGTGAAAATGAACTTAAAAAAAAAAAAGAAAACAAAAATTGTATTCACTGCATGATTAAAGACCTAGGATAAAAGGCACTAACTAATGGTCCTAGGTTTAAAAAGGTAGCAGAAAGAGTAAACGGTCATCATACATATTCAAATTTATTTCTGAAAATTATAATGAAAGTACTTCAGTCAATTGTGTATGCTTGTTCTTGGGCAGTGTTAGAAAGTGGTGAAAATTCTAAAGAGGCTATCATTATCCCTATGGACCTGGAAATACTACCGTGACACCTTTAATACATCAAATTTAGAGTTGCAAGCGAAGCGGAGCTGGAACTGCCGAGGAGGTCGACCCCATACTTCACCGTTCAAATAACCAGGTTTTCCTTCGAAAAAATAAAACCGACTATTAAAAAAGTAAACGACTAACGTAAACAAAATTGAGAATGGAAATGGGGAATGTGTCAAGAGGAGAATGGAAATGGGGAATGTGTCAAAGAGACAACAACCCGACTAAACAGCAGAAAACAGCCAAATGCCACCAACGGGTCTTCAACACAGCGAGAAAATCCAGGACCCGGAGGCGGGCTTCAGCTGGCCCCTAAACAAAAATGTGTACTAGTTAAGTGAAAATGAACGTCACACTAGACTCCGAAATATATAAATGAACTTAAATTCAAAAACATACAAGACTAACAAAGGCCAGAGGCTCCAAACTTGGGACAGGCGCAAACATGCGGCGGGGTTAAAGATGTTTTGTGAGATCTCAATCCTCCCCCTATATCTCTAGCCAATGTAGAATTTAAAAAAAAAACACAACAATACGCACAGAAAAAACTCAGTTTAAAAAAGTCCGAGTCCGATGTCAGAATAGGAAACAGAAGAAACTAAGCAAAATGACAATGATATACATACATTCACAAAGGACTTCTAGCAGTTACTGACATGCCAGCTCCAGACCTCAATTAAACTGATTGAACGTGTATCCTTTGGTGTCTGGTGTAGCCGGTATGTCTTCATTTTGGCATACATTTAACTTTTCCAGCCTAATTTTACTCATTTATTGGTATAAATTCAGGTGACTGTGAAGGTATACAAATCAGGCAAAATCGTGAACGGCAAGTTTGATATCTAACGGGATTCAAATACAAGTACTTTCATTTTTATTCGTGGGAGTCCAAATTTCGAGGGAATAGGAAAACAACGAATATAATTGTTCAACGAAGTACATATTTTCTAAAGGCTTACATACAAACTTTGACAAATTCACAAATTCAAATATCCACAAAGTACAAGTATTTCTCAATCCACAAAAGTTGGTATCCACGAAAATAAATGAATCCAAAGTATTTGATATTTACTGATCGGTTAAACAGGTATACATATGACTTCTGATCTCTATTAAAGATTGATATTGACTATGTTTTGTAAGGATTGTTTTATTGTAATGTTATTGTAGAAGATGGATCACATATGCGTTTTAGCGGTACCAGAGTTTCAAAGTTTTTTTTTATATAATTGTCAAATATTGGTATTTCTATTTTCCGATCTTACTGTAGTGAGATTTGTTAAAAAAACTGCTCTAATATTAAAAAAAATCACAACTTTTGTTATTCGACTTTTTAATTTATGCGTGTACTACTGTCGTTTCGTTTTCATCTGGAACATTTTTGTATGACAATATCTAATATGTTTTGTGTTTACTTTCATCGTTACAAAATGCGACAGAAACTTGTCAAAAAATATCATTATAAAGGTAGAATACATTTTTGTGGTTTGAAGTTTTTCTTAAAAGTGCACAATTGTAAATATATAACAATGGATTGACTAACAATACCTTTTTTAAATTTTGTACTTGCAATTGCACTTTGATAATCACTTCTTTTGTCGTTTTAACAACATGCAGCTAATTACCAACATAACAGCATTTATTGCCAGCGGAACACGACGTAAATCATTGGTTTAGACCTGCACGAGACTAAAACAATATAAACGTCTATTAATGGTGGTCTAATCGAAATTAAAATCTCTCAATTAGACAGTTTTAGCTTTATTAATTGCACTTTGATTTTGATTATCTTCTAAACACATAATAAATAGAAAGTGCGTGAATTGAACAGCTAAGGGCTAAATCCTACTGAAGCGAAATCACCCATTGTAAATGACTTTATAAAGGTAATGGTGTAGAAATCGTTTTTCTGCCAAGTTAACTCATTAAAAGGTTATAAAAACATGTTAGATATTTGACTAATACTTCAGTAGTTTGACATCAACATATAAAGGTTTGTTACATTCTAATTGAAACAATTAATTTTCTCTAGATAACTCATACACGCATCATGTTACAAGTCAATAACCTTGGAAATGGCAAAGACCTTGTAATAATAAGATTGGTTCAAAATAAAGTCACATTTACTCTGCCATAGAAGAGGGTATGTATGGAGGTCCTTCATGTGTGTATTCTTTACAGCGGATTCCATACACCTTATCGCTATTTAGTCCATTCCGGGAAAAACAGTCATTTATACTGTTTGGGGTCACTGGCCGAAAAATGGAGGTCATCAGTAGTGAGCTGAGGGAGAAAAAACTTTAGAAAGTGATCATCAAGAAACTTTGATATAGTATGATCCACTTTTTTCGAAATTAAAATTAGAGTAAAAAAATATTTTGTTTGAAGTGTTTACGGTAGTTAACACAGGTCTCATTAAAAAGTATCATGCATGGTGCATTGTTTAAACAGGGTCCCAGATAGCTTCAACTGGATGAAAAAGTTGTGTAATTTTTGAACTTATCCGGAATGGAATAAATAGCGATTAGGTGTATTGAGTGTGTAGCTAAAGGTAATAAATAGTTAGCTTGCTTGTTAACTGAACCGTGAAGTCATTATTAGGTCAGGTATACCACCCTACACTAAGAATAGACAAGTCCGATATATATCTAATCTATCTGTCTGTTGGACCATGCTACTTTGAAAGGAGGATAGTATACCTGATCTACTAATGACTTCACGGTTCAACAAACGCGCAAGCTAACCAAAGATATTACCTACACACTCAATGGAATCTGCTGTAATTTTTCGCTCGTTATTCTCCATCTTTAACCGTAATGGTTCTTCTTTTACTTCTTGATAGCTGTATTCTGGACATTGTTGTTGTCTTTAACCGTGATGGTTCTTCTTTTACTTCTTGATAGCTGTATTCTGGACATTGTTCTTGTCTTTAACCGTGATGGTTCTTCTTTTACTTCTTGATAGCTGTTTTCTGGACATTGTTCTTGTCTTTAACCGTGATGGTTCTTCTTTTACTTCTTGATAGCTGTATTCTGGACATTGTTCTTGTCTTTAACCGTGATGGTTCTTCTTTTACTTCTTGATAGCTGTTTTCTGGACATTGTTCTTGTCTTTAACCGTGATGGTTCTTCTTTTACTTCTTGATAGCTGTATTCTGGACATTGTTCTTGTCTTTAACCGTGATGGTTCTTCTTTTACTTCTTGATAACTGTATTCTGGACATTGTTCTTGTCTTTAACCGTGATGGTTCTTCTTTTACTTCTTGATAGCTGTATTCTGGACATTGTTCTTGTCTTTAACCGTGATGGCTCTTCTTTTACTTCTTGATAACTGTATTCTGGACATTGTTCTTGTCTTTAACCGTGATGGTTCTTCTTTTAATTCTTGATAGCTGTTTTCTGGACATTGTTCTTGTCTTTAACCGTGATGGTTCATCTTTTACTTCTTGATAGCTGTATTCTGGACATTGTTCTTGTCTTTAACCGTGATGGTTCTTCTTTAACTTCTTGATAGCTGTTTTCTTGACATTGTTCTTGTCTTTAATCGTGATGGTTCTTCTTTTACTTCTTGATAGCTGTTTTCTGGACATTGTTCTTGTCTTTAACCGTGGTGGCTCTTCTTTTACTTCTTGATAACTGTATTCTGGACATTGTTCTTGTCTTTAACCGTGATGGCTCTTCTTTTACTTTTTGATAACTGTATTTTGGACATTGTTCTTGTCTTTAACCGTGATGGTTCTTCTTTTACTTCTTGATAGCTGTATTCTGGACATTGTTCTTGTCTTTAACCGTGATGGTTCTTCTTTTACTTCTTGATAGCTGTATTCTGGACATTGTTCTTGTCTTAACCGTGATGGTTCTTCTTTACTTCTTGATAACTGTATTCTGGACATTGTTCTTGTCTTTAACCGTGATGGTTCTTCTTTTACTTCTTGATAGCTGTATTCTGGACATTGTTCTTGTTTTTAACCGTGATGGCTCTTCTTTTACTTCTTGATAACTGTATTCTGGACATTGTTCTTGTCTCTAACCGTGATGGTTCTTCTTTTAATTCTTGATAGCTGTATTCTGGACATTGTTCTTGTCTTTAACCGTGATGGTTCATCTTTTACTTCTTGATAGCTGTATTCTGGACATTGTTCTTGTCTTTAACCGTGATGGCTCTTCTTTTACTTCTTGATAGCTGTATTCTGGACATTGTTCTTGTCTTTAAACCGTGATGGTTCTTCTTTTACTTCTTGATAGCTGTATTCTGGACATTGTTCTTGTCTTTAACCGTGATGGTTCATCTTTTACTTCTTGATAGCTGTATTCTGGACATTGTTCTTGTCTTTAACCGTGATGGCTTTCTTTTACTTCTTGATAACTGTTTTCTGGACATTGTTCTTGTCTTTAACCGTGATGGTTCATCTTTTACTTCTTGATAGCTGTATTCTGGACATTGTTCTTGTCTTTAACCGTGATGGCTCTTCTTTTACTTCTTGATAGCTGTATTCTGGACATTGTTCTTGTCTTTAACCGTGATGGTTCTTCTTTTACTTCTTGATAGCTGTTTTCTGGACATTGTTCTTGTCTTTAACCGTGATGGTTCTTCTTTTACTTCTTGATAGCTGTTTTCTTGACATTGTTCTTGTCTTTAACCGTGATGGTTCTTCTTTTACTTCTTGATAGCTGTTTTCTGACATTGTTCTTGTCTTTAACCGTGATGGTTCTTCTTTTACTTCTTGATAGCTGTTTTCTGGACATTGTTCTTGTCTTTAACCGTGATGGTTCTTCTTTTACTTCTTGATAGCTGTATTCTGGACATTGTTCTTGTCTTTAACCGTGGTGGCTCTTCTTTTACTTCTTGATAACTGTATTCTGGACATTGTTCTTGTCTTTAACCGTGATGGCTCTTCTTTTACTTTTTGATAACTGTATTTTGGACATTGTTCTTGTCTTTAACCGTGATGGTTCTTCTTTTACTTCTTGATAGCTGTATTCTGGACATTGTTCTTGTCTTTAACCGTGATGGTTCTTCTTTTACTTCTTGA
Organism: Mytilus edulis; assembly: GCA_019925275.1. Classification (NCBI taxonomy): domain Eukaryota; kingdom Metazoa; phylum Mollusca; class Bivalvia; order Mytilida; family Mytilidae; genus Mytilus; species Mytilus edulis. Next base: position 10,971,848 of record CM034359.1, read on the forward strand.
TAGCTGTATTCTGGACATTGTTCTTGTCTTTAACCGTGATGGCTCTTCTTTTACTTCTTGATAGCTGTATTCTGGACATTGTTCTTGTCTTTAATCAGTATATTTCTACCAAATTCTTTACCTTTTGCAGTTAATATGCCACACATACGATATTCGAGGGGCATTATGTTTCCTGGTATGTGCGTCCGTTCATCAGTCCGTCCGTCTGGTCCGCTTCAGGTTAAAGATTGTGATCAAAGTAGTTTTGGATGAAGTTGAAGTCCAATCAACTTGAAACTCAGTTCACATGTTCCCGTTGATATGATCTTTCTAATTTATTTTTTACCTAAATTTAATGGTCCACTGAACATAGAAAATGATAGCGCGTGGGGTATCCGTGTACTATGGACACATTCTTGTTCTTTATATTTAACACCCCTTTATTCTCTATTTTATATTCTATTAAAACACAAAAGGCTTTTTTTTGCTTTATTCTCTATTTTATATTCTATTATAACACAATGCTTTTTTGCTGCTCTTCATCTCAAAGTCAATTGCTACATGTAAGTCAAATAAGAGACAGGTTTGTGCCCTGTATTTCAAGATAAATGATATAGATGTTCATTCACAGCAAAGTAAACAAAAACAAAGAAGTAAGGAAACAGGGCTTTTATTGCTTTTCTTCATCTCAAATTCACAGTAAGGTCTTCAACACAGGGTAACAAACCAAACGTGTTACTTCAATGCAAGTGTGAGACGGCTTTGAGCGGAAATCCTGTTTTTTCTCTGTCAATATAGTGTCCATAAAACGTCCAAGTTAGCCAACTTTACACAGTCTTGTTTATTTCATTTTTTTAAAATTTGTTCTCCTAAATGATAATGAAATGTTTGCCACTGGTCACTATTTAAATAACACTAACGTCATCTAAATGATTCCACGTTGGCGTTAGTTGGAATATACCGATACATCATTGACAAAAGTGTATATATTTGCATTTTGTCAAATCAATCGAACATCTAATTTATATATAGAAAACTAATGTTCATATGTGACGCCAAGTCCCGACAACCTTGCACCGACATGTAAATGATTAAACATTGTAACGTGTTGAAAGATCAAGTAATGTTTTTGGATTCAAATTTGAACATATTGAAGTCTGTAAAGAAATTTACTGTAGGAATGTCAGTGGCTAAGGAGAAAAAAAAACCAGTATATTATAGTCTAATAGTATAGTGAGTTAGTGTCTTCTATCAGTTCATATTTGCTTGTCCCCTTGGAACAACAAATAGGCAGTATAAAAAATCTTATAATATTTGAAGCTGTATTCATTTATTTACTTGTAGATTGTAATTGGAATGCTATCACAGTTGTATTAATCCGATATAACTTCTATCAACAAAACAAGCACAGACATTATTTATCTCCAAGAACATCCAAGAGCAACTACTACATGTAGTAACAGACTTTCGACCAATATTGGATTAATTGAAAAAAAAAACATACGACAATTACTCCGCAACGCAAAGTTGATTAAAAAAAAAGTCAATACTTGAGAGGTTCATTGTAGATACTGTCTGTTTTCGGGATGTTGTCTCTTTGACATATTCCTCATTTCCATTCTGAATTTTATTTATAATATTATACAATTCGAAAAGGTCAATCATAAACGATTGAAAGAAAAATCAAATTAGATTTCAGTTATGAATAAACATACCGCAGCTATACTTAAATAAGATTGCATTTCTCCCGTGGAGAGTCATTGATCTGATCGAAATAATGTTATGATTGACTTAAAGTGATTGATAGCCTACAAAGCACAGCTGCTGTGAAATGCATTGCACTTGTCGAAACTGTGACGTAATAAGATGTATGACCATAATATTTTGTCCAGTTTTTTTCCATATAAAGTCAAAATGATCGTGTTGTTTTCGACGAAGCAACACTTTTACATTATTTAATATACATCCAAGGCAATCATATTACACATAGTCATAATCTTTTAGTCAAACATGTCATGGAGCATTATTATGGGACATCATATATTTATGTATACAATTTGAGAAATCTGTTTTGATACCTACATAATATGTAATTGCGGTTGACAAATAAAAACCTCCTGTGTATAATTAGATACTTCAGGGACTTTCTATAGTTAGTATAGAAAGTCCCTGGATACTTCAAGGAAGTTCCTAAACAATTTCATTTTATTTTTGGTTAGTTTCATTGATCAATAAAATCTATTATTTTGTCTTCTTCAGATGAGGGGCCAGACGGGTTATTTTCGTTCTTCGTGATCTGCGCATTTTCGCTATCGTGATCCGTTTTTCGTGAATCGTGATTGACAAAAAAATCAACTCGTGAATCGTGATGAGACCCCCCCCCCCCTCATCAGCCCTCTCTCAGATGGCCTCTTGTACTTGCGAATTCAGAGTATAGTTGATGTTTTAATATTTAACCCATTCGTCATCACCAAGCTAGTGAAATTAACTTTGAAAATGTTTAAGTGTTTTCTCACATCGGCTTTGCTTAAAATTAAATCTTTTTTTTCTATTAAAAAATGTCACGGATTTTCGTGCCCTAAATTTGTTTTCAAAATTCGACCATATTCATTTTCTTTTAGTTAAATTATTGTATAAAGGGTTGGTGAAATATTGGTATTTCTGAAGTTGGTTGTTATTTCCAAAGTTGACTCCAATCATATTTGTGGTGTAATTTGTTTATTTTCCTAGTGTACCCCCAATCTTAATTATTATTGGTTATGTTCTATAAATTCCGTAGTACCCATTGATATTGCTTGTAATTGTTTGTTGTGTTATGTTTTTCGAGATCTAATTTTCAATCATTTTGCTGTTTTGTCTTACCAATCTTTATTTCTTGTTATTTCCGTGATGCTAAACTATTTTGGTTTTATTTTCTGTCCAATAAGTTTGCGATATTTATTTCTACCCAATAAACTTGTGAAGTGATAGTTGTTATTTTTGCGTGACCAATCAAAAACAGTTGTTTTGATCGTTTTTTAATTTCACAAGTAAAGTTACCATATTAGATTGTTAATATCTTGTATTTGTGACGACATCGAGTTGTTGACATTAACTTGTTTTGACGAATCTATTGTCTAACATTACTGTACGTATCTTGTTGTCTTACATCTATTTTTACGATATCTAGTTGTCTGACATAAACTTGTTTTGACGATAACTAGTTTTCTGCCATAAACTTGTTTTGACGATATCTAGTTGTCTGACATAAACTTGTTGATACAATGTCTAGTTGTGTGGTACTCACTTCGTTTTGACGAGATCTATTTGTCTGGCATTCACTAGTAATGGCCATTATTAGTTGTCCTACTATCTTTATTTTTAAGATAACTAGTTGTCGAACTTAAGTTGTAGTGAGGATATTAGTGTCTGACATTAAAGTAGTGATGAATGATTGATAGTTTGTTGCTTAACGTCCAGTGGCAAATATTTCATGCATCGTTGCGAGGGATTTCTTTGATCTTGATACGGCTGTTTGGTATGAGCCAAGGCAAACAATATGTTGTGAGGATCACGTGGTTGCTTGCATTACAGTGTGTAGTGAAGACAACGATGTTTCTGACAGTATTACAGGGTTTAGTAAAGACAACGATGTTTCTGCCAGTATTACAGGGTTTAGTGAAGACAACGATGTTTCTGACAGTATTACAGTGTTTAGTGAAGACAACGATGTTTCTGACAGTATTACAGTGTTAAGTGAAGAAAACGATGTTTCTGACAGTATTACAGGGTTTAGTTTAGACAACGATAATCCTGACAGTATAACAGGGTTTAGTGAAGACAACGATGTTTCTGACAGTATTACAGGGTTTAGTGAAGACAACGATGTTTCTGACAGTATTATAGTGTTTAGTAAAGACAACGATGTTTCTGTGTTTCTGACAGTATTACAGGGTTAGTGAAGACAATTATGTTCCTGACAGTATTACAGGGTTTAGTGAAAACAACGATGTTTCTGACAGTATTACAGGGTTTAGTGAAGACAACGATGTTTCTGACAGTATTACAGGGTTTAGTGAAGACAACGATGTTTCTAACAGTATAACATGGTTTAGTGAGACAACGATGTTTCTGATAGTATTACAGGGTTTAGTGAAGACAACGATGTTTCTGACAGTATTACAGGGTTTAGTGAAGACAACGATGTTTCTGACAGTATTACAGGGTTTAGTTTAGACAACGATGTTTCTGACAGTATAACAGGGTTTAGTGAAGACAACGATGTTTCTGACAGTATAACAGGGTTTAGTGAAGACAACGATGTTTCTGACAGTATAACAGGGTTTAGTGAAGACAACGATGTTTCTGACAGTATTACAGGGTTTAGTGAAGACAACGATGTTTCTGACAGTATTACAGGGTTAGTTTAGACAACGATGTTTCTGACAGTATAACAGGGTTTAGTGAAGACAACGATGTTTCTGACAGTATAACAGGGTTTAGTGAAGACAACGATGTTTCTGACAGTATAACAGGGTTTAGTGAAAACAACGATGTTTCTGACAGTATTACAGGGTTTAGTGAAGACAACGATGTTTCTGACAGTATTACAGGGTTTAGTGAAGACAACGATGTTTCTGACAGTATAACAGGATTTAGTGCATTTAAAACGAGTTCTGAAGCTTCCTGTTCTTATTCGTTTTAAATGTACTTTAATCTTAAATATCTCACTTACTCAACAAAAGTGCAAAGAAGTCCTATGAAGTTTTATGGTTAGGTCTGGAATCATATAATCCAACAATCACTAATCTTGATAAAAAATGAAAGTATTAAAACCATCATAATTCATCGCATCTTTCATCAGTTTTATCCTTTGAGAAAATAGTACTGCATGACAGTCTTCCGGCATTATTAGGTAGATTAGAAGTATTTATCTAGTTGACTAGCCCTCACGCAAATTAAATGACAACCAAATCCTAAATATAATTCAATACGCTTTGTGAACCTAATAATTTTGTTATTTTTTCCTTCGGCGTTCCAATATCGACATCAAAAGCTCAATTTTAAACCTATTACGTCGGAAATGTCTGGCTTTTGACGGCAATTTATAGAAAAGCGTAATAAATTTGTTAGAAATATTTCTGTCATTGGATTATTGACCTCGCATCAAGGAAATAATATTTATATGCTGTTTGTAGCCTTTTATCCCGTATATCAGTTTTTGATCTGAAAAATATTACGAGTGTCTATAATAAAATATATATAGCCATAATTGAAAGGTTTTCATTTTCGATACGAGAACCACAAAAGTTGCTAGTTAATTAAATCTGTATTGCATTTGTCTGAAACAAAGATAGAGATTTTTATTTATATACCTATTGTCGTAATTAATGTCTCGGGATGGCTAAATACAACTTTCAATTTTTATCCAATTCCAATTTGTCAATTTCGACGCTGAATTTATTGGAAAAAATTGCTGGTCTTTCGGTTTTATACATTCGACCTTTATAACTCTGAAATACTAAAAGTGCACTTCTAGAAAAGATTTCATGCAATATCAATTTGAATTATGATAATACCGAAGTACTGACACATGAATGATAGTACCCAAGCGACTGATAGTAAACAAATAGCGATACAGTCTTGGTAGGAATAAAACCTACCACACTGTTCCCAATCAAACAACCCGAGTTTCCTAAATAATCTTCTTTGCGTAAAAGAGTCATTTAATAATCAATATATTTACCACTTTAGCTTTAGTCCAGTTACGGCATTTTATGGACATGAAAGAACAAGATTCGAAAATGGACTTCTTTGACCATGTTTTTTTTAAAACTTTAGTACAAAGTTTTTATTCAAGATTCCCATTTGATTTCTATTTCAAAATTATATAAAAAATAATACAATATTAGAAGTAGGTAGTTCTTAACCTATGCTAATTAAATATACAACGGTTACGTCACGAAAATTGCTCTCCTAAGGCGTTTCCGGGAAAACAATATAGATTCCGGTCAATTTTGAAATAGTTGTATTGCAATTACCCGAAAACATAGAGTTATGATTATATAATTATACTAGAAAACACCTGCGACATCGTGGATCCGTGACTAAATTCAAGTAACAACGCCTTATTTTAAGCCTGGAATCAGTTTCACATGAACTCTTACGACTAAGATTGATCGTAAGTCATGAACATTTCAGTATACTCACGATCAATCTTAGTCGTAAGTTTCTTTGTGAAACCGATTCCTGGATTGTAAGCAATCGTATTGTCATCTTATAAAGTCGTGCTGATTAAAAGGGGCATAGTTTTCTCTGCTTTCAAAATCTTTATTTGAACCTGTCCTGGTTTTCTGGATATCAATCCCTGTATAAAGAAGAAGTTCGTATGTGGTTATGACCCGTAGCAAATCCCAAATACACTGTTTGGTGGTGCTGCTGACACGGACGGAATGTACAGATTAAGTACAGGAGACAAGTATATAAATATTATCGGATTTGAACCGGTACTTGTTAATTTCTGGTAATATTAATGATGCGAAAAACAAACAGACCTTGAAAGATGTAATTCTAATCAACACCATTGTCCTATCATGCCTATATAAATTATATATACATAAATTTGAAAAGTTTGATTCGTCATAATATGTTATACCGGCTAACAAAGTTGATCTCGTTATTTTGATATTATAGATAAGAATCACAATGTTTTCTAATATTTTTGTTGGTACTATAATGTCCTCAATATTTTCCACTTCAAATCATAAATTTTATCTATAAAATTGCTAAAATTATCACACCAACTAGGGTTTTCGTTATCCCAAACTAGTCAAAACATTTACTAAATTTAATCATTGGTACAAGGAATTCATTCGTGAATATAAATCACCATGCAGACATCTTAGTGTATGCCCTTATATATTTCAGTTATTGGTTGTTTGTCTGTGAGAGAGCTTTCACATGTTAGTTGTCTCATTGGCACTCACACCACATCTTCCTATATCTATCTTACACGTTCAGGTATTGGCACCCAATCTTTTAAGGTAATAATCTATACAATGCACAAAATGTTGTCATTCATCTCAAAAGCTTTATACCCACTGGCGGTCACCGTCAATGTCCTAGAAGAGCTATAGTTACGATACTGTTGTCAGGTAATTAAAGATAGCATATTTTGGAATTTATATTGATTCACTCATAGGGTCTTTTCTTTGCACAGGGAATGAAAACATGTATTCTAAAAAACCAGTTGTTGGCATGAAACGGATTATGTTATAAATTATGGTATGATACTAAACCCTAATGGAAGCGATGGTACTTGAGTTTCATTTGATGAAGACATAATCTTTCTATCAGTTAAAAGGTTTTGAGCTGTCATGTTAGTAACTGATAATATAGTAGTCCTTTGGTTTTGCTTTATCATTGTCATTTTCCTTAGTTTCTTCTGTTACTTATTCTGACATCGGACTCGAACTTTTTTAAACTGGGTATAACTTTGCATTTTGCTGTGTGTTTGTTTATTCTATTGGCTAGATAAATGGGGGAAGGTATGATATTTTTCAATTTTTTGGACTCTCATATCTGTATGCTCCTCAAAAAAAGGAAGACACTTTCATTTTTCAACATTTTCTAGTTTAAAACAACGATATACTGGGTCGATGCCACTACTGGGTATCAACAGCCCATTAGTCAGCACTTCTGTGTTGACTTGAGTTATCATTGATATGTTAATAATTATAAATTAACTGTTAACAAAACTTTGAATATTTGAAAAACTAAGGCTATTCTACTTCAGGAATATATTACCTCAGGTGTATTTGTCATAATATCTAGGAATTTTTGGTCCTTAATGCTCTTCAACTTTGTACTCTATTTGGCTCTTTATACATTTTTTGATTCGAGTGTCACTGGTGAGTTTTTTGTAGATGAAACGCGCATATGGTGTAAATATAAAATTTTGATCCTGGTAACTATGATGAGTTTATCTGCTGTGAATTGACATTTGCATTGAGTAATGTTCCGCAGTATAGTTGACCGTAACACAACCCAGACTATTCCTTTATATGCTAATGGGTATTTATCATGTATAATTTCTATACAGATTATATATTCTGATAACAAGAACACAGAAATGTTTACAGGCGGACACAACTAAAATTATGAAACACCGTTTTGGTATATAAAATATTGTTTTATTCTGATTTAATAGCATAAGCGTTATTTTCACCAGTACATAATAAACATATGTAGTAAAATACACAATTAAAATAGGACTAATAGTAGGTGCAGTCATTAATGATACGAGGATTGCAAGTCAAAGGCGCGATTTTTCTACAAAAAGACTCATCAATGACGTTCGATTTAAAAAAAAAAAAAATGAAAGGTCAAATAAAGTTCGAAGTTGAAGAGCACTAAATTAAGACAGGTTTGACTAAATTCAGCCAAAGTATTCGAGGTTTCGTAAACCGATAATTTATAATTATAACCATACCAACGATAAGTCATATGCCAACTCTACTGTGCTGACGACTGGGCTTCTGATAAAAACCAAGGAAACTTCATGTATCTTTTAATAGAAAGGATTAAGTTATCGATCTTGAAAAAATAAATTTCACAAACGTCTGTTAAAAGTCTGGCAGATTAATTGAACGCAATGCTGACATGTTTGTTTTTGTCACGAACAAAATTATCTTCAGCATCATTTTTTTTAATTTAACGCATGATTGAACATATAAGTATATCTTAATACCAAAATAATCCGATTGAAATTGTCTTCAAACTGCGATAAATAGTCTATATCTATTGGTTGCTGATTGATGAGAGATGGGATGAGTATTGGCGAAGTGGTTTGTAGGAAGACATATTGAAAGGTCATATATAATGTTCAATTCGAGGCTATGGCAAACATTAATCAAAACAAGGCAGACATTTCCCGTTACACGGACATTTTACTTTAGGACGTTCAATTATATATATACTTTATTAACAATCAGTAGAATAACTATTGCATTAATATAGCAGAACATTTCGTTCACATTTACATCATGTTTTATAGAAAGACATTGGAAATAATCCAAAACATAAATTATTCTTTTTCTAAGTACATCTGGTCTATTAGTTAAAAAGCATTGAATTAGGACTTACTATTTATGTTTGTAGGTCATTAAATACATTGCTATCGATGATGTCATATGTACAATTAAATAGTCAGAAAAAAACAAAAGCACCAGACGATAAATTCGCTGTACAATGTTTGAAATGGATTGTAAGAAGCTTTACCGCGTCAACACAATGCAAAACACACATTATCAGTGTTTTTTCGTTTATATTTTCTGTCTCTGCATCGAACACTCACACTCTCTATCCTTTCTTGATTTCGATATTATCTGTTATTTGTTATTCGGGATCTTCACAAGAAGAGATATAGGATATCTTTGTCAGTGTTTAATATCCCCAGGGCCGCTATGCGAAAGGGATATCACATATGAATCCGAATAACAATTATATCATACCGGAGTGTCCTGATTCCAACATTAAATGCTATTCTGATTTTCGTTCTATGTTTTATACCCTATAAAGATTACAAATCAAACCGTAGGAATAATCGTATTATTTAACTTCAGTATGATTCATACTGACATAACTGTGTTGTTGTCCAATCACAAAACTCGACACATTTGTTGTTTCTTATTTATTATTCATAACTGTTGATGTAAATGTTCATTGGTTTTGTGAGTCTTTGTTTACTCTTTGGTTTTGTGAGTCTTTGTTTACTCTTTGGTTTTGTGAGTCTTTGTTTACTCTTTGGTTTTGTGAGTCTTTGTTTACTCTTTGGTTTTGTGAGTCTTTGTTTACTCTTTGGTTTTGTGAGTCTTTGTTTACTCTTTGGTTTTGTGAGTCTTTGTTACTCTTTGGTTTTGTGAGTCTTTGTTTACTCTTTGGTTTTGTGAGTCTTTGTTTACTCTTTGGTTTTGTGAGTCTTTGTTACTCTTTGGTTTTGTGAGTCTTTGTTACTCTTTGGTTTTGTGAGTCTTTGTTGAATCTTTGGTTTTGTGAGTCTTTGTTTACTCTTTGGTTTTGTGAGTCTTTGTTACTCTTTGGTTTTGTGAGTCTTTGTTTACTCTTTGGTTTTGTGAGTCTTTGTTGAATCTTTGGTTTTGTGAGTCTTTGTTACTCTTTGGTTTTGTGAGTCTTTGTTTACTCTTTGGTTTTGTGAGTCTTTGTTACTCTTTGGTTTTGTGAGTCTTTGTTGAATCTTTGGTTTTGTGAGTCTTTGTTACTCTTTGGTTTTGTGAGTCTTTGTTTACTCTTTGGTTTTGTGAGTCTTTGTTTACTCTTTGGTTTTGTGAGTCTTTGTTTACTCTTTGGTTTTGTGAGTCTTTGTTTACTCTTTGGTTTTGTGAGTCTTTGTTTACTCTTTGGTTTTGTGAGTCTTTGTTTACTCTTTGGTTTTGTGAGTCTTTGTTTACTCTTTGGTTTTGTGAGTCTTTGTTACTCTTTGGTTTTGTGAGTCTTTGTTTACTCTTTGGTTTTGTGAGTCTTTGTTACTCTTTGGTTTTGTGAGTCTTTGTTTACTCTTTGGTTTTGTGAGTCTTTGTTTACTCTTTGGTTTTGTGAGTCTTTGTTTACTCTTTGGTTTTGTGAGTCTTTGTTACTCTTTGGTTTTGTGAGTCTTTGTTACTCTTTGGTTTTGTGAGTCTTTGTTACTCTTTGGTTTTGTGAGTCTTTGTTGAATCTTTGGTTTTGATTGTTATGTCCTTGCAATAGTATCAGCTTAGGTGATATTAAACACTGACAGGGAATGTGTGTCCATACCCCAAACAAACTCAACAAATAACAACAAAAACTCAGTAGAACTTAAATGCAATTAATCTTCATGTCTACGCATCTTAAGCTTCATTTGTTTAAATAGTTCATGAAGTCGACTAAAGCAGGCATGACTTGATCAATAAAGTATGTTTTTAAAAAGCCTACTATGCCGAGTAGTCATGGGCACTTGGATTATTGAAGGTGTTGTATGCCAACACAAAGGTTCAAAGACCTCAACAACCTCGTCTGAGTTTTGTAGAAGTCAGTTATGTGTTGCCTTTACAATCTGTTTTTATATTCTCTGCGACAATTCATTGTTCTGTGTCTCTGTCAATTTTGATCAGAATATAACGAATGTATTTAATTGTGGTTTAATTTGTTATTTCCATTTAGTCTGTCCCGAAATTTTATTTCAATAATCACGTTAATAGCTACCATCGCGGTTAAGATTTATTCTTTAAAGTAATATCTTGTTACGAAAACTCCTAATCTAATCCTTATGACTGCTTTTTTTCTTTTTATCGAATTAATTTCTATTAGTTATAGCTCACCAAGTGATTTTTCAACAAAAGAGGATCTTTCATCATGTCGTTAACGAAATAGTTAAGTAGATATATCTTATTATAGTATTTCAAATAAATAATGCTCCTTCTTTTGATATCTGTTATACGCAAAATGAGTTTGTTTATGAGCAAAATATGATAGAGATTAAATTATTTTCTACATGTTAAACAGACATCAATCAATCACAATACTCCGTCCGAGCACCAGAAGACTACTTTGTATTAACATGAATATACAAATGTAGCTAAAAAATGTTAAACAATAGTTATCTATTGGAAAAAACAATAGTTTTCAGAATTTAAAAACAAGAAAGTTCATTGTGCAAATATATGTTTCCATGATTTGAATGAGCTACACAGACTACTCTTTTATAGTCTTTAATGTACTTCATCTGGCATTTTGATCATGGTCTACATGCGGCACCCGGCGTATTGATCATACAAGTAAAGATCTGGTAATCCAATCTAGATCACAGAAAATGAGGACGGGATTGTGGTTACCTCGATCGAAACATATATATATCCGTCATGATCACCTTTCGTCAAACAAAAAATATGTCAAATTACAGATACTAATAATACCTTTTTATGGTTTAAAAAAATGAAGTGTGAACGTAAATCACAAGTTTTGAAAAAAATTATTTGTATACAAGTCATCACTTAATACAGCTTAGAATAATTTGTTGAACATTGACAATAGCAATGACTCCATATGTAGTAGAGCCTTTTCTTGATTTAAACTTTACGTTTATATTTAAGGTTGAAACTGTACACTTTATACCGATATCTGTATTTTGAAATATGCTCCTAGTATATCTATAGTACAGTTTCAAATAGTTTGTTAACATATTGGCAACAAAATTGTGCAATCATATAATATTACGCATTTGCAGCCATTTGGGGACATTTTAAAATGTTTTCTTTTAAATATTTTGTTAATAAAATTGAAAATGGAAACGGGGAATGCGTCAAATAGACAGAAACTGCTTTAGATAACCAATGGTTATTCAATATAGTGAGACAATCCCAAACCCGGAGGCGGCACTCAGTTGGCCCCTGAACAATAACGATAGTAGCTCAGCGACAACGAACGTCACACTTACCCCCAAAGCATATAAATGAAGAAAAAAAAATCTACAAAGCTAACAAAGGCCAGAGGTACCTGACTTGGGACAGGAGCACAATGTGTAGCTGGGCTTAACATGCTTTGTGAGATCTCAACACTCCCATATACCGTCAATCAATGTTGAATATCATACACATCAATATGTGTAGTAAAATTCAGTTTAAAAAGATATTCGAATCCGATATTAGAATATGCAACAGAAAAAAACCAACAACAAAGAACTACTAGCAGTTACTGATATGCCAGCTTAAGACCTTTATCAAACTGATTGAAAGATTATGTCTTCATCATATGAAAATCAAGCACATTCCTTCCAGTTAGATGTTAAATATCATACCATCAATGCAAAAACGATAAAAGAACATATTCCTTTCATGGCAACAACTGGTTTAAGAAAAAAACCTGTTTATTTTCAATGCAAAGACGGGTACCCTTTGGGTTAATCAATATTAATTCAAAAAATGCCCTCTTAATAGCCGTCTTTTAAGTGAATGTCCAAAGTGAGACCAACTCGGACAATTTATTCCGGCAGTCCTTGCTGTTGCCTTCGCTCTATCTTTAAAAAGTTGTATGCGAAGTAAGCAGCGGCGATTTAAGATTTTAAATGAATGTCTTTGGTTTGAACTCATGACTGTCCCAGATAAACTAGCGTTAGAAGATTTTATCTTGTAATTATGATCTTAAGTTTGATCAGTAAATGCTGATATCTTTTTCATATAAGTCAAAGGAAATCTGATCTCGAATAACATGGTCCCGTATGCACGAAACCACTTAAGTTCAGAAATCCAATTGTTGTACTAATTTATCTGTTGATATGTAGAAAAATCCGTCCGTTCGGAACAAATTTTAACATAAGTAGCTTTATGCTTACGGCCTCTGACCCAAAGGGCCAAGTGAGTTTTTTTTCATCTCCTTTGGTCGGTCGTCATCGCCGATCACATTCCCAAATGTCTTCTCCCGTGAAACTACTGGACTAAAATTTAATCATACTTGGCCACAATCATTATATGGATATCTAGGTAAGAGATAATATGTTCGATAACCACGCCTGTCAACCAAAACGGCTGACATTGCTTGAAATAGAACAAAGAAATACTTCAAATTTTGTCGATCATCTTGAAAACATCTATAAATAGAGAAAACGTAACAGGACAGATTTATTCAGAATGTTGAGATCTACATAACCACTATTAACATTAAGAATTTTGGCTAACTTCATATAGGAATAATGTATAATGACGAATTTGAACCGATTCTTTTTCCCATTGACTATTGTCTTAAATCTATAATAGGTAGATATTCTTCAAAGGACAAAAATAATAAGCTAAACATGAAATATATTCTTGTCTACAATGTCGTATAGAGCCAATAGCTGTTAGAGCATCTAGTTTGTTTTGTAATAACAAAAAGCTACTCCCGCTTTTTGAAATAAAAAGAACGATTCCTCTTTCAATTCCCATAAAATTTTGACTTGATTATACCATTTTCAATAAAAAGAAATTGGGTGCAAAACATTTTTTTTTATTTCAATGAAGAATCTTGTATCTCTAAATTAAAATGCTTAATCTATTTTTTGTTGTTGAAATAATCGGTATAAAAAGTATAAAACTTTATAGCTGCAAAACACTCGGGTGAACAAGAAGTTTGGTTTTATTACTGTTTCTTTACGCCTGCTTCTCCCTTTTAAATTCGTAATTTCCGCCCAGTAGTCAGCACTTTTTTTTATATACATACACTATACATAAAATGTTTATTATTTGTTAAGGAGGACGCATGATAAGTACAAGTATTTGGATTCTGAAATTACAGTACAATTTACGATAAACGGCTGTGTGTGTACTATCAATGCATTCTTTGTTTTAATATAAAATTGTTCACGTGTTTGTACACATGATATCCTTTATTGTCTATTCTTAAGCTATTCAGATATTTAAATGTAGACGACCATTCATGTTTAACCTTTGGTTTTACACTTCATGTATTCCTTATAGCAAACAATAAATTAACGTCACACTGCAGACATAACTTTTTAATCCTCTTACACATCTTGAGTAGGTATTAGAGGTAAGTTTCTTGTTTTGATATTAATTCAAATTCAAATGAGTATCGCCATAAAACTTCAAACAGTTAGTTCGTAACAAGAACAAGTACACTTCAAATACACCTGGTAACCAGGCAAATATTGGTTAATAGTTAGCAGCCATTGAATGAAAGTAGTCAATTATCTCCTTTATATTAAAAGAAAGCACATACAAAAAATATATGTATGTAATAGGTGAAAAGTTACAAGTTTTTAGAACAGAACATAGTTTAGCCAATGCTGTGATATAGTATTTATTATCTCTTTGGAAAATTCATCTCTTAAATAACCACCACCTCCAGCTTTCTTTTGGGTTACGTGTAAATAATTGTTCCCCAACGACAGGAAACTATTTTTCATTTTAAATTTGTTTACTTAGTTGTTTGTTATACATTGTCCCAAACTGTAAAGTTTATATGACAATAAAATAGTTGATTTGATTTGATTTGTTATACTTTGTCACAGACCATATTATATGTTTTATGTTCTAATTCATAACTTCAAGCGAACATAAATTATTTACAAAATAAACTCAACACCTTTGTATGGGATCAGCTCGCCTGACAGTGTGCAGCAAAGCTTTAATTTTATTAAAGACAAATGCAACGTAAAAAATGTTCATCAGTGTTACTGTCTGCTTAGGCCGCTGCAGGTAACAAACACTAAAACCAATCTACATAAAATAAAAACAATTTTCATTATGTACGAAAATGCATATTATGAATCAAATAAAGATTCTGTTCTTACACACATTATTTTTCACATTAATAAAAAATAACACAAATAAAATACATTAAGTCGGGTGGGAGGGTGGGAGGGTGGGAAACTTTACTGCACCAAAAGCGAACCTCGAATGACAATATCTTTAATTTACAAAACCGCCAAAAGTATAGCACGAAATATTTAAAATGACCTTATTCAAATATTATGTACCTATTATATACTTTCAAACACGTGTAATTTCATAAACAAATACACGTGGTAATGTTTACATACCGGTGTACATAACTTTAATAAATATATTTATATGATATCTACATATCCGGTATTTACATTAAAAATATCGGCTTACTTCATATAGGAATAATATAAAATGACGAATTTGAACAAATTCTTTTCCCCATTTTTGCATATTGTCTTGAATCCATAATAGGAATAGGCAGATATTCTTGAAAAGACAAAAAAAATAATCAGCTAGATATGAAACATATTCCCATAACATTTTGACTTGATTATACCATTTTCAATAAAAAAAAATTAAGGTGCAAACACTTTTTTTATTTCAATAATAAGAATCTTGTATCTCTGAGTTAACATGCTGTAATATAAAATTTAAATACCACCAATCGGTATAAAAATGATAAACATCAAAACACTCGGATGAACAAGAAGTTTGATTTTATTACTGTTTCTTTACGCCTGCTTCTCCCTTTTAAATTCGTAATTTCCGCCCAGTAGTCAGCACTTTTTTTTGTAGACATACACTATACATGAAATGTTTATTATTTGTTAAGGAGGACGCATGATAAGTACAAGTATTTGGATATTGAAATTACAGTACAATTTACGATAAACGGCTGTGTGTGTACTATCAATGCATTCTTTGTTTTAATATAAAATTGTTCACGTGTTTGTACACATGATATCCTTTATTGTCTATTCTTAAGCTATTCAGATATTTAAATGTAGACGACCATTCATGTTTAACCTTTGGTTTTACACTTCATGTATTCCTTATAGCAAACAATGAATTAACGTCACACTGCAGACATAACTTTTTAATCCTCTAACACATCTTGAGTAGGTATTAAAGGTAAGTTTCTTGTTTTGATATTAATTCAAATTCAAATGAGTATCGCCATAAAACTTCAAACAGTTAGTTCGTAACAAGAACAAGTACACTTCAAATACACCTGGTAACCAGGCAAATATTGGTTAATAGTTAGCAGCCATTGAATGAAAGTAGTCCAATATCTCCTTTATATTAAAAGAAAGCACATACAAAAAATATATGTATGTAATAGGTGAAAAGTTACTAGTTTTTAGAACAGAACATAGTTTGGCCAATGCTGTGATATAGTATTTATTATCTCTTTGGAAAATTATTCTCTTAAAAAACCACCACCTCCAGCTTTCTTTTGGGTTACGTGTAAATAATTGTTCCCTAACGACTGGAAACTATTTTTCATTTTAAATTTGTTAACTTAGTTGTTTGTAATACATTGTCAAAAACCATATGATTCATTTTGTATGATATTGTCAGGAATCTTTTAAGTTGATTTATACATGACAATACAATTTAGAATTTGAAATATTATAAAAATCTAGCGAAAAATCTCAGGTCAGCTGTTTATGCCGTTTCGTAATATTAAATGAATCCCTTACAAAACCCCGTTTGACCGAAATTTTGAATCAACGGCATTAATTTCTATGATTTATTTACAACATGCAGGATATGTGTATCTTGATACGGTTGCATGTACATTGTTAGCTCATCCAGCCGATTGAATTGATTGATTGGTTGTTTATTGTGAAATGGCACTTGTTAAACTCAAATCTATATCGTTGTGGCAAGATTTTCATTTATAAAGGTATCATAGTTATCTCCACGTAAACTGTTTTTACTTGTTATCGCTGCTCCACAGAAAGCATTTTTGCTACACACAAAGCATAAAAAATAAAATCACAAAAATACTGAACTTAGAGGAAAATCAATTCGGAAAGTCCATAATCACATGGCAAAATCAAATAACAAAACGCATCAAAAACGAAAAGTTAACGCTCTAATATTTTATCAAAATGTTTGTTACCTAATTTAACGGTAAAAAGAGTGATTTTCCATTTTTAGTTTGACATGCCTGGTATGTTAAGGTTACCCATTAACCATCAGTCGCAAAGACGCTTTTTATATTATGGGAACACACGTAACTTATCAATTAAACCTTAATTAAACATGTGTGGTTGAAAGGCTTTCAATTGCTCTCTGAAAAAGTGGAATAACAAAAAATGTCCCGACTTGATGAAGGCAGTTCATTATTTAGAAAAAAGGTGAATTAAACCTGTCACTTGTTTTGTCACGGAATAGAAGTTCCTTCATAATATAGGTTCCAAAAAGAAAGTAAAAAATTCTGGAACATTCTTTTCACAGGAATAAATATAACAGTAAATGTTCCTAACGGAATAAATGGTTTATAACAAAGTTTCCATTTGAACGTCTGTTAGGCAGAACAAATATACGTTGACAGTATGACATTCGCATAAAATTACATACTATTGATAACAATGTGTGAACAAAACAAACAGACGTTATAGGTGAAAAAAAGAAGTATGGCATTCAACATTGTATTATAATCTATTATACGAACGAATATGTCAACAAAGAAAAATAAAATACAGACAAAGCACATAATATGTATAAGCAAAAATGAATGACAAAAAAAACCGCAAAAGAATGAACACAGCACAGACAGATATTGGCGGGATGCATAAGTTTTTTTTTTATCGAATAAAATATTGGTTAAACCAACTTACAATGTCGGTTATATTGGGGGTATTTGTTGAATCTTCACTAATGGTCAATCTTAGGGAGTTTACCTGGCTCTGAACTCAATCTGTGCCTCATTATTTTGACCTTAAAATATATTTTGTTGGCATAGAATATGGGATTAGTAAAATATAAATATAAACATCTAAACCAATTAGGTGTTCTTATCTGTAGTTTTATATATATAAAAAAAAGATAACAGTGCTTCACATTAGAATCGAGTAAATATATTTTTGAGTCAAACATAACACTTCAGGTCTTTGATTGAGTCGTCCTACTGGTATTTTTGAATATTCTTTGGCCCCATTAGTTTTGGGATAAAGATATGAGCGTCACTAATGAGTCTTATGTCGACGAAACGCGCGTCTGGCCAATTAAATTATAATCCTGGTGCCTTTGATAACTATTTACACCACTAGGTCGATGCCACTGATGGTGGACGTCTCGTCCCTGAGGGTATCACCTGCCCAATAGCCAGCACTTTGGTGTTGACATGAATATCAGTCTTGAAAGGTCTTGTTAAAAAGCTAAATCTATAGCAAAGTTCGGTTCACAGTTTTTTTTTATTTCATACTGAGAAAATTTCGCACCCATGTTATCTTTTATCGATTGGATACAAGTACATGATAAGAACTGAAATCTACAATGTTTTAGTCGACAGTAAAATGCACATACTGTGTAAATTCCAGATTGTATATACTTAAAGTGTTCCTTTTCCATGAATACACACAGTGTTTAATTGAACACTTACATACACACAGTTTTTAAGTGAACACTTACATACACACAGTGTTCTATTCAATACTTACATACACTAGCTAATCTATGTTTGTACAAACCGTTTAAATAAATAAAATTGAGAATGGAAATGGGGAATGTGTCAAAGAGACAACAATCCGACCAAATAAAAAACAACAGCAGAGGGTCACCAACAGGTCTTCAATGTAGCGAGAAATTCACGCACCCGGAGGCGTTCTTCAGCTGGCCCCTAAACAAATATATACTAGTCCAGTGATAATGAACGCCATACTAATTTCCAAATGGTACACAAGAAACTAAAATTAAAATAATACAAGACTAACAAAGGCCAGAGGCTCCTGACTTGGGACAGGCGCAAAAATGCGGCGGGGTTAAACATGTTTGTGAGATCTCAACCCTCCCCCTATACCTCTAACCAATGTAGAAAAGTAAACGCATAGCAATACGCACATTAAAATTCAGTTCAAGAGAAGTCCGAGTCTGATGTCAGAAGATGTAACTAAAGAAAATAAACAAAATGACAATGATACATAAATAACAACAGACTACTAGCAGTTAACTGACATGCCAGCTCCAGACTTCAATTAAACTGACTGAAAGATTATGATTTCATCATATGAACATCAGGCACAATCCTTCCCGTTAGGGGTTTAGTATCATACCATCATAACATATATGAGAAGAACATAACCCGTGTCATGCCAACAACTGTTTTTAGAATAAATGTGTTTAGTTCCGATGCAAAGACCTTATCAGTGACTCAATATTAACGGCAAAATATGCAATCTTTAATGACTTGACAACAGTATCGTAATTATATCCCTTCTTAATAAGTCTATTCAAAGGTTTTGTAAGTTTCTGAGGTGAATACTGACACCTTTGTGCTTTATAAAGAATATTTCCATAAAAAAATGGATGTGAAATACCTGAACGTATTAGAAGTCTGCATGTTGAGTTATATTTACGAATGATGTCTTTATACCGATGATAAAATTTAGTAAATGTTTTGACTAGTTTGTGATATCGAAAACCCTGGTGTAATAATTTTTCAGTAATACATAAATTTCTCTCGTTAAAATCTAAAACATTGTTACATACACGAGCGAATCGTACAAGTTGAGATATATAAACACCGTAAGATGGTGACAAAGGAACGTCACCATCTAAAAACGGATAATTAACGATAGGAAATGAAAAATCATCCCTTTTATCATAAATTTTAGTATTCAGCTTTCCATTAGTGATATAGATATCAAGATCGAGAAAAGGGCAGTGGTCATTGTTAGTATTAGCTTTATTTAAAGTAAGTTCAACAGGATAAATTTCATTAATATACATACTGAAGTCGTCATTATTGAGAGCCAAAATATCATCCAAATATCTAAAAGTATTATTAAATTTGTTTATCAGATGTTGTTTCGATGGGTCTTTGCTTATTTTTGTCATAAATTGTAACTCATACACTTCAGATTTTCAGATGAAAAATAAATTTTCTTCAACTGAGAATGGCAGCGACTTCTTACCAGATAAAACAAAGGATAAGGAATATAAAAGGAAAGTAAAGCAGGAACCTGAATGTTCTTCAGATACGGATGGCGACGACGTCTTACCAGATAAAACAAAGGATAAGGAATATAAAAGGAAAGTAAAGCAGGAAAAGGAATTTTCTTCAAATACGGATGGCGACGACGTCTTACCAGATAAAACAAAGGATAAGGAATATAAAAGGAAAGTAAAGCTCATCAAAGAGATAAGAAAATCCGTTGGGACTGTGGAATCTGGAAAACAAGTATTAAATGTCGCGGTAATAGGTACCAAAGGCTGTGGGAAAAGTTCGTTCATTAACACAGTAATAGCAAGCTTAAGGAACGATAAATGGCAGCTGCATTCAAAAGTTGGAATGAACAGCGGAGGATTATCCAGTATTACACAACATTTTAAAAGGTAAAATTCATACACCAAAAGTCGTTGTACACATACATGTGGAATGTATCAAATTTTATAGATTTGTCACTGTTTTGTTTTTTGTAGTATGCAACTTTTTGGAAAACATAAACCCATATAACATAGTTCGTTGAAACGCAAAAACCCTGTATACACCAATGAACACATAAACAGTAGATAAACTCATCAATATTACCAAGATTGCCCTAGACGCGGTTTCGTCTACAAAAGACTCATCAGTGACGCTCTGGCGCGAAAACAAAATTTCAATCCTTGTTCCAATGATGAGTTTATTTAGATATGTCTAAATTCCGAATAAACATAACCACTTTATTTTTTGTGATGGTGTCCAGTGACATTAATCTCTGTTTATTACAAACCTCGATGAGATAAGATCCGACTCTTCAGAGTGAATTTACATGTGTTTTCATTCTTGGCTAAACATAACTCGTCATTTAAATAATCAACGGATTCTTTCTTTCTCAAATGTGTTGCTAAACGTCTCACGACTTTAGTAAATATATATCCACTAGATTTCATACCAAAATCAAGTCCAGTAAAGATAAAAACTATAAACCTCCGAATTTCAAGGAGAAACATAAGTATTTCTGATGCTCATGAACTATATATATCAATATGATGGTGTACTGATTTCATACATGTATCAACAACAAAACCATAACAATTAGAATATAAATACTGTTTTAATACTTTTCAATCTTCGAATTTAATCAAATCCATTTTTGTTGAAACAAATTCACTATTATCTAATGCTGATTTATTATTTCGTAAAATATTTCTTCAGGCTAGTTTAGCAACAGAATTTTATAACAGTCTAAAATAACATTAAACATGAAATCTGAAGCAATAATCTGTTTCCAAATTTTGATAGATTTCTTTCAAACGACCTTTGACATAAATATCAGAATTGCAATTTTCATCTTCATAAAATGTTTGAAAAATATCAAAATATTGTACCTTGACAATATCGCTGTTTTGATCTTAAGTAGATCCTGTTCTTTCCATTCCCTTTCTGCAGTTCTTGCCATGTTCCCTTGCTTGTCACAGTTGAAACAGACCTCTAATGTATAGAGAATTTTGGTGACCGAAAGACAAGCCGCTGGTGGCCAAACACCCCTCGGAAGGGCTGCAGATGAAATATAGAATCAGAACCACCTGTAACATGCCATTTGAGTTGCTGAACCAAGTGCTTCCGCCGGTCGCTATCTGCTGCTACGTTTGTCTGGTTTCTCAAATTTCTTCTTGACTGCCCTGTTGTCTGCTGTGCTTATTCTTTTGTCCTATTTCGAAGTCGCTAGCCACTTCATTTGAAAGGAATTATTAACAGTTTTCCAACCGCACTCGGACTTAACTGCTATTCATATTAATTTAACGCTCTTCATGATCTGAACAGACGGATCTTTTAGTACCCTGACTGCCTTTTTTGGTCGATTCTTCTCGATGTAGTTAATTGGATATCACAATTAAGTTCAAATTTTAACTGATTCCCCTGAAATTTGATTCTCTGATTCCTTTTCCCTTTTTACTAATAACTCTGTTGTTTCTGAAAAAAATCATCTCTAGGCCAGAAACTTTGTAATTAAAGTACTTTGTCTTCATTGAAAACAAATCTGCGTTTGAAACTTCTGGTGACTTGTCTTGTTTTGAATCTTTTTTTCTTTATATTGATTCTGCAGCAGAAGGTTAAGCCGAAATTGACTTGTTAGGAGTGACAGTAAATTCTCTAACATTAAGGTCACGTTCTGATTCGAACATCATAAACAATTGTATGGAAGTCGAGTGATTATCACCAAGCATTCGATAAACTAAAAAATAAAAGGGTTTTCAATCTACTAAATACTTTACTAATTTGCATGACAAGTTTATTCTCTCGTAAAACCAGAGACTGAAATAGATCAGGAAATTCCTAAGCATCCGCACATAAGTTTATATAAAACCTCCGAAAAAACGAACTAAGAATAAAAAAACCCACAACAATATTCAAGTCATCTGAACTGAATAAAACGTGACACAAGAGCAAACTGACATGTACGCTCTTCCACACAGTACATCTTTTACGTGTCCTTACTACTGCATTACTAAAACGGGCAACGATTTAGAAAATTGTCTTCCTAATATCTGATGATTTCACTAATGAACTGGGGTAGGAGCAGATTAGAACGGGGCTCATTTAGGACAACAACAATAAAAAGAAAACGTAAAATTTTCCCAATTTATGGATGGGTCTGTCCTGCGCCATTTGTATTCGTCTGTGAGTCCAATTTTCAGTTTCGAAAACAAGCTTTATTTCTTCAACATTTTCATAAAGGTGTTTGGAATCTTACTTTTTTTCAGTTTCAGTGCTAAAAGAGATTATTATGAAGAAGAACCGGAGGTGTTGTTTCCAACGTTTATCGATATTAACGGTTTGGAAGATGAAGATGTTAACTTCAATAGGGCGCTTTTGAGAGCATTATTTGAAGGGAAAATTAAAGAAAATGAAAAGATTAAAAATGTTCTGGACATGTATAAGAATAAACCAGATGATTTTAAAACCGAAATGTTCCATCGGACAGAACATCTAAAGATAGATCGAATTATTGTTGTTACAACAGGAGACCCAAAGGAGCAATTAACAACAGAATTGTTTAAATGCATAAGAGAAGTGGCAAACGATCTTGAAGGTAACTTACTATTGAAAATACTTAATAAACTCATAACAAATTTTAACAGAACTATTTCAATTTCAAACTTATATCTTTGATGTTTGTATATAACACTAAGCAGGGTGATAACCAGTGTTTTGTTGGCTTTTCAAAAGTATGATAAAGGTGCATATTTTCGGATTCTTTTCTCATCATATACGTGTTTATATTCAAATAATAGTATTCGAGATTGAAGAAAATTTAGCACAAAACAGTCGAGAATGGTAGTTTAAAATACATTTGGATCTCAAATATACATTAGGATATTCATATTCACCGCATAAAATAACACTGAAAGATAGAAGATTAATATTGTCAACGCATTCATTTGCATTTCTGTTCCCAGTAACAATATCTGATTTTTTCCCCTAAAATCCAACGAAAGAAGTCAGGCATACATTGTTAGCTCACCGGGCCAGACGGACTTTATGTGAGATATAAAGTCATCCCTTGGCATTCGTCGTCGTCTTCGTCAACTATTTCAAGACACTTCTCCTTGACACTACTGGGCAAAATACCTTCAATTTTTGTCATATTAACGTTTTGGTAGATCGTAATCATTGGTTATTTGCTGAATATTATTATTGTTACAGTTTATCTTTATCTATAATAATATTCAAGATAATAACAAAAAACTACAAAATTTCCTTAAAATTACTTAACTTACCGAGATAAACTGTAACAATAATAATATTTAGCAAATTACTAATGATTACGATCTCCCAAAAAAATAATATATGACCAAAATTGTCAATTGAACCCTTAAGCAGTAATTGCTCTTTAAAGACAATTTTAATCATTAAGTTCATCACAATTTCTATAATTTCAAAATCTTCTTATCTGAAACTACTAGACCCACTATTTCTAAACTTTAACTGAATGTTCCTTAAGGTTTATAAATTGTATACGAAGTTTGATCCATCAAGACACATGGCCGACATGGTTAAAAAAACATACGGTAAAATACAGTTTTTGACTTATATCTTAAAACAATAAATGCCAAGTCAAGAAGTTAAAGTATTCATTAACTCAAGTTCTACCTGCCCTGAAGTAATCAGCGAAATCAAGTATATAATTTTGGTTATTGCTTCTGAATAAATGATTTTAAGGAAATTCTGGAGTTTCTTGAAGTTGTTATCATCTTGAATATTATTATAGATAAAAATAAACAGCAGAAATGTTCATCAAAGTAAGATCTACAAAAAGTTTAATATGACCAAAATTGTCAATTGACCCCTTCAGGAGTTATTATCCTTGAAGGACAACTTTTCACGATTTGTTCTTCTAAAGTTTGCTTACTAAAACGAGCGTATTGCGAATTTTATTTGCTTTTAAATATTGAGAGTTGATATAGTTGATAGAGTAAGAAGTACAAATTTTGGCACGATATATGCAATCTTTTTCCGTTTAAGATAAAAGATGAAAAAAGAAACTGTTTTAAGGAAAACTATAATATTTTCATTAAAATCTACGAAATACGAACTCATGTTTTGACAACGCTATAAGCCATATTCAATTCAATTTTGTAGGTCAATCTCTCCCCCGAAAAAAATCAAAGCTCTGATTCCTTGTCTGTTTTTTGCTTTACTGTAGGTCGTTTTTGGTTTGATCCGTTCGTCAGTATTTGAAATATATTTTGGATATTATGACTTCACACACTAAAAGACCATTTATAATCAAAGTGTTCAGTTGGTAATATTTGTAGCTTTTATGCTATTATTGTATACAATTTGAGAAACACGTGTGTGCATTGCCCTTAGATATGAGAAAATAATTCACAGTGCGAGAAGATGACAACGCCAAAGCATAAGATAAAGGATTCTATAATTTCATAATTTAACAATTCAATTGAACGTTTTTTTACGTCATTCAGGAATTCCAATATTTGGCGTGATGACCAAGAAAGATCTGTTCAGACGCAATGACAAGAGGATCAAGGACTTCCTTAGTTATTTGGGAATTGACGAAAATAGTTTTAAATTGATAACAAATTATTGTCCTGGTGCTAACAAACAAATGATATATCACAGGACAATCTTGCCTGAAATTGATGTCCCCGTACTGGAAATTATTGAACAGGTTTGTACTTATGTTAAAGTTTACACTTACGAAATGACGGAGAGGACGATAAGGGTCAAAAGGTAATAAGTTTCCTTAGAAAGGGTTTTAACATCAGTATCTCGATGTAAAATGAACTTTAACTGCAAGTAACTAAAAAATATTTTGTTATGGATTGAGCCGATATCCAAATTGTAAAGCTTAGACCGGAGAAGTACTGTTACTTTTTGAAAATTGAATAGACCTTACGCTGAATTAGCCGTTATAATCTTCAATTCATTAGTTTGCAATTTTTTTCGCAAGTTTCAAATTTATGTTTTTTCTATATTGTATTTGCAATCTTGTATGAACGACCATCCATTGCACTCATTGTCTAAAGATAACTATGTGTGTGTGGCATATGGATACTATATGTGTTTGAATCTAGGTTGGGTCAAATCATGTTGTGAAAAACTTGAAAAGATTAAAGTGCCGGCAAAAACATGTAAGGTTAAAAAAATAAGAACCAGTATTTTCGCAATCTGAAATTAGAAAAATGGTTGCATATACTTAATAATCACAAGCATGTATACGATATGTTTACAGGTGATCAATCCTCATCTTGGACCATGGAAAGACTGGCATAGTTTTCTTGCACGAATGCTTCTGAAAGTTATAAAATGGGTCTGTATTCCTATACAGATTACTATTTGGGCGTGGATCCTGGTTTTGTTCACATTCATGCTTTACCATGACCAGAACAAGATTTTTGCTACAACCAACAATACATTGAACAATAAATATGAATTCTCATTACCAAATGTAGGCTTCATTTACCATGTTTACAGGTTCTTAAGCTCAACCGTGGTTATTGCTCCCATCGCCTTATCTCTTTTTCTGCTTGTACTGTCCAATATTGCGAAGCAACTTGTTCGCGTGGGTTTAGCCACATTGCTGTTAGCTATTTTAATAGTTATTTTACCAACATCAGTGTATATCTACAAAAATCATATTAAATACTGGTAACTGTCACTGTAAAAACTTAATAGTTGTTCTTTTGAATGTTTTTTTTATAGATAGTTATATTGGTGTTCCTTTTATTCACCCATTCATTTATTTTACTATGGTTTTGTTTTTCTTTGTTTTCATATTTGATTTTGTTTTATTGTGATTTAGATTACTAAAAATGTTGGCTTTTGTGAACCTTGTTTTTTTTAAATAGTTTTAACAACTATATCTGAATGTTTGATTCACACATTGTTGTAAATGTAATGGTATTCTATGCGCCCGTTATACAAGGGGAAGTTTTAGCCAGCTATCAAACCAGGTGAAGAAAATAATGAAAACAACACGTTATAACTTAGATGCGTCTGAAGCGCTTTTTCAAATTAACATTTTTCTACATCAGGGAATGTTTGTGACAAGTCAGAAATATGACATATTTTCTATTTGTTTCATGTGTTTGATCTTTTGATTTTGCCAATTACTTAGAACTTTCCGATTTGAATTTTCCTTATAGTTCGATATTTTTGTTTATTACTATACCTTTTAACTTGAATCGTTTATGACTTGACACCCATTGGAGTATAGATGTCATTTTATACATTTAGCCATGATAATCTATGGGCATATAGTGCCTGTTTCATAATTGATGACAAAAGTCCTTATCGGATTTTATCTAATGCTTAGTTCGTTTCTGTGTGTGTTACATTTTAATGTTGTGTCGTTGTTCTCCTCTTATATTTAATGCATTTCCCTCAGTTTTAGTTTGTTACCCCAATTTTGTTTTTTTGTCCATAGATTTAATAGTTTTGAACAGCGGTATACTACTGTTGCCTTTATTTATCTTCATTCAATACTAAGTAAATGATTCATTTGATCGCTATTCAAATCCTCTTACCACGAAATTAACATGTCATAATATTGTCCTCATTCACACTTATTGTTTGAATTTTATTTAACCGATAAAGAGTAATATCAAACAACCTTTTCCAAAACTCCAAATTTAACTTTGTTCACTTTTCACCTCTGAATATGTAACCTTCAGGCTTTCTTCATAGAAAACATGTAGATTCTAAATTATAAGAGTAGAACATAATGAAATGCCAATTTTCAAACAATTGCTACTAACAATAACCAGTGGTGTTCTAATAATCTTGAATCAATGAGTAACAATTGATACCTATGCCCATCTCTTCTCTATTTGCATATTCTACATGTTTTACATCTGTCTTATTGTAATCGGACTGAAGTGTTTTATCAGTACGATATTTTACGTTTGAAGTTAGATTCAAAACAAACCGGACATAGCTTTATAATATAGTTAATTGCTACCTTAGTTTGCTATTAATAAGTATTAAAATGTGCATTGTTATTAAATGCAATATCAATATTTAGTTCAAATATAATCTTAAATCAATCCTAATTCTATCTTATTCATTCAAATGTGACGTCATTTTTCATTTTTTGATGATCTGTTTTACAAATTCAAATGACGTCATTTTTTGTCATTTTTTACAATTTCAAATATGACGTCACTTGGCGTTGAGGTTTAAACTAATTCGGATGTGTCTACATTTTGTGTTGCAAATGTCTGGTTATGTAATGTAATTCAGTTGTTTCCTGTAATTAGTTAATACTTCAGTTTAATCATGTACATCTTTTGTATAGTAATTTTATAAATTTACTGTTTGCAAAAGTATAAATTATTCTAAATAATAGAGATGTTCTGGTAACTAACAGAAAACCCTGGCCGTTTTTGGCACAACTTTTTTTGATCTTTTGGTCCTCGATGCTGTTCGACTTTGTGCTTGTTTCGGCTTTCAAACTTTTGTATCTGGGCGTCACTTAGTGATATTCGAATTTTATCCTGAGCGTTAGCGAGGGATAAAATTAACGAATATCACGGCCCAGGCCATGTGTAAATTTACAACAAATCTATGGCTTCCATGAATTATTTCGATTCTAATAAGACAAATACGATCATTAAAAAACTGAAGCGATGATGGGTATACCGTGTGTGTGGCTGTTCTATTTTACCCACTGTTCGATAAATGTAAAACAAATTTAATAAACCTGCATGAATGATTTCTTAACTAACCGTTATAAAAAAAATGTGATTCCTTTTGTTACTTCTCAGTAAACCCAACATTTGCAATTTTAAATTTACATTTTTTATCGTAAGCTACCGTCAAATTCACTGTTGGCATGTTGTAACCAAGGAGCCGCCATGTTGACTTGCTGAAATCAGTAAATGTGCGAATAATGCAATAGAACAGAAAACAAGCAACACCTACCTCAATAATTTATTTTAATGCAATTGTATCCGAGTTTAGAAGGTAAACGCAATAGAAAACCCTTCAGCTTTGACGTTTTCATACGTATGACGTCATGTTTTGAAATGACTTTAATGCGCCAAAATCATTACTGGAATTTCGCGGAATTTTAATTTATTTTGTTTTTGTCCATTTTTCCGTTCCCTAATGTGTAAATTCTTTTTGTTATGCGTCAGAATCAGAATAAATGTTCTGTAGGGTTTTATTCAATTGTAATTGTTAACACAGCGAAATCCACAACCGTTTACACATAGGTTACGATACATGTGGATTTACGTGGGAGGCATATTTAAACAGCCATTTGTGTACATCTTGGAGTCTGCGCTAAGTATAGATATATCGAGAATTTTATCACGGTGTTGTTTACAAAGCGAAAGAAGCACGTCATATTAGAATAGTAGATCTTGTGTGGACAAAATGCACTTCTGGCGTATTAAAATTTTGAACTTGTTGCCAGTGTTGGCTGTACATGTTGTTCGTGTGTTTCTTTGTCAATTGTGTTCTCCAATTTATTTATATTGTAGTCCTGTGGTGTTGAGTCGTCATTTTAATGTTATATTTCACATGGCTATAAAAGAGAGAGGTTTGGCAT
Source organism: Mytilus edulis (assembly GCA_019925275.1). NCBI lineage: Eukaryota > Metazoa > Mollusca > Bivalvia > Mytilida > Mytilidae > Mytilus > Mytilus edulis. Next base: position 11,001,300 of record CM034359.1, read on the forward strand.
GCCACAAAACCAGGTTCAACCCACCATTTTTTCCTTTAAGAATGTCCTGTACCAAGTCAGGAATATGGCCATTGTTATATTATAGTTCGTTTCTGTGTGTGTTACATTTTAACGTTGCGTCGTTTGTTTTCTCTTATTTTTAAGTGTAAATTCACATTGCGATAAGACGTGTCACGGTACTTGTCTATCCCAAATTCATGTATTTGGTTTTGATGTTATATTTGTTTTTCGTGTAATTTTGTATGATGCTTGGTCCGTTTCTGTGTGTGTTGCATTGTAGTGTTGTGTTGTTGTTCTCCTCTTATATTTAATGCGTTTCCCTCAGTTTTAGTTTGTTACCCCGATTTTGTTTTTTGTCCATGGATTTATGAGTTTGAACAGCGGTATACTACTGTTGCTTTTATTTATACCATAATAATGTTTGCACTGAACTTGTTAATTTAGTTACCAATCAATAATATATTATTTGAAAACTACATGTATAACATACTTTTAATTTTAATAAGAAAATCTGCTGATTTGTTTTAAGTAAAGTGTGTAATATTGTACCACAAATTAACAATTAAAGAAAAGTGACACTATTTGTTTTTTGTTGTTTTTAAGATACTTTTGTATATAATTTAGTGTGGTGACAAATTGACTATAGCAATCCATTGATCAACATATATGTACATCGCTGCAAATTGTGGTAAATATGATGACGTTCGATGTCTGAAATTGTGATATTTTGCACAAAATAAGGGTAAAGGTCATAATGGGAACTTTCTAAAAAACTAGTGTTGTCAAATAGTACACTTTTGCCTAAACGGTTACTCAGATAATCGTTCGACCGATTAACCGGTTAACCGGTAGTTTGAGTTGGTGCTTGCATGACTTATCAATAGTACCCTACACATAGATATATGATGTGGTATGAGTGTCAATTTGACAACCTTTCATTAAAGTTATAAATTTACGCTTTTAGAATTGAAGTTTATCCTCTGGCATTATCAGGCTTGTCTGTGAGGATTCCTGCATGGTGAAGTTTGACTTTTAATAATCAACAACACCGTATCAACTATAGCGTTTGTACCAACTTCAGATTGAAAAATAAAATAAAAAACTTCTTGATCTCGTAGAATTGAATTTGTCTGAAAGTGATTATTCTTTTCTTTTCATTTGTTGTCTCTGAAAATGATGTGGAGTGTTTCATTTAGAGTGATTAATTATAAAAAAGACGATGTGGTATGATTACCACTGAGACAATTCTCACAAGAGATCAAAATGACACAGAAATTAACAACTATAGGTCACCGTACGGCCTGTTTCTTTACTTTGTTTGCATGTTACTCGTACTATCACGTATACATTGAATACATTCACATTGGTTTGCATTTCACAATTTTTGAGTTAGCATTTCGTTTAAAGTAAGACTAAGCCTTGCACGTCGGTGGTTGCACATTTAGATGTAGGTTTACACAATATATTAGATCAGAAACGAAATAATGAAGTAAATCGTAAAATTTAATCGCATTACTGATTGAGGGTTACTGCTAAAAAACATGTATACTAATTATGTTTCTTTAAGATCCTGTCCTGAGCTGAGAGACAAGTTCTAAATAATTTTATGTTTATGGGATTAACAATAGCAATCAATTAACTTGACAACTGATCTGTCAAATTAAATTACCATGACGACATTTTTAAAATAAAACCTTACTTTTTAATGATTTCAATACACATTTATATAAAATCTATCAAAATTTAAAAAAAGTCCGGTTAACCGGTTAGAGTTTTTGGTATTCGGTATTCGGTCGTTCGATCGGTTAACCGGCCGATCGGTTAACCGGTTAACCGTTGACAACACTATAAAAAAACCATTTAATTATTTTTGTTGCGGAAATTTTTCGTAATAACTAATCAAAATGTGAGAAAATGACAAAATATTTATTCATCCGCGAAATCTTTCAACAAAAATAAGAAAGAAATTAGTATTTGACAATAATCATATAAAGATTTTCAGAAAAAAAGAGAATAGAATTCAGAGCATAACATAGAGAAAAGGGTACAGTTATACTAGCTTTCAAAGAAAAAAAATGATAAAAACACGATCATAAGATTGAGAATGGAAAGGGTGAATGTGTCAAAGAGACAACAACCCGAACCTAGAGCAGACATCGGGCGATGACCACCAATGGGTTTCCAATGCAGCGATAAACTCCCGCACCCAGAGGCGTCTTTCAGTTGGCCCCTAAACAAATATGTGTACTAGTTCATTGATAATGGACGTCATAATAAACTCCGAATTATACACTTAATAATTAATAAACTTAAATTAAAAAAGATAAAAGACTAACAAAGGCCAGAGGCTCCTGCGGCGGGGTTACATTTATTTTGAGATCTCAACCCTCCCCTTATACCTCTAGCCAATGTAGAAAAAAAAACACACAACAGTACGCACAGTGAAACTCAGTTTAAGAGAAGTCCGTGTCAGATGTCAGAACAGGAAACAAAAGAAAATAAACAAAATGACAATAATGCATAAATAACAACAGACTACAAGTAGTTACTGACATGCCATACATGACAATTTCATTTAAATAAGTAAAAATAGTACAACAAAATCAGCTAGAAAAAAAAACCCAACCCAAAACATAAGTTATAACACTAATTAAAGATAACATTTATCGCTAATTCTTGATTTGAGCAAATTTGGAATCTCAATAAGTAATGGATTTCAAAGAATTCATTATCATTAACGGCGATAAACGAAGATAAATTTGTCAAGTCGAGGTTACTGGACGTTAAACATACATAATAGTAAGCATATACACTATTACATATCATTCAATACCCCCGTCGCAGCAATCTCTAAAATAGTTTGGTTAGTGAGATGTTTGTAACAATCAATGTCAGCTAAAACAAATCTTAGTGCATACAGTTTTTTCGTAAAACACATTAGATTGACAACCTGAGTTATACCTGAAAATCATTTTGTTTGCGTAGAGTTTTAAAGTGTTGTTATCATTTAATAGCAAGGTGTTGATACTTGTTTTGGCGTACCGGGAAGTACCACTGCAAATATCACGTAGTCAGAACCTCCGTAGAATTTAGAACATATTTTTTAAAATTTCTAGTAAACTCGCTAACGTCACTTCTTATATGCTTGTAAGTCTCACTTGAATTTATGTTAATAAATGTATATTTCGGCTGTGTATTATGATACAGTAAACATTTAGATGCTGCTTTGCTCCTTATAATGAAATAATCATCTGTTCGGTAAAGGATACCTCATTGAATTAAACTAATACTCACCCTAAAGTGATAACAAATTTAAGAATGTACAAAAAAAAAAAATTCACGGCAAATTAAGTTAAACTTTATGTCTAAACTTAATATACAGTTCTATTACATTTGTAACTAGAGTTAAAAAATATGTTTTTATCAGCAAACTTCGACTACATGGATGCCAAGTTGCTATATTTCAATACCATGTTTATATCACAAAAAAATATGAAGAACAATACATTATAAATATCATGCGCTGTTTTGGATGTTCCTTCTTAGTGGACGCTAAAAGCCAATGATTTATTAAAACTTAATATGCAAACTATAGGTTACCAATTTTAAAGGTTATGCATTGTTTCCCGGCTCTGGCTATACTTTTGGATTTGTATCTTTTTGGATTATAGTTCTTCATCTTTTTATTTTACAAACTTTTTATTCTCAAACATTTTGGCCTCGATCATCACTGCAGATACATTTATCGTCAAAAGGCGCATCTGCTGCAAAAAAAGTTGGTACCGTTATTATTATTTTTCTAAATGAGACAATCCAAGCTTTTATTGAGTAAATCAACATTTTCCTTGGATATGCTGGTATGAAATTTACCTGATAGACTGGTTCGCTGTCCAAATACCATGTACTAGAGATGATAAGACATCTTTCTGCTATAGTGGTTTTACGAGTGAATGAAGTTTTTCAAAAATTACTAACATGTTGTCTGATTGGGTGAATTTTTTTGACGTCTTCGACGTTTTTTTAATGATTTCAGCCAGTTTGGATGAAAGGACAGTGTCATTCAAGGGCTATTAATGACTGAATTTTTCTTTTTCAAGATATTATTTTTGGATGAATATAAAAAAGAAGATGTGGTATGATTGCCAATGAGACAACTGTCCGCAAGAGACCAAATGATACAGAAATTAACCTATATAGGTCACCGTACGAGTATGAGTATATTTTGATTTGGAAAGGTGTATGAGTTTATAAGAATCAACTTCAAACATTGTCTTATTTGTGTTTGTCTTGTATAGTCTGGTCTTGTTTTTTTTTAAATTTTCATTAATTTATTATTTCATTTTTTTTATCATTTCATTATTTTCAAATCATTATTTGATTTTTGAAGAGGTTTACACAGAAATAGGGTTGATAAGCTGCATAGATTTATTTTCATTTACTTGTGTATTTAATGTAGAAATTGTGACGTCATGAAATAAAAAAAAATCATGTCTTATATATTTCTATTTCTTGATCGGGTGCATATTACTTTCAATACATAACGTGTTAATTTGAAATATTTAAAAAAAAAAATCAATGTTCTTGTGCTAAAAAGGGACTGTAGCAACTACTTCATAAGGTCTCTAGAAAAAGTTATTGACTTTCAAACTACATTTTTATTTTTCATATCTAAAATACTGTTTCAGTTATCAGTAATATCTATTGATTTTAATGGTCGATGCCATCTCATAGTTGTCCGTGGTTAGAGGAAAACAACGGTGGAGGCGTTGCAGCGCTGCGTTTTTCATTTACCTTTATAAAGCAGGAATCATATAGTCTATTGCTTGTCCTTTTTATTTGTCACTATTTTTCAGTTAAATGTAGCTAAAACACAGATTTTAAATCCACGTTCAAGCGACCTTTTTTTCTGTTCCAAGTCAGGAATATGGCAAGTAAAGAATTCTCTGTAAAAAAAAGCCATATGTTTTTGGTTTTTGTCAATTCTGATCAGACTAGATGATAGTAATTGATTCTTTGATAAATTTAGCCGTTCTTCCCGAAATCTAATTTAAATAATAACGTTAATTGTCCATTCCACGGTTAAGACTGTTTCCTAAGTAATATCTTGTTACGAAAACTCCTAATCTAATCCTTATGACTGCTATTTTTCCTTTTTATCTAATTAAGCGGAATGACCTTATAGCTCACCAAGTGATTTTTAGCTCAATAAAATCTGTCATCGTTTCGATAAACCCACTTTATGGTATCCTAAATGTACAATGCTTCTTTACGGCCCTGGCAGACGTTAGATTTATTATGTTTGTTTATGAGCGAAAACATTACGAATTAACAACAATCACACAATCAGCATATGCATATCACCAGAAACTATTGTATATTTATAGGCAACAGTAGTGTACCGCTGTTCAAAATTCAAAGATTGATAGAGAAAATAAAACAAATCCGGGTAACAAACTAAAACTGAGGGAAACGTATCCAATATAAGAGAACTACGACACAACAGAGACACAACACCGAAATGTAACACACACAGAAACGAACTATAATATAACAATAACCATTTTCCTGACTTGGTACAGGACATTTAAAGACTAAAATGGTGGGTTGAACCTGGTTTTGTGGCATGCCAAACCTTCCACTTTAATGGCAGTTTTAATGATAACATTTAAATGACAACATTACACGACAGGGTTACAATAAATTAACAGATAAATGGGAGAAAATATAGGACAGAGAAACAAACGAATAATAGCCATCAAAAGGTAACAGGTTAAAATATATTTATACGCCAGACGCGCGCTACGTCCACACAAAACTATGCTCAGATGAAAAAAGTTCGAAAGCCATAACAACTACAAAGTTAAAGATCGCCGAGGACCAAAAGCTAAAAAAAGATGTGAGGCCAGGGTTATCCACCTGGGACAAAAACATCATTATTATCAAAAAAAATACATAGTTTTGCAAACAATAAATTTTATAAAATGATTAAACTGAAGTGGTGACTAGTTATAGAATAAAAACGTATACATTACAAAACCACAGCCCTGTTAGCCATAGTCAATGCAACGCCCAGAGTGACGTCACATTTAAATTTCTTAAACGTGTTCCGAAAATTAAGAAAGAATTTGGATGAAATTCAAGATGAGATTTATATGATTTATATGACTTGTCTAACTTATATTGATAACAGTGACAATTATAATACTAATTAATATTTAATTGTAGTAGTAATTAGATAATTAATTGTATTATCTAGCTTTTTGGGTGTTTCTTCTGATCAAACTGCAAACCAAATATATAGTGTAAATTTCGTTAATCCAGAATTAAATCTACCAAATGAACTGGATGAGTAGTTATCCCAAACACAACACACGAATACAACAGAAAAAAGTACGATTTACAACTACAAATGTTAAAACAAATTAATTTGGGATGGAAAAGTACCGTGTCATGTCATAAAGCAATGCGAATTCACACTCAGCACAACAGTCACATTCGACAATAAGTCACGTTCGGTAATAAAAAGATCAGACAACGTAATTACAAACCACAATCAAACACGTGGTAAAATGTCCATAGTTAGTTTGGACAAAGATACATCGTATGGATCAACTAAATATTTATGTGAATAAAGATTTAAACAACAAAGCTTATATTATACGCAGAGTCAATTTATTTAGAAAAAAACAACAACAACGATTTGATATATACATGTATGCTAAAAAAGTTCATTGTGATTTTCATTTTTATTCAAATACTTTCATTCAGATACATGGCTTTGACATTTAAAATCATTCATATAAATGTGTTAATTTGGGCAAACGAAAACTGATTCTTTATTTATGTCAGCGCCTTTTTCATCAGTTTATTTCTAACCTTTGTAACAAAACAAAATGAGCAATGTGACGGGTGTGGAGCAGTATTTTGTATCCTTCCGGAGCACCTGATATCATTCCTCCAGTTTTTTCTGTCGTTTATGTTGCTGAGTCTTTAGTTGTCTCTGTTGTGTTTTGTATACTGTTGATTGTTTGTTGGTCTTGTTTTTAGTAACAGAGAAGTTTGGTGTTTGAAAGTCTCTTAACTATCGTTCGCCTCTCTTTGAAGTGTAGCGCATGCTTTAAATATCTATTTTTAGAATGCCTTACCATTTCATTAACGCCCATAATTATTTAATTTTTATTTGATTGATAATTGAACAGATTTTGGAAAATAGTCGATATCAATAAATTGCTGTTTCACTTTTAGTTATCAAATTATAGCATATTCAGGAAGAAAGAGTAGATATATAATATGTATAACAAATAATTGTAAGTGTGATGTAAGGTCAATATGAAAAGATACACATATTAATCTCTCCAAATGTTTTTAAAACGCACTTAAATTACTGTAGCCGTATTTGGCACAACGTTTTGAATTACGGGTCCTCACGGCTCTCAAACTTATACTTACATGTATTTGACTTCCGAAATATTTTAATGTGAGCGTCAAGAATGAGTCTTATGTAGACGAATCGCGCGTGTTACGTATCTAATTATAAGCCTGATACCTTTGATAACTATTTACTAATGATTGTGATATGAATCACGTGCTTTAACTTCAGGTGATAGCCTCTGAAGCTGAGTAATTATGTTATAATCATCTATCCAATTGAACGTAAATAGGATACTTAAGATACAGTTCTGCTTTATCTTTTATTTAGATATAAACTCTGATGGATAGTTGTCCCATACGCAATCATACCATTAATCCGATATATTGCAGTATGGGTCGAAGATAGGTTTGTAGAAAAATCTTACCAATATGCTATGCAATTGATTACAAATATGTTTACGGGTACTGTCAAACATGTATTATAAAGAATATAAAAGCGCTGTTTCCTTGACGTATTGTTTATTAACTGAAATTCTACTCCATATTATTCGTTTCACCATTCAAAGAGCTAAAACCAAGTGTGTTTGTAAATAGGTATAATGCATCTGGTCTTGGTCAGAAGACATTTATCTCAATATGTTAATTTGATTTAATTTCTCTTTGAATGATTAATATCATAATACCTTATTACTGATTGACGTGTTAATACATGTTTAACATTCTCAACATCCCCTCACAAGTTATTAGTATCCCAAACAAGTTTCTTCTGTTCTCTTATATATTTTAGCTTCTGGTCAAAGCTATTAACTATCAATAGGTGATTGACAAGGACATGACAAGACAACGATTCGTGATGGAAATGTTTATTAATTACTAGGCATCAACAACCGATGTTTTTATCATATTAACTTGAGCAGCTAATCGATCATGAATAAGATGATATTAGTGTTTATTACATACTACCGTATAGCGGGTTATTTTTGCGGGTGTAAATTTTCGCTTATTGTCGCGGATAGAACAAAATCGCCAAAATAATTCCGCCAATTGAAAAGTGCACATGCAATGGTATTGATAAAAGTTTTAAAACCGCCAAAATAATATCAACTAAAATATTTCGTATACCTTATTCAATTAAAATCGCGAAATGTTGTCGTGTTTTAAACTATTTTCAGCTTTATTTGCTATATCATGGCGGCTATTTGTCAGTATGCACAATTTAATATTGTGCATATTAAATCAATTTAACCTACCTCTCTAAATACTAAACACAAACACGAACAAACGAAGAAACTAAAAAACAAAACAAAAAAACAAAATATCCTAAAAGCTCAGGGTTTTGTTATCCCATACATAGATTACCTTAGCCGAATTCGGAATTTTGGGTCCTCAGTGCTCTTAAACTATGTACTTGTTTGGCTTTATACCTATTTTGATCTGGGCGTCACTGATGAGTCTTGTGTAGACGGAACGCGCGTTTGGTGTATTAGAGTATAAGCCTGGTACCTTTTAGAACTAATTACATCAGTCTACCTTTTTGAGACGTATACGACGTTGATTAAAATGATAATGTTGCTAATCACTAAAGTGTCAATAATTAACAGTGTCTTCGTTCGTATAGTCAGTTTGAATCGATATAATAATTTTTTTAATAATATCATGTAAACATTTTAAAAGGTCATAATGATATGGTAGACATCACAATTAACTTAATAAATTTTTAACTGTAACCCAGTGATAATTCTATCGATATTGAATTTAAATTATGATGGATGAACGTCTTTATTGATGATTTGAGTTACTCTAGTTTTGTGTACAATTTATCGAGTGTTTATCTTCTTTAATAGTCGATAGTGATCGTTATTTCAAGTCTTACGCTATTTTCTTTACTAAATCTCTTGCATCATCGCAAAGTATTCCTTGGAGATCAATCAATTACCTCTTTCTTAAGCGTAATAATATGTCTAAATCGGGCTGTACTAATTCCTTAAGTGAATGATGAATGAGTTTGGTCCAGGAGGAAAACTTTAAAAGTTACACGAAACTAAGCAATTTATAAAACTTCAGAAACAGGAACAAACAACAAAACATTTTAACTTCAACTTTTGCATCTGATTGGTGATGATGAATAGTGATCTTCGACCACTCATATGTTATATTTATATGTGTCATATTTACTATTGTTTTTCTGTTTGTCTTTTTCATTTTTAGCCATGGCGTTGTCAGTTTGTTTTAGATTTATGAGTTTGACTGTCCCTTTGGTATCTTTCGTCCCTCTTTTATAGTTAGAAATGTAGGAAAAAGTTAATCTTCTATAGAATGCACAAAATATTCGTGATAAACATATACTGTATGACCTTCTTTTGAAAAAAGACTGTACTTAAAACTACACAATATAAAAACTACACAATATAAAAACAAACAATAAGTATATTCATCCTTGACAACAATCAGTACATGCGCAGCAAAAAAAAAAACCCAAAAAAACCCGACCTGAAAGCAAAGGAACAGCTTCTTTATATCAGAGTCACAATGAGGCATTTAACATGGTGCAAAAAAAAGTATCGACGGAGGTATATATAACTTTCAGTGTGTCAGTATTGATGGTGGGTATATATACGATTTAATGTTTAAATATTGCCGATAGGTTTATATAACATAAATGTAAGTATCGACGTTATTCGTATTTGACATTCCATTTTAAGTATTGACGTTAAATTTATATAACATTCAATGTTTAACTATTTGTTTATATACCATTTAGTGTTTGAGTCTTTATGAAAGGTGTATATAAATTGCAGTGTTTAAGGTTTGACGCAGGGTTTATAAATAAAAAAAAAATGTCTGAATGTTGAAAAGCAATGACTCAATAGTGTATTTGAACTATTATGTAATTGCAGTGAAAAGTAAAATCACAAAAATACTGAACTCCGAAGAAAGTTTAGTCGGAAAGTCCCTAATTAAATAGCAAAATCATATGACAAAACACATCAAACAAATGAAAAACAACTGTCATATTCCTGACTTGGTACAGGCATTTTCAAAGGAAAAAAAAGTGGATTGAACCTTGTTTTATTGCGCTAAACCTCGATACTGCGTATTTACACTATCGAATTATTGCAGTGATGTATACTTATACACATTCCCCATTTCCTTTCTCAATTTAATACTATTTATATGTGAAAAATTGGGGACTTTGCTTATTATGAAGACAGGTATTACAATAGGATAATACATGCTTCTAAAATAAAAATGCAAATATGCCAAATCCTTAGTCGAATCAACAATTTCGCGAATTATTTACATATATTAGTATGTTTTTGTTTTCTTTATATTTGCTTTATAGAATAAAGAGAGAAATGAAGATACAAGAGAAGATTGTTCGTGATTGTTTACATTAGCGTGTCATACCAGTGATGTTTATTTACACTGGTGTGTAACTACAATGGTGTTGTGTATTAACATATGCCATTGTAGTGATGCTGTGTACTTTATATAATTTTGCGCCGTACATTCACCTAGTATCGTGAAAGCTTTAAATAAAATATCTGTAATTGTCATTTAACTAAGGAAACTCATTGGAAAATGTTTGTTTTATCGACGAAACTTATTGCATTCCACTGTAAGTTAATCTTTTTAAATTTACACAGATATTTTGTTTATAAATTTATTGTTAAAATGAAGTTTTACTTTTCATTGTGAAGTGCTTGTTTACCTTAAATCACATACAACTAGTGCAAAAATAATTACATTTTAGATAAAAAGCTCTTACTTCATTACACTTTACAGTATAGTCTAAATTATGACCGATATAAATCTCAATTATCCACAAATATCCAATGTATCTTGTTCCTTCGTACCTAACGACTCTAAAAGTCAATTATAAAACCTTTCTTATTTATAACAGTAGATTAACCAATCACAGTTTTTATAGCACTAAGATAAACTTTTAGAAGCGTGACAATCTTACAGAAGATACTTTGTTTTATTTGACACCTTTCTGGAATGAGGTCTCACATTAATTTGATAGGTCTCCAACAAGTAAACAACATTGAGAACACGTGATGTGCAGTTAGCCAATCAGAATAACGTATTATAATGAAACATACATCTAATGTAATTATTGAGAACAAATATGCTAAAATTATGTGTTAGTGTTATTCATAGGATACACTGATACAATCGAAATTAATGGGGACCTATAGTAGAAGCCAGTATGTTGATGTAAACAAACAATTAATTGATCAAGTAACATGCCAAATTGTACAGAGTGCTACAATGATTTCGTAGTGTAGTTTAAAGAGAAGATAAATCATAACAGACACAAATTGACCATGAAAAAGAGGTTGAAAAGATATAACGGGAACAATTACAGTAAAATTTGGATATTATCAGGGAATGAAAAATGCATATAATGTCATAATTCTTTGTATGCTTACTGTAAATCTTGCACCTTTATATGTCTGAAAGACCAATTTTATGTGTAGTTGTTATCTATTAGAATGCACTGAAATAGATTTATGAAATTGAGAACAATAGGTGTAAAATGTGATTAAAGACCAATTATTGATAAATAATAAAGATTAATGAATGAAACGAAGATGCAAGTATTGTCATTTAAAATTATACACAACACTTCTAACGTGCAAAGATTTTTTTTAAGACTTTCGCATTACTATAGTTAATCACAGTACAGTAGCAAAATCTTGATTTATTAAAATCACTACCAACGACGGGACGCTCACTCAACCTAGATGTAAAGTCATTTTAAAACCAGGCCTCTTAAAGGTGCATGAGAAACAGTCTGATATTTTGGAAAATAGTTAAACATCAGTTATCTGATATAAGATCTTCAAAAGTGTACAATAATAAAAGTTAACTAAATATTGATTTATTTGGATATTTTTTTATTTATTCGTACGTTGTTTTCTTTTCGATTATTAATCTTCTTCTGAATACCCCCAAAAGTAGGCGTTGATTTTCTTAAATCGCTTCCTACATTACAAGAAAAGGAATATAGATTTTGTTTACCCAGTCAACATCTATTTTTTGTGATAATCTTTTTTGTTTTAAAATCATTTGTGTTTGTGGTTGCATTGTCACTGCCACTAGTACTACTGTCGAGAGTTTCTTTTATAATATAACAAAAAGGGAGTAGTTCATATTCTTAAATCTTTTCCTATATCAAAAGAAAAGGAATAGATCTATATTTTATTTACCCAGTCAACATCTATTTTGTGGTTTGTCTTTTGTGATACTCTTTTGTGTTTGTTGTTGCACTGTCACTTCTGTCAAGGATGTTTTCATTATACAAACAACTGTTAATCGTCGAATGCCGACGGGTGACCTCTGGCTAGGTATTTTAACTCTAGATGAAACATTTCTTCATCGTAATTCAAGAGAAAAGTAACTATATTTACGCAGATTTGATAGTATGCCTTTCAGACCTAACTTTTTAAATAATTTTCTTAAATCGCTTCCTCTATTACAAAAAAAGAAATAGACCTAGATTTTGTTCATCCAGTCAACATCTATTTTGTGGTGTGTCTTTTGTGTTAATCTTTTTGTTTTGAAACCATTTGGGTTTGTTGTTACATTGTTCTTATAACTGTCACTTTTGACGAGGGTTTCTTTGGTAATATAAACATCTGTTAGTCGTCGAAGGCCGATAGGTGACCTCTGGATAGCTATTTTAACTCTAATGAAATATGTCTTTATCGCTATTTTAAGAGGAAAGTAACTATATATTTACGCAGATTTAATAGTATGCCTTTCGGACCTAAGTTTTTGATTAATTTTATTCACTGAGAGAGATATCTATCGTGATTACAATACTTAATATGACAGCTGCGCATGAATCAAAACAGGATGATCAAATGAATTACTGTTTGACAAAGAACAATGTCCATGGTACGTTATAATCAACATTCAGACGTTAACTCAATGATCTCCTTGGTGTCGATTGAGATCAGGTGCAGAGAGCTGAAATTAATTATTTTATATCTGCACAATAATCAATTCATTAATGACTTTTAACCTTATGACCATGAGGAATTAGTAATGAAATACTATAATATAAGAGATGCTGTTGTCTAAATGATACGTAATCATGTAAAAAATTAAAACTTGACCACTGAATGCGTCAAATTTGGCCTTGAAGCATATTTTCCCTGTAATTTCTTCGGTTTATCTTTTGTTTATATATTATCATCTTAGATCACATTTGTTCCCGAGGCATGGTCGGCAAACCTTATACATGACTTTTCCATGACTAAAAAACAACCATTAAAAAGGATACCGTAATAACAAATGCCATTTCTGTACCTGTGGCGCTTTTTTTTCATTTTGATAAATTAGAACGATAACGAGAGAGGCAAGTTAGTATTTAAAATCGTTTTCCCAACAGAAAAAAAAACTATTTTTTATCTGAAACTTTTACAACTGCAATTTATATATACAAAGTTTATGTTATATCTTTAATAACATTTTTTTTATATAGTGAGATACGTTAGAACATACCCCATCAATCAAGCACAAATTGTGGCATTTAAAACTACTTAAAAGATTTTATCAAAGAGAAAAGATTGGGTGATAATTCAATTACATTTGATATTTCCCTTCAATTTCTTCGGTTTAATGTTTTGTAATTAATAATCTTAGAATTTTCTCGTCTTTAACAATGAACTTTCTAGAATCAAATCTTAAAACAACACTGCTTTATGATGCAATATCACTAAATTGCTATGGTGATAGTTCAAATTTACTTTTTGTCAGATTCCATGACTATCATTATCATTAATAGCTCTTCAAAGACTCAGGCAAATTAGATTAGAATGTTAAAATCTAAATGAAAAAGATATTTGAATATAGACATTATATGCCACTGAAAAATAACGAAAAATCTCAATTGAAATAACGACAAATCTCAATTAAAATAACTGCTATAATGAAAGAAAGAAAGTTTGAGTCGACGACGGTGACAGTGCTCTTTACAAAAGTATTTTTTGATGTATATTAAAAAAATACAAATATACAAGAATTTGATTTTAATTTCTTGTTGTCTAAACTTATTGTTCTATATATTATTATTGGTGCAATAGACATGATTTAATACACCATCCGTTTTTGTTTTTCTTTGTCGAAATATTTTCCCAAACGTTTATAAGATATAAACTTTGAAAGCATGCATTAGTTTATGTAACATTTTAATTTGAGAAAAAGAGAAAGATAGAGTTGACGCCTTTGACTGTGCTGATTAACATACTTGAAATATATTGAAAACATATTTTATAAATTTCCTTTCATACTGAAACTTAACAATTTTTCTGAATTTAACCATTTGAGTGAAGACTTTCTTCTTTCAAACTAAGATAGAGTATTTTTATTTATGAAAAGGGAATCATATAAAAAAAAGTATCGAATAATAATAAAATGTGGATATTTTCCCGGAACTGATTTGATTGGAAACAAACGGAAGCCGCTATAACATTACAATAAAACACTTATTTTTAATTGAATGAGATAGTAAATCATTTGTTTTATGTCAGTGCACTTGACAGTGACTGTTGATATAAGAGTAACAGTAACAAGAGATGTTAATTCAGGCGTAGTAATGGGAATGATCATGTGTAAAGATTGTTCCGTATCATTTAATATATTTTTGTCTCGATAACTTTTTCAAGGCTGTATTACATTTTTTTGTTGAATTCGATCTGAAAAAGTTGATGTAGAAATATATATCAACGACACTTAATTAATATTTTCTTTCCTTATAATCATTACAGCATAATAACTAAACATTAAACCGATAATCATAAAATTTTTAATGAATATACTAATTTATACCTGATTTACACAAAAAATACCTTTGATGCCCAAAACATATATTTTTTTTATTATTATTTTATGACTATTCTGTTTGTTATTTTATACTGTTTAGTTTTGTTTTATTTTGTTGTTTATTGTTTGTTTAACTTATATTGCCACAAACTTTGTAAATGTTTATTGACAATTAAATTGAATCAAAAGTAAAATTAAAAACGTTTAAATCATGTAAAACACTTATTTTTTATTATCCCATGCTGATCCTTCCCAAGCATATACATATGCATATAAAGCAATATATCAATGGTTTTAAATGGTTTCCATCTTTTTATTAATTTGACTTTGCAACTGTATTGATGGGATCTCTAGTGCCGAGTTTTATAGAATAAGCCTCGTGTCCTTGATGAGTTTTTCACAACAATTCAATGGATGATGGTAAACGTTTCGTCATCGCGGATATCACTAGCTAAGAAGTTATCAAATATTTGAAAATAAATAGTTGATTTTCCACTCCTTTTAGAAAGAATATGTGGTTTTCAATGCATTGTTACCTTGCAATTAGTCGTTTGCAAGCACGAATAACTCGTCTGATATATTACGAAATAAGACTGTTATAAGAATGATATTTTATAAGAATGTTTATGCAGGACGACCGAGGATAAGAAACAGGACTATTAATGATAGAAACCAGAACAATAAAATATAACAAAAGAAAAAGATTAATAGAAGATTGTAAGCAGGACAATTCAAGAAAGAAAAAAATACTATAAAAATTTTAAAACAGTATTATGGACAGAAGTAAATGAATTTTAGTATCAAACGGTTATTTTGACCTTAATATCATCTGAAAAGTCATGATTTGTTTTTCAGTACATTTTTGGTCTGATCCACGTAATGTAAATTAAGTACTGGTCAGACAATTTCTTGTAGTCAGTTCAGTTCGACAGCTTTTCAGACAATTTAGTATGATGTGGAATTTTACATGTAAATTAAAAAATCTGAACAATCTGAAAATATCTTAACAAGCAAGCGAATGTTATGCCCATTATAGTATATACCGCGGTGGATAAATCTGAAATTTGCCTGAAAGAAAGAAAATGACTAAAAAAAACTTGTCAAGTCTTTTAAAAAATCCAAATGATCGTTTCAGACCCCCTTTACATGTTTCAGACTTAAAATATTTTTTCGGCTTTAAAATCTTTTTTTGATTTGCATCAAAATTATTACAGCGAATGGATATGGATTTGAATCTTTCAGTTGATTCTATATTCAAGAGATTGTGTTTATTTTATAAAACCCCTTTTGAGAATATTGTTCTAACAAGTAATGTACTAAGAACATGCTATAATAGAGTCGATCCTTTGACAGTTGTACGAAAGAAAGATTGTATTGGACAGATATGCCTTGAGTGTCCCTTGGTATGGAATATGTCAAAGAACGTCTCGTCGGAAGGTACCAAGACCTTGTTGATAAATATTTCACAAATAATATATAATGGTCTAGTTGTATAGATTCTGCGTACTGACGTTGTTTATAATCTTAACAACGTGTTGTATTGTTCTTTCATTTGTCTTTTTTTCTATTATTAATATTACTTTTACTGTTTGGTTTGTTTTCTGTAATATCCATTTGACATGGTTCGGTACTTACCGTGAATGTGTTTGTATTATCTTTCATTTTTGCTGGTGTGTTTTGTATATAAGACTTTTTGTGTTTCTTTGGTTCTTATAACGAGACTCTGTACAAGAAAAAATTCCGTCATTATGCTATTGTTCGTTTATATGTCATAATGTTATTGCTCTATTATCAATTTGAAAATACTTTGAACTACAAACGACAAAATTATTTTACTCGCGTAATGGTATTAACCATATGTGGATTCTTAAAAATTCTAAAAAACTTCTGGACAATTTTCAATCTCGGTCTATATCTAAAATTAATTCTAACATAACTTATGATTTTTCAACCTTGTATATCACCATTCCAAATGTAAAATTATAAGTGGTTTGAATAGACATTGAACGACAATGTTTTTTCCCTATGTATCGTTGACATTTTCTGACATCAAACACACGAAACAATGAATGTGTTTTTTTATTTGATAGATGTTTTTGTGCCTTTTTGTAAATGACTGTTTGTTTTGATATTGTAACACAGTGATGACTGCTGTACCCATATTTTGACTTTTGTTTATTATGTCTGTTTTGTTCACGCATCGTTGTAAATATAACGGAATTTGATGCGACTGTCATATAAGTGAGAGGTTTAGCACTATTAAACAAGGTTCAATCCACCATTTTCTACATTTGAAAATGCCTGTACTTAGTCAGGAATATGACAGTTGTTGTCCATTCGTTTGATGTGTGTTGTCATTTGATTTAGCTATTTGTTTAGGGACTTTACGATTGATTTTTTTCTCGGAGTTCAGTACTTTTGGGATTTTACTTTTTTGGTATGTCTTTTCTCTTTTACCAATGCAAGGTTTTGACAGACTTAACCCATAAACTTGTATGTCCCTCTGGTATTTTTCCGCCCTATTTTGTCATTTGACCTAGAATAGAGTACTTGTATTTAAATAGGATTTTTAAGAATAATTCTAAATATGAACTTTGCACACTCTTTCGTTACACAGAGCGACTGTGATATATTTTATTCATATATGCACATACATAAAACAAGTAAGATATAAAAATATATGTAATTGAGTTTACAAGTAACCACCTCCCATGTTGGAATGTGTGATGGATTCGTGCTTTATTTACTTCTTATGCATTGTGAAAACAAAAATCTATTTCGTTTATTGCAATGTAATAGAAGTTTTGGTTTAGGAACCAACATATATACTTAAAACGTTGGCACGATCATCTCTTTTAAAACCTGTTAAACTTTCAAAATATAAGCCTTCAAATCATATAATTACATTTTAAACTACCATGAAACAACGAGTAAAATCAAGCTTTTCGATTTTATTTGCACAGTTTTATATAAATTTAATGTTGTCAAGGATAGCACGTGCAGTCATAAATGTTGCGTTTTATAAGGAACCAAAATCTACCTTCCGGAATGTGTCATCCAAACAAACTTGAATCGTATCAAACTCCTACGCGTAGAAATTAAATTAGAATACAAAAAGCGTCATTATGTTCAACGTGATCATTAATTATATGGTAATTGTTTTGCAGTGTAACTTTAATATATAATATCTCCATACATGAAATTACAAAACAAAGGCCAAATTACATAAAGGTCAAATTACGGAGAAGATAATTCTTAGCAGCAATTCAGTGTAATAAATATTTTAGACATGGTATAGTAATTAATATCTTGTATTTGAATCATATGATTGACAAACGTTGCAATAACATGATAATACATCAACGTTTAAAATGTCATGGCAACCCATTTCAAAGTTATGTTCAAATTTGTACGGTTTTGTTAATATGTGTATATATATTTGATTGAAAGAATTCTATGAAGAAAAGAAACAGTAGTATATCGCAGTTTAATAGTGATAAATTAGATTCATAATAAGCTAATTTCTTGTGATACATTAACCAACTGTTGATAAATACCAAAGTGGTGTTTTTTTCTAGTTTTGTTTCTAGAGACATGTTTTCGCTGTCTTAAATCTTAAGATACCAGAATACTGATTTGTAAATGTTTCTTAGTCAGGTGATGAATACATATCAGGATCCGTTTTCACTTTCGATTTATATTCAAAGTGGATAAACGAGATTTGAATATCGGAATAATATTGCCTCTTTTTCATGGTTTATTTCAAACCCAGGAACCTTCATAATCAGGTCATCTGAAACAGTCGAATCTTGTTTTAAGAGTAAATACGACAATTAAGAGTTTTTCAAAAATTGGCACTGTGTGTTTTCTTTACGACTGCATTGTAAACTACAGATGACAATGTGTAATTGTGTTGTTTGTGTCCTTTCTATTTTACTCATTTATAATGAGTAAACATACCCTTTTTTATAATTTTTATAGTGAAACTTATACGTCGTAACTACAATCACCTTCCCTTTCATGAATTTGACCTACCGAATTAGACTATTTACCGTATTTGTAATCACATAAGCAACACGACGGGTGCCGCATGTGGAGCAGGATCTGCTTACCCTTCCGGAGCACCTGAGATCACCCCTAGTTTTTGGTGGGGTTCGTGTTGTTTATTCTTTAGTTTTCTATGTTGTGTCATGTGTACTATTGTTTTTCTGTTTGTCTTTTTCATTTTTAGCCATGGCGTTGTCAGTTTGTTTTAGATTTATGAGTTTGACTGTCCCTTTGGTATCTTTCGTCCCTCTTTTATAATCTTTATAGTATAACAGAAGGAATATCCTCAATGAGGAAAACAACCAAAATACATGATATCGTTAACTATATTTTGTTGTCAGATGTCAATGAACATGGATCCCATAAAAATCAATTGCAACTCACATAACAATAGTAGGCTACAAGAACAAATAGATAAACGAAGGTTTAAATTATGCTTATATTAAAGAGTCAAATATAAATTGTTTTAGCCAACCACAACACATGTTTCTCCCGATATGTGTTCGACTGAAGGATTGGAAATATATAATATCAAATGTAGTGAACGGTACTAATACCAAAATTGGGAATGAACGTGGTACGTAATAAATTCTTCAACTTTGTATTTGTTTGGCTTTTTAACTATTTTGATCTGAGCGTCACTGATGAGTCTTATATATGTAGACGAAACGCGCGTCTGGCGTATAACATTATAATCCTGGTACTTTTGATAACTATTGTAGTATACTTCATAGGTTCAAGCTAATCGAATCATTGACAAAATACGTAAAATAAGGTATTCCAATGAAATGTTTGGATTTTTCTTGCACTAACCATTGCACACTAGATATAAGAAGATGTGGCATAACCAAATGACAAAATAGATAAGAACAGGGTCTTAGACATTATATAAAAAAGTGATGAAGCCTTTTATTAAACATGAAAAGTAATTAGAAAATTAAATGATATTATTAGATATGACATTGAATTTTGGTTTAGACACGAATATGTCACAATTTGTTTTTAACTAGACAATCAGGTCAAAAGCCAAACGTCACAAGTTAATAGTTTACACGTTGATTTGTGGGATGTTTAAACATGCCAAATATCAAAAGCTGTTGCAAAATGATTGAAAAATATGGGTTCCGACACGGCTGATGAAAATGATTAAGAAGAAGAATAACCCATTTAAACTGTCAAAACGTTCGTAATTTCTTTCACAAACTTACCCATTTTTGTTCGATTCAAAACAAATTGAAAACGTCTGCACTATACCAAAGTAACGAAAATTAGTTTATATTATGATGTTTTATTTTTTTTAAATCAAAACCAATATTCCTTTTAACCTTCACATAGGTTGACGGACCTTATTATATGTTTGCCCGTCATAAAAAATAAATATAAATAAAACTTAAGCAGAGGACAAACAAACTAAAAATTGTGACTAATACAGTTTTAATGGCTACGGAAAAGATCTCGGCAATGATTAACTTTTTTGATTATTTTTTCAATCACTGTGTTTTTTCAAAACCACAGATACACGAAATACCGCAATAAGAACACTAAAGGACTATATAAGAATCCTTTCTTTGGATTTTATTCTGTTGAGTGTTTTTTTTTAAATAATAGTAAAAAAAAAGAAAGAAATGTAAACAGAAGGACAACTATGAAAAACGGATGCAACAAGGTCATAATAAAGTCAAGAACAGAAGATAATCATAATACTTTAAATAATTTTGGATCCAAAAAAAGACTCCAGGTATGAAACATGTCTTTCATCTTGATTGACAGCATTTGTTTAGCTCTAGCTTAACATCATGTAAATTCAATGTGTATTGCAATGACATGATTTACTAACTTTAAAACAAATAGCATAGTTTTACATTGTGCGTTAGAACAGGATTATTAGGGGATTTTCTAAATAATTGATAGAAAATAAATCGTGCAGTTGATACTAAGTATACAAAGTTAACCTGTAAAAAAAGTTATCAAAAGTACCTGGATTATAATTTTATACGCCAGACGCGCGTTTCGTCTACATAAGACTCATCAGTGACGCTCAGATCAAAATAGTTAAAAAAGTGATATACAACATGTTGTAAATGCAGAAATTAGGGTTAATAAGGTTATTCAATCAGTCATAGAAAAATATCAGTTTAATTTGTTGAAAAATACAAATAAAATATACATTTGCCTGTTACTATAAAAGAGGGACGAAAGATACCAAAGGGACAGTCAAACTCATAAATTGAAAATAAACTGACAACGCCTGGCTAAAAATGAAAAACAGACAAACAGACAACTAAACACATTTATTTCTAAAAAAACAGTTGTTGGCATGACACGGGTTATGTTCTTCTCATATATTTTATGATAGTATGATACTAAACCCCTAACGGGAGGGATTGTACCTGATATTCATATGATGAAGACATAATCTTTCAATCAGTTTAATTGAGGTCTGGAGCTGGCATGTCAGTTAACTGCTAGTAGTCTGTTGTTATTTATGTATTATTGTCATTTTATTTATTTTCTTTTGTTACATCTTTTGACATCAGACTCGGACTTCTCTTGAACTGAATTTTAATGTGCGTATTGTTATTGTTTTACTTTTCTACATTGGCTAGAGGTATAGGGGGAGGGTTGAGATCTCATAAACATGTTTAACCCCGCCGCAATTTTGCGCCTGTCCCAAGTCAGGAGCCTCTGGCCTTTGTTAGTCTTGTATGATTTTAAATTTTAGTTTCTTGTGTATAATTCGGAGTTTAATATGACGTCCATTATCACTGTACTATTATGCATATTTTAGGGGCCAGCTGAAGGACACCTACGGGTGCGGGAATTCTCGCTACATTGAAGACCCATTGGTTGCCTTCGGCTGTTGTTTGCTCTATGGTCGGGTGGTTGTCGCTTTGACATATTCACCATTTCCTTTCTCAATTTTAAATAATAGAACACATGACACAACATAGAACACTAAAGAATAAGCAACACGAACCCCATCAAAAACTAGGGGTGATCTCAGGTGCTCCGGAAGGGTAAGCAGATACTGCTCCACATTTGGCACCCGTCGTGTTGCTTATGTTATAATAAATCCGGTAAATAGTCTAATTCGGTAGGTCACATTCATGAAAGGGACGGGGATTGTAGTTACGACGTAAAGAACATATCCGATATCATTTGTTCCATAACGGTCAACCAATTTATAAGTTATGCCACCAGCAGGTAATATGCTTTGAAATATGTGAAGAAGAAAAAAGAAATTCTCGTGTACAATGAGAAAGTATAAACTTCCATTTAAAGGTACTAACATACTTTGGTCTGCAGATGTTTTGTTATATCAATTATATGGTCATTGCAAAAGTAAGAATTATTCGAATTACTAAGGATTAGTATGTCCAGGCATAGATTACCTTAACCGTATTTGGCTCATTTTTTGGGGAATTTTGGTTCCTCAATGCTCATCAACTTTATACTTGTTTGGGTTCTTAACTATGTTGATCTGATCGTCACTGATGACGCTTATGTAGACGAAACGCGCGTCAGGCGTATCAAAATTATGAGCCTGATACCTTTGATAACTGTTGTGCACTACAGTTGTTATTTTGTTGTCTCACTCAACTCAATAAAAAGCAAGTTTACTGGTGTACTGGTACTCATTTGATTCTTTGCAAAACTGTGGCTTGGAGCGTCTCTAATGAGTTAAATTCACAATGTGTAAATTGAAGTTATAGCTGATGTTGTATTCCAAAACTAAATTCTTTTATACACAGCTAATTATAGTCTGGTGTGGATATTCTTTCACATGCTATTAAAAATGTTATTTGAAAGCTATATAACAAGCAATAAACTATTAAATTATTTTCCTCGGGAAATGTCTAAGCCAACCAAAAATAAAAAAAAGATGCATTCCATTCGTTTTGTTTGTTGATATAAGTCGGTTGTGAACGTTTGATTTTGTCAAGTTTTATGAAATGCACTATCTTTAAAAAAAATTTACAGTTATATTTTGTTTATACTTATTGTTCATTCCTAATTGATATTCATGTTGTCTTGTTTTGAGATTTCTTTTTCAAAATTGACAAAGTAGAGCAAACAGCTTCAGATTGATGTTAACTTTGATTACCGAGGCCATATCTAGTAGCTAGTCTCAGGACTATACACATATCCTATAATATAGTATTAGTTACATGGTGTGTGTGGCATCTTTTTTTTTGAAAGGGAAGTAATTCCTTACTAACCCTATATGGTAACTAACCATGTGACACCCTATATCAAATAAACATAGTCACCACGTGTAGTCTATCAACCAATCATATCCCCATAAATCTATTGGAGATAATGTCAGATTCATAACGCTAAAGTTAAGATATTGCTGATGATAACGTTGAGATTGTACGTTTCCTTTGGTTATTTAGGCTATTGGGTACTTGACGTTTAATCATATTCTATGTTATTTTTAATCATATGTCACACAGAGAAAGGGGGGGGGGGGGGGGGGGTGAAGTCACAGAAAAGCTCGACAGGTTTTTTTTTTTTTAAAGAAACACAGTAAAACGGAAAGACATTTTCGTAATCAGTATCGAATCACTCAACATACTCTTGCTTTATGTGGAGATGGATAAATTTAAGTTGTAATAACTTGTTTAATCCCCTATAAATAAATATGTTTTAACTAATGTTAGTTGACGTTCAGTCCCTTGTATAATTGATACACCGGGGTCAAATTTAAATGATACGTTTTGATTTGAAATAATCGTTCGAATATATGTATTTCAAATATTCTAATTTTGCAGACTCCATTGATCAATGGATAAACCAAAACATCTTCAAAAAAAAGTCCCCACAAATTTTGGATTTTTATAACTTTATATATAAATCAAAGCCAAAATTTCAAAATACTCGATTCACCGAGATTACAGAAATCTAAAATGATTACTTCACCAATAGTAGCAATGACCTGAAATGTAAATTAGCTGATGTATTGCATAACACTTAAATGAATTAGCACATGTAAGTTAAACGAAATGTAGGATAGTTTAACAATCAACAAATATGCGATAACAGTTAATACATCAATTATTATACCAATTGCATTGTTATTTGCACTAAAATCAGCCTGATTATTTGAATTTAATCTTGCAATTGCGAATGTGCATCAACGAAGAAATATTTCACAAAATTAGCTTATTTATTCGCGTAGCTTTAAACCCTTAGGTTGTAATTAATTGACCAGATGATCTCCGAGGAACACGTCATATTCAATAAAAAAAAAAACATTTTGTTAAGATATTTCAATGGTGATTAATACCGCTAAAATATTTAAAATTGAGAATGGAAATGGGCAATCTGTAAAAAAGACAACAACCCGACCACTGAGCAGACAAAAGCAGAAGGCCACCAATGGGTCTTAATTGCACCGAGAAACTCCCTCACCCGGAGGCGTGCTTCAGCTGGCCTCTAAAATCCCTCAAACGATTTGTATTATGAAGAATGAGTTCAGCTCCGGCTACAAACCCCAATTCTAATCAATACAATAACGCTTACGGTACAAATTTTATTCCTCTAGTTTTTATCACTTGCATGCATTAAAAGATTTTGCCCATTGACTCCAACTTTTCCTTTTAGAAATCTTTTAAATGTATAATCATAAGTCATCAGTAACCATCTTATAAAATCTAATTTTTTAATAGTTTTTCAGAACTGAAACGCTATGAAAAATCATGAGAGAACATTTTCCCGCCTAAATTTCAATGGCTTATATCTCGAAAACCAGCACATTTACCTATTTTTTTTCTTTAGGTTATTTTATTAATCTTCTATCAAATATACTTGTGTTATGAAAAGATTGCTATTTTGAAACTGAATACCAAACTTCTTAAGTAAAGTCATATCCAGACAGACAGTCAGGGCTTTTGCATGAGGGAAACATATTCCATAATTTTGTTGATTTCCAGAGTTTTATATTGGTAAATTTAAAGTAAATGATATCCATATTTTCATACCTGGACCATAGTACTGGTTTCTGAACTAATGATAACGAATTATTGAAACTATTATGTATCTTCACATATACATTCTCAATATTGATTGTTTTAATTTAAATTGATGAAGTTGCTCATTAATGTATGGGGATTTGTTTTTAAAATCAATGATATGAACACAATTATAAAGCTGATATGACTATTTTACCACTCAAAGTTATGTAAACAGTTAATTTCTCACTATAATCATATCAATGCTTATTCATATCAACACAGAAATGCTGACTACTGGGCTGGTGATACTCTCGGGGTGGGATTGTGGGAAGGAACTCCGACAGCAGTGCCATCGATCCTGTGATGGTAAATAAACTCATATAAGATACCAGGATTTAATTTTGTATTTGCGCCAGACGCGCGTTTCGTTTTCAAAAGACTCATCAGTGACGCTCGAATAAAAAAAGGTTGAAAAGGTAAAATAAAGTATAAAGTTGAAGAGCATTGGGGACCATAAATTCCTAAAAGTTGTGCCAAATACAGCTAAGGTAATCTATGCCTGAAGTAGAAAATCTGTAGTATTTCAAAAATTCTTATTTATACCACCTATCTCTTTTTCGAATGTAAAAATCCAGAAATTGACATATAATCAATAATAGTAACAGTACAAACAAACTGTGCACCGAGGAAATTTCAAAACGGAAAGTCCTTAATCAAATGGCAAAATCAAAAGCTCAAATACATCAAGCGAATGGAATTTCATTTTTTGTCAGAAATTAAATTTTTATATAAAATTTGATATATTTTTTCCATGAAAGGGATGTATCGATAGACAAAGAAATTTTAAGTTATAATCATCCTAAAATATGATACCTTGGTGGAAATAAACTCAGCATAGATACCAGGATTAAAATTTTATATTTACGCCAGACGCGCGTTTCGTCTACAAAAGACTCATCAGTGACGCTCGAATCAAAAAATGTTTAAAAGGCCAAATAGAGTACGAAGGTGAAGAGCATTGAGGAACAAAAATTCCTAAAAGTTTTGCCAAAAACATCTAAGGTAATCTACTCCTCAAGCCTTACTTTTTCAAAAATTCAAAGTTTTGTTAACAGTTAATTTATAATTATGAACATATCAATAATAACTCAAGTCAACATAGAAGTGTTGACTACTGGGCTGGTGATACCCTCGGGGAAATAAATCTCCACCAGCAGTGACATCGACCCAGTGGTTGCAAATAAACTGATCATATGAAGATACCTGTATTAAAATTTTATATTTACATCAGACGCGCGTTTTTTCTACAAAAGACTCATCAGTGACGCTCGAATCAAAAAAGGTTTAAAAGACCAAATAGAGTATGAAGTTGAAGAGCATTTAGGACCAAAAATTCCTAAAAGTTTTGCCAAAAACAGCTAGGATAATCTACTCCTCAAGACTTACTTTTTCAAAAATTCAAAGTTTTGTTAACAGTTAATTTATAATTATTTTGTTTGTCTTGTACAATTGCCAATGACAGCAATTATTTTAAAACCTTAAATACATAACATGAAATTGTTTTATAGAATTTTTTAATGTAAACAAATTTCAAAGCAGGAAATAACATACAAATACTCGAGTTGATTTAAAGTGAAATTAGATTGAACAATTAATGCTAAAAGTGCAATATAAAGCTGTTGAGGTAATAGAAAACATGTTTGGAATGCATTAAGTGTCGATATATTTCAATGGTAATGGTAACGAAGTTATTATACCAACTGGAATTTACTGCTGTACTCAAACGGAACAGACATTTGATCAGTAAATACTAATAATGCTGCCCACAGGTGCTCATCTTCTACAACAAATTGTTCGGGTCTCCTTCAGGTTAAATACGTTTTTATGTCTTTTACAATCAACAAAAACATTGACAAATATGTAAATAGGAATCCAATGTTCATTAGAGAGCTGCAAGTGACATATAAACTTTCTTTTATTCCACATTAAGTTCAAATAGAGTTGTGTATGTCTTTATTGGGAGACGATTCAGTTGTCTTTATATTAAGGCGAAATAGGACTTTACAAACAATTATCTCATATGGAAGATTTTCTTTTGACCTCGAGATGTCTTATTTTTTAAAAACATTTTCTATACTTATTTGTAAATATTGGTAAATTATGTCCTATATTTTAGAATTAATAATATTTTTTTCCAAACAAAAAGAATCATTTTCATACTCTGAGTTCAGTTTACACTTCTCTGAAAAACAGATTTTAGACTGAAAGAAAAAGCATAGTTTAAGAAATGGATTAACTAAAGCTGCTAAACTTTTATTTTATGCGCTAGTTTAAACATAAAGCATTTATTCATTTCATTTTATTTGGACTCGTTTGTATTGTACCACTTGCATGACTTGCGTCAAAGTGTAATATCATTTTCTATTTTCAAGAGAATATTTATTCTATACTGTAATTCGTTTAGTTATTTTCATGATGTGTTTCGTTAAAAATAGATAAAATCTTGAATAGAGAAAATGGTATTACACGTTTGACGTAAGTTTTAAGCTGACGAAGAAAAATCATCGACTCAATTAATGTAGCCCAACATGTGAAATTTATGCAATTTAATTATTTCGAGTGAATAATATAATTAAACCATGTAATTTCAAAAAAATGTATAGCTTGACATATCATAACTCAAAAAGAAATGGCCTTTGCATGTTCTCTGGTTTAATTTTTCGAGTCCCCGAGCCGCTGTATCAGTAAGATATACACTGAAGTTACACATATAAAGGAATATTTTTAAATAAATATGAACCTTCGCTTCCTATATCATCGCGAATAACTAGATTGGTGTCAATATTTGCTAAATAGTTAAATAACGTTCATAAAAAAAAAATATTTCGTTGTTTTCTTTTAATAGTTGATTTTTGTTCCTTCGGTTTTATTTTATTACCAGGCTTTGTTTTCTCTCAATCGCATTATGACTTTTGAAAAATCGGTATACTACTGTTGCCTATATTGCCTTGTTTGTTTGAATAACTTTATTTTTGAAATTAGAATTGAATGACATTAAAATATATGCAAAAATTATAAATTGAATTTGATTAACCAGTGATAACCTTGTCATTATTTTCTATAAAAACTACATAACTAAGGTAATGAATTTGATATGTCCACCTTAAAGCATATGCTAATTTTTTATTCAAATTGTTGGTGGCATAATAAAACACCATCTACATGTACGTCTTGATCAGTTGTTTCCAACCAATCGACTACACTATAAGAAAGCCGCATTAGAAATGTTTCAATTTACATCTTTCAAGACCACAAATAATGGAAAGAAATTATAGCTTCTTATATTCCACTTGATGTTGTTACATTGGTGTCATGTAAGTACTAAGTAATAGTGCGTGTTCAAGAATTTTTATGAATTGTAAATATTCAATTTAATTTAATTCAATATCGTATTTCCAATAAAATACAATTAGGTTTGATACAAAAACTCAAATAAAGATAATTAAGTCAGAGCTTGGTTTTCTTCAAACTATCATGTTAACTATATCTGACATTTATAGATTTATGATGTTTCATGATTAAATCAAGAAATCAACATAGCTGGATGCCTTGTTCCTTTTAAATTAAACTTTTTAAGACGGTTTCATTATTATTAGAACATAGTAATTTTTTTCTATTATCCGACCATACTTCCTATGACTACACAACTGCACTATGATATCCAATTAGGAAACCTTAGCCTGTTGATTTATGAAATTAAATTTCAAACTAAAATTATATAAAAATGCTGGCAACGATTGAGTGTTGCCATTGCAATTGATAATTTTTTTTCAAAACATCATATGCATATATAAAATTAATACAAAATGTTGCAAAAGAGTTTTTGAACTTCTAACTAAGTAAAATTGTAACACTGTAACAAATAAATTAATAATAAAATTAGAATTCAGTAATTGTTAACCTTTTTATTTTGGGTAGTATCCGTCGTTGAGGACTCATCATCAGTAATCTTTAAAAGAGAGACGAAAGATACCTGAGGGACATTCAAAAGACAAAAGAGAGACGAAAGTTACCAGGGTAATTTGGAAGTAAAGGTACAGAAAAAGCCCCGTTACAGAGGGACATACAAAAGACAAAAGAGAGACGAAAGTTACCAGAGGGACATACAAAAGACAAAAGAGAGACGAAAGTTACCAGAGGGACATACAAAAGACAAAAGAGAGACGAAAGTTACCAGAGGGACATACAAAATAGACAAAAGAGAGACGAAAGTTACCAGAGGGACATACAAAGACAAAAGAAGACGAAATTACCAGAGGGACATAAAGACAAAGAGACGAAAGTTACCAGAGGGACATACAAAAGACAAAGAGAGACGAAAGTTACCAGAGGACATACAAAAGACAAAAGAGAGACGAAAGTTACCAGAGGGACATACAAAAGACAAAAGAGAGACGAAAGTTACCAGAGGGACATACAAAGACAAAAAGAGACGAAGTTACAGAGGGACATACAAAAGAAAAGAGAGACGAAAGTTACCAGAGGGACATACAAAAGACAAAAGAGAGACGAAAGTTACCAGAGGGACATTCAAACTCATAAATAGAAAATAAACCTACAACGCAATGGCTAAAAATGAAAAAGACAAACAGACAAATAATAGTACACAAGAAACAACATAGAAAACTAAAGACTGAGCAACACGACCCCCACCAAAGCTTTATCATAGACATGTTGTCTGAAAGTTCTAACTTGTGGTTTATTGTTACTAGTATCAAATTCAGAAATAAAACTAACCGCGAATGAACGTAATCGCCTATTATTACTGTAGATACCATTATAGCAGAATGTTATTCACTTGCACCATAGTACAGATATTAATGATTACAACAGTATATAAAAATAATGTTAAGAGAAAATTTTGTATTAAATTTGTAATCCCTTCCATCATTGTCCATGGTTTTGTTAATTTACAGATTTCAGCTATCATTATGTAAAATAAAAAATTTTACATTCAATTCTAAGAAATCAAATCGGTTGTCAAAAATACTGACAGCTACTACAAGACTTCCTCAACAGCTTCACAAACTGTTATTTCAATCAATCAGGAGAGAAATGCATCATTTCAAATATCAATCATTCTTCTCCACAGTTGGCCCTCATGTTTTTGAATTTTTGTCAGATTTTCAAAATCCTCTGGTTTTATCCATTTGAATGCCTTAAAAAAATGACCATTGACCCACATTTTTCTTTTTATAAATCTTTTACATGTATAATGTTAGGCCATCTGTAAAAGTCTTTTTTAAAACATTTTTAATTATGTTTAATAGTTTTTATGAACTTAAACCTGTCAATGATAAAGCTTTGAAAAGTTTAGAGAGAACATTTCCCCGCCAGATGTCAATGGCTTAGATCTCGAAAACATGCCCATTGACCTATATTTTTTTTTGCTCTTTTGATTCCTTTATAAATCCCCTATAAAAAAAACTAGTGCTTTAAAAAGTACATTATTTTGAAACTTCCTTAAGGTATAAAAATAAATAAAAGAAAAACGGAATGAAAAATCTAAACTATTTATGAATGCATGATTGAACAATTAGACTTTTTTTCATTAATTCAAGTTGCATCCCATATCAAAGAATTTTGTTTACCTTTTTCACTTATATGGTCATATTTTTTTGGTTAATAAAGGTTTATTTCATCAATAATTTACCTTTTAAATGAAATGAAATTAATTATAATATCGATGTTTGTATAAAGTGCAATACGTTGTTTTACCGCTGCAGTCCCTAATTAGATAAAGAAATTGCATTAATGATGCATACGGTTTTAATTTCCTTTTATGTCTTGATTGTATAATTGGTTTTTAAAATACTTAATTACACTTTATGAAAGTACATGTTTCCCAATGCTGTCAGTTTTTGCTGAAATATGGAATCTGCACATTCATTTAATGGCAACAGGCTTGATTTAAACTGTACGATTATGGTACTATAATTGACAGTGGTTTAGCATAAAAAATGCTAAAATCCAATGAATATTGATGTAGTTATGAATTGTTATTTTTAATCTGAACCATTAACTCTTTATCATGCAGTTTTACATGTGAATCATTATGATATAAGAAAATAATGATATAATATATAAATCTTGCTGTCAAGCTTACCATGCCTACATCTAGTCTTCAATACGCCTGATCTAATCCATTTTCGATACAAGAAAATGCCCGTACTAAGTCAGAAATCTGACAGTTGTTATTTTTTTTTTTTGGTGTGTTTGATCTTTTGATTTTGACATTTAATTAGGGACTTCCTTTATTAAATTTTCCTCGGAGTTTGGAAATGTTGTCATGTTTTATGGGATCCTAATTTCAAGAGCACATGCTATCGTCAAAATATTCTGATTGGGTTCAGTCTTAAGTCTTATATGTTGTGTGAGTGAAATTGTTAGTCTTTTTATCGTCTTGTACTTGGCCATGGTGTTGTCAGTTTCTCTCGATAAAAGAGGGGCGAAAGATCCAAAGAGACAGTCAGACTCATAAATCGAAAATAAACTGCCAACGCTATGGCTAAAAAAACCCAGACAAATGATAGTACACAAGCCACAACATAGAAAACTAAAGACTGAGCGACACGAACACCACCAAAAACACGGGGTGATCTAAGTCGCTCCTAATAGGTAAGCAGATCCTGCTTTACACGTGGCACTCGTCGTGTAGAGATGCGACTGTGCCCGTTATATCTTTCATCTCTTTTGTAAACATTAAAAGTTTGTTTTCCCTGTAGGCCCGTAGAATGACATTACCACTCTCTTTTCTAAGCCTTACCAAGAAAACGTAGCAATTTTTTTTCTATTTAGTTACATGATCAAATGCGAACAAGTTTTGTGTGTAGAATATTAGTTACTGGTGGTTCAAGAAAGGTGCATTCTATATGTAAGTCGTCTGGTCGAATATTGTTTATTCTAGAGGTTACCACTCCGTGTAATCATTGAATGTATGGACACTTTGTTGTCAATAAAAATGAAATATTAAATGCGACTGTCCTACAAGTAAGATGCTCAGCTAGATATAAACCAGATTTCTCTACCATTTTCGACATAAGGAAATGCCTGTACCAAGTCCACAATATTCCTCTTATTTGATGTGTTTAAAATTTTGATTACTGGTATGCCATTTGATACGGGCATTTTTTAATTTTCGTTCGAGTTCGGATTGTTTGTTACTTAGTATTCTGAATGTTAAAAAGGTAAAAAACCTTTTTTTGCAGAAATATGTGGTTAGATTTGACAAAAACAATTCAAAGATATATGTCGGCTATTTATGTCAAACTTTGATCCTTAGTTTGTAAGATTCTATACAACCGAAACTCTACGAATCTCCTTTTTTTAATGTGACATATTTTGTTTTTAATTTACATTGCATATAACAATATTTGACGATCGTACATTTTGTCCGTTCAAAAAGGTTTTGTGAAGCTTCATTAAAAACTAAACTTTTCCCAGAAGTTGTTATATTCATTATTTATTCAATTTTATTTTATGTCAATATTAACCTGTTTTTTTTACATATTGAAATGATCATCTCTAAAAGTACATTGGCTATATCAATGATCGAATTAGCTGTGTATTAACAAATCGAAAAGGCTTCAGTTGAAGTTAATTGATTTGTCCAAGTTAATAAATGGTGATAAATTAATATAAAACTATAACAAACAAAAAAACAAACTTTGGAAGAATAAAATATAGTTCCATCAAGCACTGCACTTTTAATTAAAAATTCAATGACAGTCAGTAATCAATTGTTCCAATACCAATATTATTTAAGACCTGCCAATATAATAAAACAGATAGTTTTTAAGTAGGTCACGTCCTTGAAACATTTGCATTCAACAACGACTAGACATTTGTAAATAAATAGGTTTCTATCGGTAAAAACCGAATGAAGTAGACATACGAATATCATATTGAGTGTTGATAATACATTGTCCACAGTTCAAGACAGCTGACAAACAGGTCATGATATTAAATCTTACAACTTAACAGAATAACATGAAATATGCGATGCATAAAGACAGAAGTCTTACATCAAAATATATATTTGCATTTTGAATGCTTACTAAACATGCTAATCTTCAGACTAGACTTTTTTGTGATGACAGTTAGTACGTGCATTATCAGGTCTTATCTATGAATATGGTTACGTTATTTGCATTCAAAGTTAAAAGAAAAAAGTCTATCTTTGGACAAAAGTCATGAATTACAACTTTAGATATCTCCTCAAAAGACATACATCAACCTTGTTGTTTTTATATTTATATTGGTCAATAGCATAGTTTCTCCCGATTAACCGATTCTAAATCCGCTGATTGGAATCTAATTGTTTTACGCATACAATTATTGCCTTCAATTAGGTATATGGTCGAATTGAAGGTGATTATCAGAAAATTACCGTAATTTAACATCATTATAACATCTAATCGTAATCCTCTGTAAAGAGAAAGAAGCTTTTTTTTTATAATTAATTATTGGAAGTATTTTTTTTAATTAAGAAGTTGCATTATTTCAAATACATTTCTCAGCACTAATAAAAACCTCATTAAACGTAAACTATTAAACGACAATGTACGTCCTTCATAACGGAGCCTTGGCTCACACCAAACAGCAAGCTATAAAGGACCCAAGTGGATCCATTTGTGCGTTTGAACATTAAATATGTACAAATTAGACTAATGACGCGCAATGCAATGACAGGGTTCCAGATCAAAATTATAATACCAGAGTCGTGATGGTTGATACGGATATGCAGAGGAAACGGAGATGAGGGTAGTAATCGCTTTGTAGTCAACATTTTAAACGAAATTTTGTGTTTTTGTCAGATTCATTTATAGAATTTAGAATAATAATAAACACTAGTTATCATTTTCTTTTTTTCTCACAAAAACGTTTTCCTTTTTGTAATCGTATTAAAATATTCAGCCCCTGACTATAAAATTCTTAGTTATATATCTTTCGGTGTAATCTACGATGCTTTCAAAAATATAAGTATCATTCTTTTAAAATGAAAATAAGAATTTTATCTATGAAAAGCAATTCTGATGATGATGGCATGTCAAAATCGCACGGGGATTTCATTGTGGTACTAGTGACATGGTTTATTGAGGTATTAAGGAGGAAGACCTAAGTTAAGGGAAATAACTCTTAAAATCATCAGTACGTTTGTGTCAACCATTTTCAAAAACATATTCTAAGCTTCTATGTTACATAGATTATTTTTAATCTGTTTCAGGTAAATGCTTAAAAAACATTCATTTTTGATGAACTTGACTTTTACAAACGCTTAACTGATTTAAAGAGTTATCTCCCTGAACCAAGGTCTACCCCCTTAAAGTAAGTATGTTATTCCTGATTCTTGTCGTAATATTAAAAGCAACACATTGATCTACCACCTTTCAGTTATTTTTTTTAACTCCTCCTTCATGATTATAGGTGATAATTACTCAATATTGTTTCATTTTTATTTTCAAAACTTTGTCACTGATATGATTCTGCAATTCATAATTTAAGCATGGAAATAAAATAAAACTACAAACGAATTTTTTTTTTTTAAAGTCAATCCAATTTACAAACACAAATTAATATGGTAACCACAATATCAATTAATATCCGATAGTCTTTATATGATTTGACATAAGACTATTTTATAGCAGCTTTTGTCCATAGAAGACTGCGCAAATCATTTAGAACCAACCAAGGAAACCTTATTAAATATTTCTATTTACTATATTCTTGCCTGAGCGGATATTTTACGAGGTTTTATTGACCATTTTCTTACATTTAATCTATCTGATGTGCTTCGGTTATAGAGTTTGTTTCAAAGTAATCGGAATTCGTACCGATAAAAAAGCTAACATATATGTTTTCTTGAAGATGACACTAGTTATTCACCGTAGAAAAAGATAAGACCATGGCTATTTTCTTATAAGATTAAGCCATCTTATATGGAAACCTAATGAATACATCTAAAAATTATTGTTTACACCTTTAAGTGCTCTTTCTATCTTTAATCTAACTGATAATATATTTTTACGAACATAAATTTCAATACTGTCCTACATAACAAATCAGCTATTGTAAGACTGTCCTCATAACAAAACGGATATTTTCAGACTGTTTTACATAACAAAACAGGTAATGTCAGACTGTCATACATAACAAAACAGCTATTTCAGACTGTCATACATAACAAAACAGATATTTGCAGACTGTCCTACATCATGTACATAGCAAACAGCTATTGTCAGACTGTCAAACATAAATATACAGCTTTATCAGACTGTCCTACATAACAAAATAGCCAATGTCAGACTGTCATACATAAAAAGGCGGCCATTGTCAGACTGTCCAATATAACAAGACAGCTATTATCAGACTGTCAAACATAGCAAATCATGCTAATGTCAGACTATTAACATAGCATTAAACCAACTGTCAGACTGTCAAACAGAAAAAAAACCCAACAGGTATTATCAGACTGTCTAACATAACCATACAACTATTGCCACACTGTCCTACATAACACACAGATATCGTCAGACTGTACAAAATGACACAACAAGTGTTGTCAAACTATCCAACATAACACAACAGGTGTTTTACTATATAAAGAGTCAGAAATATGACACAATCGGAAACAGTGACTTGGAACAGATAATTCGGTACTTTTTTGTATTTGAAATGCGGTCTACAATTAGACGAATGACATATTTAGGAAATGCTACTTACATGTACATTCATTTAGTTTTTATATGAAAATCAAGGGATTTTTATTCGATACCCTATGAAGCATATTGTAAACCTCTGATTTAATTAAATTATTTTTTTTAATTAAACCTCTTCCGCAGTAATTTAAATTTGAATAAAAAGTTATCTTTTAGAAAATTAAACAGGATTCTCTTTTCATAACAATCATGTTCTGGAACGCTCTGCATTACAATTATTGCTTACTTGAATAACAAACCAGATTGAACGAACAACACATTTTTTCGACACTAATGAATTTCGTAGATTCTATTAAATCTGACATTTAAATTGCTTATAAAGGACTAAGTATCCATACGAGCAATGCATACGTAGCGTGTTTGTTAATAAAAAAAATGCATTGATTGATAGTAATAAGACGTCATTGATATACAAGGAATCCGAAATGTACTATGTTTTGAATAATATGAAAAGGTTTGATCTTTCATTCCATTTCCCTTGTCTTTGATGTTATACCAAACGCGAGATGAAAGTTTCAGTAAATGTCTGAGAGCTATATTTACTTATTCAAAACATTTGACACAATACAAAAGTGATATGTCTATGTTATAACTATCCAACAACACATATCGATATAAGACATACACTGTCTTCAACAAAAAGCCAATGCATGCATATACATTTTTTTACACCTTGCTTTAGTTTAAGTCAATATATATATATGTTTTTGGCTGTTTTAGATCGTCGGATATTTGTCTCATTGACATGTCTCATACATCTCGTTTTCTCAGTACGTGGTGACAGAGTCTTTTCGCATTGAGTTGTCATTGGAACTTTTAAGACAATTGTCTAGATTCCAATTAATCTATTATTTTTATTTGTCCATTTTAT
This sequence comes from Mytilus edulis, assembly GCA_019925275.1. NCBI lineage: Eukaryota > Metazoa > Mollusca > Bivalvia > Mytilida > Mytilidae > Mytilus > Mytilus edulis. The sequence continues at coordinate 11,038,160 of CM034359.1, forward strand.
ACATTTTAGATGATAAGTCAAGTATATTGAAGCCACCAAATTAATCTCAGAGATAAAGTTAAATAAAACGAATGTTGCAGACAGGACCCAAATAGAAAAGCTATAGTTTAGATCATGTTTCCACCAAAAGCCGGTTTGTGTCATCAGTTACTACAGCCATAGTCAGGAGAGATATTCGTAACCCAAATTAATTATAACTGCGATCGAGTGATATCGGTATCTTCCATTATAGTCGGATATCAGCTATAACCGGCAGTGGCATCAGTAACTTCCATATAATCTGAGGTAACATTAATTATTCCTATTATAGCCTGGAGTATCACACACTTCCAGAATAGCCTGTACTAGTATACAGAGATTCGTCATAGCCGAGAGTGGTATCATTAGATACCAAAAACCTATATTTATCTCTAAATAAATTTAAAAGTAATACATATAATACCCAAGAAAAGCCGGAGTTATAATGGTCACTTATTCCTAAGCCGGGGTAGATGTCATCGGGAGTGGTGTCATCTGAACCAATCATAGCCAGGAGTTATATTTCAGTCACTTTAAGTAAAGCATTACGGTAGATCAATAATTGCCACTAAAGCCAGGGAGTTATATAAGTTACTCTATTCATAGCTCGGAGTAATATCAGTAACTCATATAATCACCTGGGGATACCATAATCTTATTAAAGAGTGGAGTGGTGCAGTGTACTACTTGATGCTGAATGATGTCATTATCCTGTTTTTATATACATATATTCCTCTGTTAGTTGATAAGTTTACCTCAGTTTTAGTTTGTAACCCGAATTTGTTTTCTCTCAATCGATTTATGACTCTTACTCTTGAACAGCGGTATTCTACTTTTGCCTTTATTTATATATTTGAGGACAGCTCCAGTTTTTCACAAAAAGCTTACTACGACTTAGCGTCAATCTAAACTTTGTCTAACTGAATTATACTTTTACTTATTTAGTAGATACAAACTAATTTATAAAGGAAAAATTGTAGTAACAAAGATATTCGCATCACTGTCCATCATGTCTGTCTACTGTGTCATTATCAAGAAGTGCAGACGACACAAAATAGACATCTTAAATCTCTCATTTCCCATTTGTATGCCCCTTTCATTAAGTATTTGATTTGGAATATGTCTATAAATTTATATAAATGTAATAAGATCGATAAACATCCAACTGAAAAAAAAAAATTAAGTCTTAAACATATTTAAACAATATTTTAGATACCAAACTAACTACATGTATTACACCTAAATAAATAAACAAAACACAAATAAGTATCGATCGATTAAGGCAATATCATGTTATTACTACATAGCTTGTAAACTAACTACATGTATTACACCTAAATAAATGAACAAAAACACAAATAAGTATCGATCGATTAAGGCAATATCATGATATTAGTACATAGTTTGTAAACTAACTACATGTATTACACCTAAATAAATAAACAAAAACACAAATAAGTATCGATCGATTAAGGCAATATCATGATATTAGTACATAGTTTGTAAACTAACTACATGTTTTACACCCAAATAAATAAACAAAAACACAAATAAGTATCGATCGATTAAGGCAATATCATGATATTAGTACATAGTTTGTAAACTAACTACATGTATTACACCTAAATAAATAAACAAAAACACAAATAAGTATCGATCGATTAAGGCAATATCATGATATTAGTACATAGTTTGTAAACTAACTACATGTATTACACCTAAATAAATAAAGAAAAACACAAATAAGTATCGATCGATTAAGATCATGATATTAGTACATAGTTTGTAAAAAATAAAGATAGATATACAATGTTAAGAATACAGCGACCGATACTAGAAAACAGCTTGCCTTCGTGTAGAAAGATCTCAGGATTTCGAGTAATTAAATTTGCAGAAAATTGCCGAATAATGTCTTTTAATTTCAACACCGGTGAACATTTAGCAAATCTTCCAGCTGAGACATGACAAAAAAATTCACCAAACCAACAATTTTTCCTTATAGGGATTTTATACAGTCTTGAAAAGTTCCTCAATGCTCAGAATACATCTGTACATATATATACAACCAAAACCAAAACCATAAACACTACTGTCCTTTTCTAGAATTAGACATTTTTTTTTACACGGGGAAACTCTACACAGATATTAACGACAAAAGGGAGTTTTTTTCGATCCCTATTGTTCATTCAAATTTTTTAGACGGTGATGTTCCTTTTGCACCATTTTATATTGTGTTTATTATCACAACGCTTTGTCAATACCCTTGTCAGTTGTGATGTTTTGGTTTTTATTGGTCGTTATCTAAGATTTACTGGTAAACTAATAAGTCAAGGATTTGGCGACCACAGATAACTTAAAACCTTTACTTTTAATACTTCAATCAATAAAAAAAAAAAATGGTTTAGGAGTTTCTTTGTACCTGTAGAGACTAATTTTAAACGGGAAATCACGCCAGGTTTTCGGAGATGTTGTTTACCGATGCCAGACATTTAGATGCTATCCGTGTTGAATTGTCAAACCTTTGAATAAACTTGTTCTAAAAAGTATTAAATTCTACACAGTAATTAGATCTTATGATATGGTTTTTATTGGTATACATATTGATTTTTTTCATCAGTAAATCAAAATCAAAATAACATTTTTTTAAAAATTTAGATGCACATTCATGGCTCTGCAATCTACATGTATCTGGGCATTGCACAAGGTCATGTTCATTCTCTAACTATTAATGGTGTATTTACATTAAAACATCCATTGATGTTTGATATGTACTGACTGGTATTTTAGTCTTCGGTGTATGAATTTTATTAGTTTATTACTAACTCGTTTAACCCAGCTACGTTATTTATAATAATGGACTTTTGACGAGGTCAATACGTTATATATGGACCGGTTCAGATTATATTGACCAATGACGAAGTATGTGACTGTCCAGACAGGCGTTCGTAATTCGGTGATTATAGTTTGCTGCTGTATATGTCTATCATATTTTTTGGTTCATAAAGCGGGTTTTTAGTTTCACAGTTGAATCGTTTTATATTTGATTATGAGACCTATTATAACTGACTTCGGTATGGGTTTTTCTCCTTACCGAAGGTCTTATGTGACCTTTATTTGTAGATTTCTAATCGTTTTGTTTATGGTGGAATGGTTTCTCATTAGTTAGCAATCTTTAATTATTTCCTTATTTCTATATTTTTAGAATTGACACAAAATGATTATAATAAAAATATAAAAATTCGCAAACAGAATTATAATGTTCTTTTTATCACATGTCTATTCAGACATTGTAAGATATATAAAGCTAATTTCCTAACCTGTTTACTTTATAAATTAGATGTTATGTGTATTATATTACATATACCTACGAAAACATTCAAACCAGACTAAACTAAAGTTCTTTTTATTAATGTTGTTTGAGTCATTTTATTTTTACTTTACTTCTTATACAACAATTTAACAACCATTCAGTGCATTGTCATTAAATGATTGTAAATAATGACTGGTCGAATGTTATTGAAAATTTACTTTGAAGTTTGCAATTGTTGTTGTTTTGAGAAAAAGCTGCCATTATATTATTTTTTATTGTGATTAATGAACATTTATATAAAATAAAACGCTCTTTGTTTTCTCGATGAACCGCGTATGATAATACTAAACACTGCCTAATTGAAGTTTATTATATTACTACCGCCGTGAAATTGAGATATTGAGACAACTATTATATCATGTCGGTTAGGGCATGATCATTCATACTTTGTGAGAGAAAAGTAGATTTTTCGAAGAAAAACAATATTTTCTAACTTAAAACAAAACGTTTTTTTGTTCGGGATATCATGCGGGGACAAAATTTCTATAACAAAATGTGACTATCATATATTCCATCTATTTCTCCATTTTGTACACATTACATACATAGTGAACGATTCTAACTTTAATGTATCATCATAAGGCTTGGTCAGAGACACGACAATGCGGTATGGGCTTTGCTCATTGAATTGTTTTACATTGTCATTTCGGGGCCTTTTATAGCTGACTATGCGGTATGAGCTATGCTAAATGTTAAAGGCCGTACGGTGACCTATAATTGTTAATTTCTGTGTCATTTGGTCTCTTGTGGAGAGTTGTCTAGTTGGAAATCATACCACATTTTCTTTTTTATATTTATTTAGTTTCAATTATTTGATTAAATAAAAAAATATGTGGAATGAGTGCCATCCAAGTCACAATTCATAAAAGTTAACCATTATAGGTCAAAGTACAGTTTTTAACACGGAGTCTTGGCTCATATCGAACAACAAGCTATAAGGTCCCAAAAAGCTACAAGTGTAAAACCATTCAAACAGGAAAACCAACGGTCTAATCTATATAAAATATGAAACAAAAAAACAATTATGAACCACATCAACAAACGACAGCTACTAAACATCCGATATCTGACTTAGGACAGGTGCAAAATTGCAGCGGGTTGAAACGTTCCAATTGTACAAATAGTGTAACATCACAAAATAAACACACTATAAAATGTCAATTATTCAATAAAAATACATATCATTTGATCTATGATACAATGTAAATACAAAATCAATAAAATAAGTGACGAATAATTGAAGCAACAGTATTATATTGCTTTGAAACATGAAAGAATTTCAGAATTTTTTTTATCTTGAGAAAAAATCTGCCGTTTGCAATGATATATACACAGGTAAATGAATATAATTGTGTTGATAGGTATACATGCAAAGTTCGAATGGAGAAAGGCAATATGGTTTACAAAATAAACAATTTTGATGTTCATATTACGAAATAGTGAAATTTTTTAGTAATACCTAAGAAAGTATACAGCTCAGGCCTCACGGTCATAAAACTTTCGAGCATGATTTGTGTACTCAGACTCGAAATTCAACCTATCAAATTGCTGGATTTCAGGTTTCGAGCATGATTTTTGTGCTCCAAGCACTGAGCAAAGTTGTATGCCTTCAAGGCCAGACATTAACCTGAATAAGTAAACATTAAATAACAAAAAAGCCTTACAAATAGTATCAACAGGTCAAATAAATATGAAAGTACTATTTGAGAGTACTCAAAACTACTGACAGCTACTTAAAGCTGTTTAACATATCAAATTGTACGATATACCTTTTCAAAATATTTTTGGTGGCATATATCATCGTGCAGACAGCTCATGTACAGGATCATACACACTTAGGTACTTTTTAGGAGTTACAGGTCCTGCTTAAACCCACTTTTATTTTTTGATACGATAAAAAAAATAAAATTAAACGTTTGCGTCAATAAACAATATCATTATAAATACCAGGATTGAAATTTAGTATTTGCGCCAGACGCGTGTTTCGTCTACAAAATAAAATAGGGTCTAAAATGTTTGCCAAATACATCTAAGGTAATCTATTCCTGAGTAAGGAAAACTTAGTATTTCAAACATTCAAAGTTTTGTTAACAGTTAATATATAATTAAAACCTTCTAAAATAAGTCCCAACACACAACGCAAAACCATGAAGACCACACTATGATCTATAAAAATAAGATTGCGATGGGATTGTGGTATGGTCGGCTTGAATATTGAGTATTTTATAGTTTTCACATTGATACTACAAATATACGACCTCGCTATGATGCTGAACTGCTACGATTCCGCTAATTTGGATCTTGTCGCCCTTTTCTGCGTGTAATTCATTGACTTCTACACACAATTCTTGCTTCTATATATCACTTAATGAAAAATGAAAGAGGTTTGTATTTTCTAATTGCTCACTTTTTAAAAAAGGGGGTATTAAAATACTTTTTTTGTTTGCACAAGATGCGCCTTTATGAGCAACACGAAGAATGCCACATGTGGAGCTGATTCTACCTATCTGTCCGGAGCATCTGAGATCACCCTAAGTTTTTGGTGGTGTTTATCATGTTTGTGTTGCTAAGACTTTAGTTTTTTGTATTGTGTTGTGTGTACTTTTATTTGTCTGTTTGTCTTTTCATTTTTAGCATGGCATCGTTAGTTTCATTTAGATCTATGAGTAGACTGTCCCTTTGATATCTTTCGCCCCTCTTTGTTATTTATTTTTCATTTACATAGACTAACACATAAAGAAACAATAACAATAACTTTTGTCAAATCGATATCAATCGACTTTTTCAATAAAGTAATTAAAACATATGTTAATAAACCACTTGTAACGGGCTCGCCTTGAGTAAAGGAGTTTATGTGAGCACTATTTTCGAATTGAGAGACACTATACCCTCTTTTTCCAACTTCATGATCAAATTGTTTCAACAAGTTTTACTCTTGTATATGAAAGAAAACATGGGAACTACACGAAGATGTAAGCATCATTGGTTAATGATCTATCGATAAGGTTGAAAGATACAAAACAATTCATTTTTTAGGCAAACATTTGGAATGTTGAGATTTCAAGTTTATTAATATATTCTTGAATTTAAGGAAATATTCTGCCAAAATGTCTAATGAATAAATATATATGTATTTGAAACGTATTATTGTTTATTTGAGTTTTAGTTCCATATTAATACACATTTAGGAAGCCTTATTGCGGCTGCTCAAGATTACGAAACCTTACGGAATGTTTTAATCATATATAAGCAGATGTGGTATGAACTCTCCATCCATTAACAAAGCTGCCAACTTTTAATTGGGTATTAAACTGAGATCACCCCTAGTTTTTGGTGGGGTTCGTGTTGTTTATTCTTAAGTGTTCTATGTTGTGTCATGTGTACTATTGTTTTTCTGTTTGTCTTTTTTTTCATTTTTAGCCATGGCGTTGTCAGTTTGTTTAATATTTATGAGTTTGACTGTCCCTTTGGTATCTTTCGTTCCTCTTTTATTAGTATAAGTGTTTTCTTTCAAAAAGTAAAATCACAAAAATACTGAACTTAGAGTAAAATCAATTCGTAAAGTCCATAATCACATGGCAAAATCAAATAACAATACGCATAAAATGAACGGACAAGAACTGTCATATTCCTGACTTGGTACAGGCATTTTCAAATGTAGAAAATTGTGGATTAAATCTGGTTTTATAGCGCTAACCCTCTTACTTTGATGACAGTCTCATCAAATTCCGTTATATTTACATTAATGCGTTAACTAAACAGACACAATTAATAAAATAGTCAAAATATGGGTACATCAGTCATCATCGTATAACAATTTTAACAGAACACAAAAACATCTATCTACAAACACATTCATTGATTTTTGTTTCTGACGTCAGAAAATTTTATACGTCACATAGATTTGTCGTTCAATGTGCATACAAACAATTTAAAAATTTACATAGGCAATTTTAGCATACAGGGTTAAAAAATCAAAAGTATGTAAGAATAAATTTCAGAAATAGACCGAGATTTAAACTAGTCCAAAAGCTATATATAGAATTTATAAGAATCCACAAATAATTAATTCCTCTACGCGATTGAATGATTTTGACGTTTGTGGTTCAACGTATATTGTAATTCATAATAGAAATATATCATAATGACATAAAATAGAACAATATCATACTGACGGGATCTTTTAGAGTACAGAGTCAGAACCAAAGAAATTCAAAAAGTCGCATATACAAAACACACCACCAAAAAATGAAAGACAATTCAAACACATTGACGAGATGTATAAGTACCGAGCCACGTCAAACGGATATCACATAAAACCATTCAACAGTAACAGTAATATTAATAATAGAACAAAGAAAAATGAAAGAACTATAAAACACGTTGTTAAGATGATAAACAAAATCAGTACGCAGAACCTATACATCAAGACCATCGTGTAGTATTTGTGAAGTTGATACGGATTATTTATCAACAAGGTCTTGGTACCTTACAATGAACTTTTTTTTAGAAAAGGACGAGCGTCACTGATGAACTTTTGTAGACGAAACATGTTGCTGCTGGTTTATATATCACAAAGTCCAACTTATAACACATTAGGAGTGAAATAAAGTTTGCGCGTTGTTATAAATCGAACATTACTTACATTTAAAAGAATATTTCATATAATCTCGAGGACGATGACATAACGTTATCAAATAAACATCATACAATTTTCTTAATGAACTCAAGAAATAAAAAAAAGATGTTCGCCATGACAACGGCACAGAAAGGATTTGATTTTGATAAAGTTATAGAAACCTTACGATATCATTGTTTAAGTGTTCTCAACATTCAAACAACGTTCATCATTATCAATTATACTGCCGGAAACATGAATGAACACTTCAAGATGGATCGAAGTTCTTCACAAACGTAGTCAGAAGTTTCGTGAGGAATGCAAGAAGAACCAATTATCGTACTGTGTAAACTTATTCGATGAAGGATGGGAACATAAGATTCCGACAGTTACAGCTATGTTTTAAATTAAGTATCAAATCAGATTTCCTTGTAATGCCTTGCTACTTTTTAACATGGAAATATGGTGATACATCAAGCTAGTGGAAATTAACATGTAACAATTAATGTTCTAAAACTTTAGTCTGGAATCAACTTGAAGACGTGTATTGTCAAAGAAAACTACAAGAAAATTCAATTTGTAAGACCTCAATAATTTAGTTTTTGCTTATTCAAAAGTATGGGAATCGTATAAAGTATAAGTATACCTCTGAGAGTTTGTTATACGACTCGATTAAAATTACGGGTAATCGGTAAAGGTCAACAACTCATACTTAGTTCTGAATGCAATGAACGAAGACGGTCGTATAGCAACGGTTTACGTATCATGATTATTGTAAATCAATGTAAACATAAATAAATTCAGCATAGATACCAGGATTAATTTTTTTTTATTTACGCCAGACGCGCGTTTCGTCTAAAAAAAGACTCATCAGTGACGCTCGAATCCCAAAAAAGTCAAAAAGGTCAAATAAACTTTCCTCTGACAAAACCTTATTAACATTATTCGTATTTTTCAAATGTTCGATTATGCTGGTTACAGTAGCCATTTCTATGACCTTGTCGTGTTTTAAGTGGTATTAGAAAGTAGAATGATTACAATATACATCAATTTCTATTATATTACACAAGTTTCAGAAGGTACTATAACTCACTGACTTTGAGTTAGTTCCAAATTACTTTTTAATCAAATGCGGAACAATGCATGAACGAGAAATTAAGAGCACCGACACGAAACACGGAAAATAAATAAGGGGAAATACGAAGCACGCACATCGAACCAAACACGAGAAAACGAGAAATAAACACCAAAACACGAAAACACGTGAAATAAAAAGGTCGAAAATGTTGCACGAAAATAACCCTTTACCACCCTCTTAGAAAGGTCCTAGTGTTAGGATAACGATTTCGACTCTCCGAATTCATTAATTAAAGGTGTTAGAACGGCAATTGTAAAGTTATGGTGAAATGAACTTATCCTATCAGAATTTTATTCTTATATATTCTCTTTTCGAATGGGTTGTTAGTAGTTTGGGTCATCATGCAATTTTTTATATGTCTTTCTGTGTTGACATGAACTATAAATTAACTGTTTACAGAACTTTGATTGTTTTAAATTCTAAGGCTTTTTACCTCATGATATATATAACCTTAGCTGTATTTTACAAATTTTGTAGGAATTGTTGGTCTGAGCATTACTGATATGTCTTTGTAGATGAAACGTGCATCTGGCGCAAATATTAGATTTCAATTTTTATAGTTATGTTGAGTTTATTTACCTTCTTCTGAACTGTTTTAAGGGATTTTGTTTCCTTTTTGAATTTCATCGGAGATCAAGTATTTCTTTTTATTCTAATTTTTATCTTTCGTTCTCCTTTGAATCTGGTATCCAAGACCCTAACCAACAAACATTACATCATGTCAAACATGTTAATCTTAATTTTTCGGACTTAAATGATGACCTCTTGTCATTCTCAGTGATCTAACTGGGATTGAAGAATGTATGACTCTGATCCTAACGAGGCATTATCTTGGCATATGATGTTCCTCTTTACATTCATTTTTGTAAAAACAATGGTGTTATGGACTTATTTCAATATAAGATTGAAGAAAATAGACTAAGAATATGAACAAAACAAATATCCACAACCTCCTGCGTTTAAAATGTGTCATAGTACGATCATTGCTTATCATAGAACTGATTAAATGCGAGTCCTAAAAGATTGTATCAACTCTAAAATAGAATTATTTTAAGGCAACAGTAACTTTTCTATGTTCAAAATTCATAAAACGTTATTAAATAGATATAACACACTAAAACTGAAGTAATCACATGTATAAAAAGATGACTGGTGCATCTACAAAAAATATCAAATTCTGTTCAAATGTCATATTATGGTGTAGAACACATTTGGTTAACATATAAATTAAACAACTATTCTGTTACTAAAGATCTAAGACTGTAAATACATATCTCACGCTAGTGTGTTGAAATACAGACATACCGTATCAGACAGCCGATTCATCAAGGTGACCGTTAAACTTATGTAGTGTCAATTTCAGCCTCCCTTCCATGAATGTGTTAGGGTAGATTTTGTGTAGGGAGCATACCCCTGCTAATGAAACGTTTCAATAGGTCACAATTATAAGCATGATACTTATTCTGAATTGTGTTCTCTGATTTCAACCTTCGATATGTAGACAACCAACAGTAATGGTTATATAATTGAGCGAACAGTAGTAAGTCTCTTTATCCCGAAGGAATACTTGTGAGAGAAATTCTATGATATTTATTCCATCTTATTTTGATTAGTATTGCCTTTGTACAAGATGTTTTGTGGGTTTTGATAAACGTTTTCGTAAAATAGTTCATCACAATGAAACGGTTTCTTATTTCTTGTTATAGTCTTTTTGAGTTTTTTCAATGATATACCTATGTCACGTTTGTAATAGTATGATATTTACAACTCGTTCACTCTGCTAGTGTCTGTAACGATATTGTGTTTCGATAAACGTTTTCTATGTTAAGCTGGTGTATTTGAAAGTCACGAATTTTGTTCCAATGAAATAATCGAGGCCTTCACCAAATTATTTTAAATATAAAATAAAACTGGATAGATAGTTTTGCTGTACTTTTTGAGATATTGTGACAAATCTAGTGTCTTGATTTTTTCGGTTGTTAAGTTTTTTGAAGTTCATTTCTTTTTGTGTTTTTCTCTTTTAGAAGATTGTTAAGGGGTTTTCCTGTTGTAGAATTATTTTTGTTTTTAATACCTGAACACATAAATTATCATGTGTTGCTGTGGTCAAGCTGGTGCTTGTGCTTTGTCATTGTCGTACCTGTCTCGTGCTGTTTGTTGTATCGTTGTCATGGGTTCATCGATGTGTACTAGTTCGAGTTTTGTTCTGGGGAAGCTTCATTTTTTAGGTTTGTTTGAGGTCGGACGTTGGTCTGACTTTTGGAAAAGCTGGATAGTCCTCGATCAGTGCTTCGTGTTTTATGTCTTTATTGTATGCTTATTAACACCATGCGAAAAATTACACTAATCATCACCGAAACATTCTGTATGTTTGTACCTATCCCAAGTCAGGAGTCTACATTCAGTGGTTGTCGCTTGTTCCTGTGTTACATATTTGTTTTTCGCTCATTGTTTTGTGTACTTTAATAAGGCCGTTAGTTTTCACGTTTGATTTATTTCAGATTGGTAATTTATGGTCTTTTTACCGCTGAATATGCGGAATGGGCTTTGCTCATTTTTGAAGGCCGTATGGTTACCTATTGATATTAATTTCTGGTTTCTTGTGACGATTTGCCTCAGAGTAAATCCTACCACATCCTCTTTTTTTATATGTATGATTACATCGTTATATGTATACAGTTGCACTAGTTCTTCGAGAGGCAAATAATGGCAAATAAGAGATACTCAAAGTTTTAAACATCGTTTTTTATATATGCTGTGTCACATGAATATACATTTTATCAAGAAATGTCAAAGATTTAAAAATTAGAAATGTTGTCTTATAATTTAGCGATAACTTTATTTGGTATTTTATGACTTTGATACTTTAAAAGCAATATTTTCCAAAAATCGAACAATTAAATATGAGGGGGAGGACAGGGGTAAGGGAGACAGGGAGAAAGGGGGTGGGAGAAAGGAGAAAGGGGGTAGGAGAAAGGAGAGGAAGGCTGGGAGAAAGGAGAAAAAGTAGGAGAAAGGAGAAAAAATAAAATATCTCTCCTTTTAAAAAAATTTCTAATATTTCAAGAAAAAATATCTCAAAAGGAGATGTTTTATTCTAATGGGAGAAAGGAGAACGGGGGTAGGAGAAAAGAGAAGAGGGTGGGATAAGGGAGAAGTGTACCCCCTGTCCTCCCCCTCAAATATGGATTGATTATTGATGAAAACAATCTATAAAGACTACCCTTTGAATTTGAAGTCCATATTCTTTATTGTGGGTTTTCACAGTATCTGCTGTGAATAAACACTCAGATTTTTCAAAGAATAAACAAATTCCAAATATTTTTTTTACATAATAACATATTTGACAAAATATAGAAATTAATGAAAGAATATATAGATATACAACTTTCCCTATAAATCTTTTAAGAACAATAACTTATTAAAAAGACTAAATACTAATATATAAACAAAACAACTGCCCACGTATTTAATTCATATAAATAGAATTATACGCATCCAGATAAATAGAAATAAAGATGGTGGATTGAGAATTAATCTGCTCAACAACTTGAATAATGTATTTATAATTTTGCAAAAAAAAAGCAACAGTAGTATACCGCTATTCGAAACTCATGAATCGATATAAAAAAAAAAATCCGGGATGTAAACGTGTCATTCATATATTGAAAATAAATGATTCGTTTTTAAATGTATAGGAGGAATATGTTCAAAAGGCTTTGAAACCAAACAAAATATATGTAAGGTGTGTCTGAAGCGTATTCGTTTGGATTTACCAATATAATGGACGCTCAAAACAAAACCAAAGAAAAAAATCATGGATTGAAATTGTGACCAAATCATACAATAAAGGAACCACACAACTAGTAATGGTAAAGGTATCTAAAAATGATAGCTTTTTAAGAAACTTCAATCTGGAATAGTATATCAAGGCCTCTAAAAATGATAACTTTAAAAGAAACTTCAATCTGGAAACAGTATATCAAGGCGTCTAAAAATGATAACTTTTAAAGAAACTTCAATCTGGGAACAGTGTATCAATGCCTCTAAAATGGTAACTTTTAAAGAAACTTCAATCTGGGAACAGTATATCAATGCCTCTAAAAATGATAACTTTTAAAAAAACTTCAATCTGGGAACAGTGTATCAATGCCTCTAAAAATGATAACTTTTAAAGAAACTTCAATCTTGGAACAGTGTATCAATGCCTCTAAAATGATAACTTTTAAAGAAACTTCAATCTGGGAACAGTATATCAATGCCTCTAAAATGATAACTTTTACAGAAATTTCAATCTGGGAACAGTGTATCAATATAATTACATTAGATGTATGTTTCATTATAATACGTGAGTCTGATTGGCTACTCTGCAATCTCGCGTAATTCGTTAAGCAACTTCATTACACAATAAAATTTATCATTTATGATGACACGAGGTTCCACAATAAAGTGCACAGTAAATTGAATAAAAACTTGATAAAAATCGGGTTTTCGTGATCCTAGCTAAAAAATGTAATTATAAGTATTGAATGCTTCTTTTTGTAACTTCATAGGGTTGTAAAAACGTTGACCGTGCGCACATTTTTAGAATGAAGCGCTTCCGTGCTTTATACAAAATGTACTGCGGTCAACGCTTTAACACCCGAATGAATTTACAAAAAGAAGCATTCAATTCTTAAACATATGTCCCTGCTATAATTTGATATCTTTTTGTCTCGTAAATTGTATTTATTTTGATGGGTCGTGAGGAAGTAAAGCACAAAAACCCAAAAAAAATTTGTTGAACACACATAATTAACTTGCTTATGTTTAAATTGCAAATCAAGTTGCTTCGATATATTTGTAGACAATTACTATCACACTCTAAAATATTAAAGAAAATGGCTACATAAATAACGTTTGTAAGAAACGTTTATAAAGAGCAAATAAATACCAATACATTTCATCAATTTGCTAATCTGTGGTGTCCTTTATCTATCATGGCAAAGTGAAAATTCATTTCGTAGATTTTCTTTCAGACATTGTTTTTAAATCAATCGTCTTAATGATGATATAAAACCTTGAGCAAAGTAGATCCGGAATACCTCTGGAATGATCGTATAATGTAATTCGTGATATTTCAGTTATAGTAGATCCGGAATGTCTCTTCAATAATCGTATAATATAACATAATTCATGATATGCCAGTGACAGAAGATCCGGAATGCCTCTGGAATTATCGTTTGATATAATATAATTCATGATATGTCAGTGATAGTTGATGCTATTTACTGTTACAAATTCTTTTAAAGACAGCCTGTAGATCGTCTCTGAAGGAAGTATTCATGAAGGCGTATATAATAGGATTGGCGACATTGTAAATAAAATACATGTAAAATAAGATCTTACTAAACGGCACAAGGTCATGTGCCATCAACCAAGAGGGTAAAAAGGCAATCAAAAACACTATGGTTACAATAAACAACATGGCGGCAGTTCGTATGTTGGCATAAAACACTTTTTCTTTCAAGCCAAGACTTTTTTTTCTGAACTTTTTCTGACCATCTGCATCTTTTCCAGCGATCTCATGGCCATTGTTTAAAACAGTCATCTGTGTATCAACGGCAGAATATTCATTCGGAGAAGCGGGAAACAAACTTGATCGTTTTCGTTTGGCCTTCAATGCACGTCGAATATGAATCGATCGATATATTAATCCGTACAAAATAAGAACAATTAGAAAAGATATGAGATAAAATCCAGCGTAAATCTTTTGGTAAATATATGTGACAGTATTGTTGAAGATTTCGGTACTTGGCGCGCACATCCCAGGACCATAACCTTCAGGTACATCCGCTTCCGAACTGACAGTCTCGTTTATACCAATGGTTACTGTTGATAATGAAGGAGTAACGGAACTATTACCTAGTATTGTGTCATTTACATTCGTTTGTGATATGTAGGACGACATTGTAGAATTAATGACGTCATTTATAGTTATATTTAAAGATGGCGGATCTATGATAGAAAATATTCCGTGAGTTAAGGATGTCATAATTCCTAAAATACAAGCAAACACTCCCATAATCATGACGATTATTTTAGCCCTTGGAATCGTAATTGCGTGTAAAAATGGATGACAAATACAAAAGTATCGGTCAAATGCGATGGCGACCATGACAAATGCAGAAAACGGGACATTACACGTAATCAAAAACATATATAATTTACACGGTAATTCGTAGTAAAGTGTATAGTTAAGATAAAGAACCACAATATTGTAAGGAATAATTATCAAACAAGTAAACAAGTCAGTACCAGCAAGAGTTAATATAAACAATGACGATGTTGTTATGTCTCTCTTCCTCGAATATATGTATATAACAAGAGCATTTCCGATACTTCCGGTTACACTGAATATTCCCAGAAGTACCAAAACAACCAGATTTTCAGTTTCATCATCCATTGTTATCTTGAATAAAAGACAATTTTTTCCTTGGCCTGTAGCTGTTTATCCCTTTATCTCCTTACATGATTGTCTGTTGGGCAGAACTTAATACCTACAAAATGAACAATAATTATTAAATTCATAATGTTCAAAGAAGAATAGTCTCTCAAAATAAGCTTTCTATTATGTACACAGCTTTTATTGTCACTGGAGTTGAGTGGACAAGTCAATTGCAAAAAAATATCTTAATAATCAAAAACAGTTCTAAGAAAAAAAACTTATTCAATGTACAACGAAAACGAGGATATCAATATCTTTTATATAATTATATATATATATATAAACCGGACAAATAAGGCCAAGATCAGGTTAATTTAGTTAAGCCATATTTTGGTAGTGAGGGGCTTTAAATAGCTACGTGTATTTAAAGTGTTTTTGCGTTGGTTTAATTGTTGCAGGTCGTACGATGATCTATAGTCGGTTAAATCTACGATATTTGGACTCTATAGTTAACTCAATGGAAATCATACCACATCCTCTTATTTTTGAATGAATACATAAGTTGATAAACAAACACATAATTTATTTTTAACTTGTAACTTTATAGTACCGAAGGAACTGTCCACACACAATCCCTAGTGAATTATTCGATATTCGGGGCAAACGCCATAATAGTTTTCAGTTTTTTTTAAAATTTCTAATTTTGGAAAAAAAACAATAACTTGTGTGAATAAATTCAATACGCTTTAACTATCTGAAATAAAAAAAAATAGAATAAAATAAATGACAAATATATGAAAAATAAAAAAACCAAATACAAATGTCTACGGTACGTGTATTGTATTATAACAGGTTTTAAGATTATGAAACTTCTAATTAGATATACATGATACTAGTATAGCTATAGGAAGATGTGGTATGAGTGCCAATGAGACAACTCTCCATTCAAGTAATATTTGGAAACTTTGTATCAGGCTTTTTGAACGGATCGATTCATAAGCGAAATCAATGGATTGATTGGCTACACTGTATGTCCTTTATATTTAAACAGCTTTTCAACCTTTCTGTTAGCTTTAGGACTTTTAAAATTAAATGGCCCCGAACATCACTAAAAAAATATTGATTGTCAAAATACGAACACATCTTGTGCTGTTAAATTGGTTCCTTTTACGTTATTACAAACAGTTAATTTGCTTCAGCATTTAAAATGTCATAAATATGAACACACTATATTGATTTCAATGCTAGATTAAAATCAGGAAAATAATATAAGTTCAATAAATTAAAATTAAGCTACAAATGTATGATAGAAGTTGATGTAATATTCAAGTGTTAAACAAAAGGATTCGACAACTTTACGGAAGCCAGCCGTGTCTGCCTCTTTCAATTAGATACCAACCATATTATTGAATAAGCCATGACGCAGGTGAAACCTTCATCATATTTCAGGGTTGATAACTTGATTATTAGATGTTTCTTGTCGTTGGAACTCTATACAAAACAAATTAATGTAATTCAAGGGATAATGCAATTCAAGGGATAATGTAATTCAAGTGATAATGTAATACTATAGAAGGTAAAACTCTAGAGTGAACTATTGAATTACAAGTATTGACATGTGCATGCAAAACTGACGGTCAAATCAAACAAACATGTAAAATTGTTTTGAAATTTGAAATATAATTAGGATACACACATGTAAGAAACGAGAATTAAATTAAAAAAAATACTCATTAGAATATTGCGTTTGGTACATGTACATGCATATGTACTTTTATACTGCCAAAATCTGCAATGACATTTTATTGAAAAGAAAATGTTTTTTATATAGCTAATTTTAGTGTAAATAAAATATTGTCTTGTCTTGTCTTGTCTTGCATTTCGTGAATTATACCTCAATAATCTCCGTATAGAGACACAGTCTTCCTTAATTATTTAAGAAAACTAACTCGTAGAGACAGCCTTGAAATAATTCCTTAATTATTTTAAATAATGCAGGCTTTCTTTCCTCTGTATTGTTTAAAGTATTCCAAAGTATTCAAAAATGTGTTTTTCATTTAAATAGATATATGAAGATGTGATATGAGTGCCTATGAAACAACTCTCAATCAAACTCACAATTTATAAAAATAAACCATTATAGGTCAAAATATACCTGTTTTCATTACAAGGGAAAAATGAAGAGATGCGAAAAATGATTTAAATAAAGCTAATTCTTTTAACCAATCAGAAGACAGTAAATACACCAAATTTATTTATATCGAAATGCACTATGAATTATGTTATAATATCGATAATTATTGTATCGGAATAATGGGGACAAATAGAATGCACTAAAGCATGTCGAGTTCATACTTTTAATCTTTGTTCTTACGATTCACCACAAAACATCAAAAAATAATTTAATACACGCAAAGTAATTTTGAAATTAAGATTAATAGTTTAATTAATGAATCTGTATAATTGCAAAAGCATGATCATGCTATAGCAGATTAACAGCATATCTATACTATGAAACGAGAAGACCTCATTTTATGTGTCGCTTCTCTTCGTTCCACAATATATTAATCATCATGCCTCTGTGTCCTATAGGTACCACGCAAAGTGGCATTTGTCATCCATTCGATTCAGTTTGGGTTATTTTGAGAGAAAACCAAAAATAAACACGTCCGGATATTGTTTCCGTCATAGGAGGGACTTTTACGTCCTAGACTTCCGTTTAGGTGGCACGGTAGTATTTCCTGGCCCATAAGGGATAATGATAGCGTTTTTAGACTTTTCACCACTTTCTAACACTGCAAAAAAAAAATCTACATTCACAGTTAACTGAAGTACTTTCATTTTACTATTCAGAAATGAATTTGAATATGTATCATGACCGTTTACTTTTTTTGCTATTTTTAAAAACCTAAGGCCACTAGTACTTTTAGGTATTTTATGGTGCAGTGAATACAAAATTAAAAAAAATTCTCAAAAATTCATTTTCATCTGTATGTAAAATTATTTCCTATTTTTCTACACCTGATTCATCCCTCAGTTTGGGAAAGTATGTTCAGTTGAAACTTTATTTTTTGTCCAATCACACTGTTTAGATACATTTACCTAAGTACGGTACACAAAAGAGCAACCTAAATTTTGGAATGCAAATACTACCGTGCCACCTTTAGGTCCTTTTCATATGTATTCAGGGACAGGACAATTATTTTCGCGTTTATCTGAATATATACTATGATACTAAAATATCATACAGAGACTTTCTATATAATATATGAGTGATCGCACCGTGGATAATAAACTCGGAATTGAAAATAAAGTTAATATATGTTCATAGTATTTAGAAAACGCGAAATAATTAAAGTTAACAGAAAAAGAAAAAAAAAACTGACTTTAGAAAAAAAGGGAGAGGGCTTAAAAAAATATCACCAAGTACCTATGACTTTTGATCTCTTTCCTCAAGTTCTCCAGTCATAATTTATTTTACATAAATTCATCCTTCAACAGTTTACATACTTCCAACCGCGCTCTAACATGTCTAGAGGCCGAAGCTGCTCTAGTACCATATTATAATATTTTCAAAGAATTTTTATTTTTTATTAAAGTTTCTATGTATATTCTATACATTTATAAATTTATTTTTGTTTTGTTTTGAAATTGATTGCATATTTGGTTAACTAAATGAGATAATATGAGATTGTGTTATGTTTCTTTTTTCTTTTATATTCAGATAGGCAATTTATCGAGTATTAAACACATAGAACATTCCGAATACACGTACGTTGCCTACGTGATTCACTATTTCTATTTTCATTAGCATAATTTGTATTATCATCATAAGAATCCTTAATCTCGCGGTACTATCTTTACTTAAACTTAGCGCTCGTTCTCGGGAGAATCTCAAATATTTCTGAGGTAGATATTGATTCAAAAGGTAGCAGACAAACTTGTTTTGGTATTGATAGTATGGACAGTCATATTACACTTATGTAAATCGGTAATGAAAATGTTAAAATATTAAAACCATGGTATTTATCTACGTCATTTATTTGATGACTTCCGGTAATGGCTTGACCTTTATATTTGATAAATGTGCAAGTTCCGGGCTTAATGTAAACATAATGGATCAAAATCATACTATGACAAGTAATTGCAAAGGTGTAAGCAAATTATGACAAGCAGCACTTATTTTTGACGTTGAAATATATGAAAATGACTTATAACCTAAAGAACAACGGAAAAGGAACGGACAAACACGATATATATAAGAACAGATTAATAAGAAGGTCGGACAACCTCTGTTGAACAAAGTTTTATATGAATAGTTATTGCATTAGCTAGGTTCCAAACAATTATTCAACCTATATCTATTTTAAATGGCCGAAACGAAACAATCATATAGCTCATTAATATTGCATATTCAAGTCATTTCTTTTGGGATATAATAATTTTTGAAAAAAGTAAGAAAAAAGAAGAAAGAAATTATACGAACAGCAATTTAGACAAGTAATGACTGCTGAAAACTTATTTTTTTAATCAAACAATAAAATCATTAGATCAAGAATTACAGATTAATATTAGATGGATACATAAAGTGCTTCTTCTATTCTCTAACGTCTGTCCCAAACAAAACTGTGTCATTTGGACTCTGGCAGAGAGTTTTCTCATTGTTAATCATACCACATTTCCTTTTTTTCATAAAAAATGTTTTCAGTAACAGTTGTTTTAGTTTATGGTTATAGATCATGATTCTTACAAAACGATTATTAACGTTTCGTTTCCCTAAAGTTTATCAGCTTAATGACCTTTCAATGATATGATTTTCACGATTTTTAATGGATTCTCTATTGATGTATACCCCTAAGTTAAATTTCAAGTGACAGATTTAAACCTTATATCTTAAGGGTAAGTCTGGCTAAGTTCGGTTCGGTTATATTTGCTTGATTTTCGGACCCGACAAGGAATGACACATAATAAGAATTATGAATTATAGTTAAAAAAAACACCTAACGTCTGATTCCTGTCTTCAAGAGAAATAATAATTAATCCCCCTAACGGTGCTCTCAGCAGACGACAGCGAGAATTCAACGAACAATGTTCTTAGCAGACAGCGGAAATGTACTTGATTTAAACACCTCCACTTCTGTCTTTTAATGTTACTAACTTTGAGTTGCATGGTAATCGCTGCTTAGACACAATGATTAATTCTATATAATTTGAAAAGGACAAATTATTTAAAATGCTATTTCTATTTCATCAAGGAACAAATGCCTCCTACGTATCTGTCTTTTCATTGAGATTACTTCATTTTGTTGATTATGTATAAAAATCGTACGAGTAAGAGCAGGAAGGGACAAAGTAAGATGCAGATCAAGGATTTTGAAAACGAGGCCGCCAAAAAGACAAGGTTTTGATAACTGATATGTATATTATTTGACCTATAATGGTAAACTTTTATAAATTTTGACCTGGATGGAGAGTTTTCTCATTGGTACTCATACCACATCTTCTTATATCTATGTAACTTGTGTATGTACATGGTCAGACTCAATGTTATTTTTTTAAGAGGAACACGAATTTATTCATCTGGAAGGTCATTGTTCCTTTTTGCACCTTGAATCAAATAAAATCATCATTAGAACTGATTTGACTTTTCACTTGTAATTTCGTCTGATCTTAAACTAATTTTGTTAAATATATTAGTTGTGATGGTAGCAATGTTTTTATGTTTTCCTTTTGAACTCATTTAAGCTTCTCTGACTAAAAAGGACAACCGGACCAAACCGTCGAGTACACCTTTTAAACAAGTAATGATGAAAAATAAAAAATAAATCATCGGGCATAAAAAAAACACCTGGATATTAAAATGGCCAACAATTATAATAAAAATGTAAAATAAAAAAATTAATGACTGACTTACAATTAATTAACATTGATTATATCTCCGTCCATCTTCTATGTAAAATAAGAGTACACAATCAGTCTAGTTCTATGCTTAAACTACAAAGTTTGAAAGACATTGGCAATTCATGTGTAAATATAAAAAAGAATATGTGGTATGATTGCCAAAGAGACAACTCTCCACAAGAGACCTAAATGATACAGAAATTAACAACTATAGGTCACCATACGGCCGTCATCAATGAGAAAAACCTATAGCGCATAGTCAGCTATAAAAAGCCCCGAAATGACAATGTAAATTTAAAAATGATTCAAACGAGAAAATAACGGCCTAATTCATTTACAAAAGATGAGCGAAACACAAATATGTAACACATAAACAATCGGCGACCAACGACTGTTTATGCGAATATATTGACATTATAGGAATTCTAAGATTTTTTTAACAACCTTTATTTTGGAAAAGTATAAGAAGTTATATACGAGAAAATACCAATACCACCTTGATAATTGTAATAACACTGAAAACAATAGACGATTATCAGAAAAGAAATTCTCATATTTTGATATTGTATATCAATAGATTGGAAACGCCAAGAATCTGTTGATCTGAAATCGTTAAAGTTTATATATTTAATGCATTGCATGCTGATAAGAACATCAATTTGATGATTTCTGATTAAAGTGTCATGGCTGAAAGCTGTTCATATACTGATAACGATGACAGACGAGATTTCACGAGATTGTCGTCTTCACGAATAAAAGAAAATTTATATTCTATCTTCAGTTTATAAATATATATTGATATAGTAAACTTGAGAATTATTTAGCGTTGTCTCTTCTATTTGCCAATTTGACTTATTGACCCCGTAGAGAAATATTTTTGTTTGCTAAATATAAAAACATCTCAGTATGATCCAGTATCGTCTCGTTATTAATTAGTAATAAGCAATACAACTTCGACAATACTGTGGATTTATTAATATTCGTTGGATACCAATTTTCGTGGATTTCGTGAATACAGGAGAACCACGAATTCAAATGTTCAACGAATAACAAATTTTCTAAAGGAATGAGTGTAGACTTTGCCAAAACCACGAAATTAAATATCCACGAATATGTAAGTTTTCTTCAAACCACGAAAATTGGTACCCACGAAAATAAATGAATCGACAATATTTCAAATGATGCAGACAGTACCAACGGAACATTTATGACTCATAGGTCGACACGTCATAATGGAAACACAAATAAATCCAAAGATAAAAAAAGCCACAAATTTATATGCATATGCAGAAGTTGAACAAGAAATATTTACATAATATGAATAATAACCCTGCTTTGTGCAAGATGTACACGCTGAGCCAGATTTTCAACGTGCTACATAACAAGGTACTAGTCCGGACAAATACATGACACCTTACCCAGACACAAATATTCTGTGCCAACTTAAATTGCTCATACTCCTTATTGCCACATGCTAAGAGGGAAAAGTAGACAAATACCATTTTTTAAAGTCTGGTTTGATTCTGGTGGTGCTTAAACTCACGACCTCCCGCACACCTGGCGAACACGCTATTACGAGACCGCATAGGCGGCAGGGTCTGAAAGACACTACATGGAAAACTAAAGACTGAGCAGAAGGAACCATGCACGGACTGGGTTAATCTAAGGTATTACGGAAGATCTTGTAGGCCTGCACTGCTAATGGCAAATTTCAATTTAAACGATAAATTCAGCATAACTTTTTGGAATTTTGGATCCTCAATGCTCTTCAACTTTGTACTTGTTTGGCTTTATAAATATTTTGATATGAGCGTCACTGATGAGTCTTATGTAGACGAAACGCGCGTCTGGCGTACTAAATTATAATCCTGGTACCTTTGATAACTATTTACACCACTGGGTCGATGCCACTGCTGGTGGACGTTTCATCCCCGAGGGTATCACCAGCCCAGTAGTCAACACTTCGGTGTTGACATGAATATCAATAATGTGGTCATTTTAATAAATTTCCCGTTAAAAAACTTTGAATTTTTCGAAAAACTAAGGATTTTCTTATCCCAGGCATAGATTACCTTAGCCGTATTTGGCACAACTTTTTGGAATTTTGGATCCTCAATGCTCTTCAACTTTGTACTTGTTTGGCTTTATAAATATTTTGATATGAGCGTCACTGATGAGTCTTATGTAGACGAAACGCGCGTCTGGCGTACTAAATTATAATCCTGGTACCTTTGATAACTATTATAAAGATTGTTATTACCATGAATACAAAGTATCGAATTAAAAATGACGATACGTATACTATGAAACTTAATGATTAGATAAATATTTTTACAACGATGTTTTGATATTTTATTACTGCGACATACATGTAAACATATGATTAATACGATATTCACCATTATAAAAAAATATTTCTACGACGTGCACCATCCTCACATATTCACACAACGACGTTTACCATCCTGACATATTCTAAGTACATACACCAGTCTAACATATTTTTCTACGAAGTTCACCATCCTGGCATATTCATACTGCGACGTTTGCCATATTCTAACGACATACACAATCCTGACATATTCTTATTACGGTGTTCATCATGACACATTCTTACTAGGAGGTACACCATTCTGACATATTTTTTTGGCAAACACTAGCCTGGCATGTTCTTAATTGGACGTAAATTCTAACTTCGACACCATCCCGACATATTATTACGACGTAAACCATCCTGCATTATTTTTTGACATACATCATCCTGACATATTCTTACTACGACGTTCACTATCATGATACATTCACACTACGACGTACACTATCCTGACATATATTTTCGACATACACTATCCTGACTTTTTTTTTTGACATACACTAGCCTGACATATTCCTACTACTATTCACCATTCTAACATATTCTTATCAGTAAATTAATACTACGCTATTGTA
Organism: Mytilus edulis; assembly: GCA_019925275.1. Classification (NCBI taxonomy): domain Eukaryota; kingdom Metazoa; phylum Mollusca; class Bivalvia; order Mytilida; family Mytilidae; genus Mytilus; species Mytilus edulis. Next base: position 11,062,581 of record CM034359.1, read on the forward strand.
ATTAAAAAATTGAACGCATATTAGAATAAGCTGTTATTTAAAGATAATTAGGTAAACAAGGCAGAAAACGGCGAATTCGACAATTGTATTATTTGTTTAGATAAAACAGTATTATATTAATATGATAAATACAGTTTCCCGATCAAAAAGATATTTAAACAGCCAGCTCATGCAAATCTCTACGTACTCTTTGCCCTATTAAAAGACTTTACGTGTCTTATTAGAATCGAAATTACTCCTCCATTTCATTTATTCAACTTAAACCTTGATAGGCATTACGTTTGACTATAAATATAATATAATATAAGATGTGGTATGATTGCCAATGCAATGAGACAACTCTCCACAAGAGACCAAATGACACAGAAGTTAAAAAATAAACTGAGGTTACCGTAGGGTCTTCAACAATGAGCAAAGCCCAAACGGCATATTCAGCTATAAAAGGCCCGAAATTGACAAATGAATGTAAAACAGTTCAAAAGAAAAAAACTAACGGCCTCATTTATGTAAAATGAACGAAACACAAATATGAAACACATGAACCTACGACAACCACTGAATTACAGGCTCCTGACTTATGACAGGCACATACATACAGAATGTGGCGGGGTTAAACATGTTAACGGGATCCCCCCTCCCCTAAACTCGTACAGTGGTGTACAATACAACATTTGAACGATGCCTACACAATAATGCCGCTATCCATGTCATAATCAGCATATAGCATGACACGAAGGAATTATGTTCTTTAATGTGATTCATGTCCTTTCGTTGTGTTTGCTTTAATGTTGACTAAATTACCAAAGATACAAAATAAGTTTACAACTGTCTTTCTGATGATATGTGATACAGTGATATCTTTTAAGGATGTAGTCATGTCACTGACAGGTTTGGAAATTTTATTATATGTTTTTATCGACTTAGTTTTTTTTCTTACAATACAGGGTAAATATTTTGCCCCATATCACCCACTATTCTTTTCATTGAAAAATTCAACAGCTCATAAAAAATCATTGCCAAAGTTTTAGCAGATTCTAGATTGTTTCTTACGATTTGAGATCGAAATATTGCCAATGCTAAAAATAAGGTAAAAGTCCGAGTCATCATTTCCCCGCCATTAAAAAAAATCTAATATGTCGAAAAGGAGTTCCATAACCTATCAATATTTTTAGCTTATTTTGTTTCTTAGTTAATTCTCTTCTGACTTAAAATATCAATTCACCTAACTACATCCTTAAAACGAGATTATATTGAAACATTAAAGATTAACCTGCCTTATTCGATTATTAGCGATGTCATTTTCCTAAAGTCAATCAATTTAGTCATGACAAACAAATGTTAATTTCCGATAATAAAGAATTGACTTTTGATATCCAATAACGATGTAGCATGCTATGAGTTTTCTTTTCTAGAACAATACAAATTTTTATTATAGCAGCTACACCTGAAAACCTTTTATCCCTTGATCAATTTATAATTCAATATGAATGATTTGTAAATTTTCCATCATCCTCCTCACTATTATCAGTAAGTTTGAAGCTAAATATAACCTCAAACTTCAAACAACTGCATTACAATAACATAACACTACATCAGGTAACATAAGGTTCATACGTGCTTCAATGCAGATAAAAATATCCATTCACAATCTAAAGTCAGGTGGTATTTTAATGAGGGTGGTAAAGGGTTATTTTCGTGCAACGTGATTTGCCATTTTTATTTCATGTGTAGCCCTGAAAAAGGTTAGTTATTCACCGTGTTTCGTGAAATCGGTAAAAAGGTCAACGAGCAAGAAATTTTTGATAGTTCGTTCACCGTCAAACGGCAATTTTATTTTGCGTTCTTCCGTACAGATCCCTACCCCCATTTACGCCCCTTATTAATGAATATCTAAAATGTCGGACATCACTACGATACTATCGCTTTTTAAATTGAATAATCCAATCTGCAAATATGCAGGTCAAGCATGTCAAGCATGTCGACAGTTGCAAATTCCCAAATGGCAAAAATAGCAACACGGTCTCTGTGTAATTCACTGTTTCAGAATCTAATCTACCTGGGTAATATTTTCAAAAGTGAACACCAAAACGTCCTGATTGGTTAAAAATGTCATAAACAATGGAAATTTAACCAATGACGTGACTTTATTTTCATTTTGGGGTACGAGCAATGAAATTACCCATGATGCTTTAGATTCTGAAACGACCAATTCATGGTAACCACGTTGTCATTTGTACCATTACACGGGACATTTGACATGAACTACATCGCCATCATACAAAGATGTTCCTAAAAAAACTATCAATAATTTCCAGAGATGGCTGACGAAGTTAAAATACAAAAGAATTATTATTATAAATCAAGTAGTTATACCCCAATCTCTAAGGGAGCATATTTTATTTTTAGATTAATATTTTTTTTTCAGATATCGTATAAAAATAAAATCACTCTGCAACTGACTCCAAAATTTCAAATGATTATATGGGGACGAAGTCCCAAATTACGGTAGAAAAATCAATAAAAAAAAATCAAAAAAAAATCGGGAAAATTTTCCCGAATTTTTCATTCTACTAATGAACTCAAAATCGTTAACTTTTTTTTCAGATCTACTTCCTGTTCCGGTCTTGTTGCTTCCTATTCCGGTCTTGTTGGCATGAGACTTTGAATAAAATGTATATTTATCAACATATCAACAAATATATTTTAAATAATTGTTTGATATGAAAAAAAAAACGTTACCTGATAACAGCGTTTCTTTGTTTACATTGAATATGACGTCGTAACTTAAATAACGTCACAATTAAATCCCTAACAACAGAACCAATATCGGAAACGTTACGGTATTTCCGTTTATCAACATGTTTGAATAAAAAAAAATAATACAGACTTCGTCCCCATTCACAGGTAATGCCTGCCTCATATTACTTTAAGGATATATATTATATATATAAATGATACAGACAAAATGGTATTTGAATTAAAACAACATGTTCATGGAATATATGTAAATATCGTATCTCAATATAGGAATGGTGGATATTACAATTAAGTTGAGAAAAAGGTTGTGTACTACATATACGTGCCATATATAGCAATATTGTTGAAGATGAATACCATTTTATTTTATAATGTTACAGGTATAGTGATGTATTAAAAAACAAAGTTTCAAAAACCATCTACGTTTGATATATAATAACATCCTCAGTGTTTTATTTGATGACTCACGTTTATTAATGAAAAACGGCACACGGAAAACCTATGTATTTCTGAATTATCAATTCTCAAATACATCAACCGAAACTGCCGACTGCCCTTGCTCATAGATCGGTATATGGGTATGTTTGCTTTATGTCAGTTGTGTTTGCGCCTCCTGCTAATCTGACGAGTCCATTTCATACTGATTTTGTGTGAAATATAATTCCGTTTATAATATTATCAAAAATCAAACATTTGGCTTACATGTTTGAATTATAAACATTTTGTCACGCTTTAAACGCTGGCAGTTTGTACAGTTTTAAACTGGTTCTACGATATGGGATTTTCTTCATTGTTGACAGCCGATTGCATTGAGTGTGTAGGTAAAGGTAATATATTTGGTTAGCTTACTTGCTAGCTGAACCGTGGAGTCATCATTAGGTTTGATAAACTACTCTCCTTTAAGAGCAGACTAGCCCGACAGATTACCAATCTATCTGTCTGTAAGACTAAGCTACTTCGAAAGGAGGGTTGTATACCTTACCTAAAAATGACTTCAGGGTTCAGCTAACAAGCAAGCTTACCAAATACATAATCTTTTCCTGCACACTCAATCGAATGGGCTATAACAATGTTTAATGCTTTACGGTGACCTTCGGTTGCTTACGTCATATGTACTCTGGTGGATAGCTGTCTGCTATTCATAATATGTCTCCTTATATTAATATTCATTTTAATGCCAGACATGTGAAATAATAGATATCGTCCCCATTCAGTTCGTGTAAAATACATTGGATTTTTATGAATGTATTGCAATAGTTATTCTCGATATGCATCGTTTTAATTGAACAATACCCTTTCCTTATTTCAACCCATAACATGTTCAATTGATTGACAAATTTATATTTCTTAATGAACCTTATTGTTGATAACATGTATTGAGTCGTCAGACGCCTACACTTCTTTTGTTAAAATTTCAGATTTGAATGACTTTGTACTTCAAACAGTTGCATATTAGTTGTAGATTGCATGTAACGAACTGTCGCGGAACTAAATATTCCTTCGTGGAAAAGTAGAGATTAGGATCACAATACTCAGTTATCAAAATAAGAGTGAGAGAGACAAAGAGGAGATGTGGTATGACTGCCAATAAAACAACAAACCAGTAAAATTCAAATGCAGAAGATCAACACCATTTCAACCTGCAACAATGAGACAAACTCGTACCATAACAGCCCAGACAAGAAAAATGTGAAAAGTAGTTAGCCCCAATTTGGCAATGTCTGGTATTAATCCGCGTTGCAAAAACATACATTGTACGGTTCACTCAAATGATCATTATACGAAGTAATATAGTGTATTATAGAGGTTTATACATTCCACCATACTTCACATGGTATTCTATCGTATAGGTCGCGGAAATATCTAGCTCAAACTACTGGGTCTTTTTATTTACTGTACAATTCATCAAATGCAGAATTTGTTGTTTAAAATACATAGCTGAACAATTTCTTTAATTGACAGATATTCAATACTCGTACTTGTGTAACGTCATGTAGAATTAACATTGTTTGTTAAAATTTGATTCACGAGCAATTTAATCGTGTATTCTTTGTGTACAAGTTGTAATTATAATTTGTACAGATTTTTTGTACAAGTTATCAGTGTTTTATGAACCGCCTGACACTAATGGATGATGCAAACACACAGTCTTTTGTTTCGCATATTTCTGTCAATGTTTCTACAACTACACGATACAGTCTAAGGCCGTGTTCACACCAAACGCCATGTACAGTAAACATGTTTACATTCAGTTTAATGTAATGTACACTGGTTTCACATTAAATTTGTTCACATCTAAAAACCTTGTTTAATTACCTGTACATAAGATTTGTTCACACTTGTACACTATATGTCATTTAAATGTTCATTACGTAGAACCAAATGCAAATTTTTCGGACAACTTCTCTAATAGTTAGGGAACGACCATTTAACTTCAAAAAGGGGGAAATTGGATTTTTTTTTGAAAAATATTCTGATCCCCAATTTGATAAAAAAAATATTCTGGTCATAGAGATGATAAAAATATATTCTTAACCCAGAGTTTCCCCATACATTACAGTGTAAAATATTGAAAAAAGATATTCAAATGCGTGCATAAAAAACCTGAATAAAAACGTTCGTGCGAAAAAAATTCTGACTCAAAAATATATAACCCCCCCTTTTTTTGAAATTAAGTGGTTGGTTCTTTATGAAAGCCATTTTGACGATTTGCAGTAGTTTTTAAAAGATACTAAAGATGTTTTGATTGCGCATTAAAAAATGTAGACTGCATCAGCGTGCTCACAGAGGAAGAAAAGGGATTGAGATGTTAAGGATCACTACATTTTTATCTTTTCTGTTTCTTTCAAATGGTATTTCTTCTCCAAGTAGTATTTAGCAAAGGGAGATGTTAATGTTTTTTTTTTTTATTTCTAAGTGTATTTTAACGCATCTCAGATACTAGACCAACAGTACAATTTACCTCACACTTTTTTTAGTAATGTATTTATGAGTGAATCGTTGTTTGAGTAAAGACCAGTGGCAAATATTTTCGTGTATGTCCAGTCGATTCGGGAATACCTTTTCAAATGAATTATGTGTTCGGCATTGATGCTTTGAGTCTTGATAAGGGGTTAATAAAGCTACCTAAAGTTTTTTTTATAACAAATAAATATATCAAGTTCAGACAAATATTTCTGTAAAGAACTTTATTAATAATTGTTATAAATATCAAAATTACTCAAAAATCGTTCCTTCCTTAAATATACATGTACTTGGTAAAATTTAAGTTCTTAATGCCTATTTATTTACATCCCAGCTCCTTTGTTTTAACAGGGGTGATCTGAGCCGGATCACCCCAAACAGATCAACCCAGTTTAAGTTTCTTTGTTATGCATTGCTTGGTTCTATAACATTTTGGCGGGAATGTCAAATCCACTATAAAAACTATAATTAATTATACGGAAAATAAAATTGAGAAAGGAAATGGGGAATGAGTCAAAGCGACAACAACCCGACCAGACTATTTATCAAAATTCAGATACAAAAAATCCAGTGTATATGCTGGGATTCGAACTAATGACCTTTAGCATATCAAGCCACGACACATACTACTACACCACTTACAGTAATTTAACATACTTAAAGGAAGCAAGATCTTTTTATAAGTGGGACGAGTTGGCAGACCTTTATTCAGTGGGGTTTAAACCTTTTTCGTTAATAAGTGAGTTGTCAGACTAATTGTTCAATTTGATTTTACACTTTTTCAAAAGTGGGGCCAGTGGCAATATAGTGTGGGCCGATTTGCAAGTGGTGCGAGTTGACATTGTTTAATATCTACTGATCGTGTTCGGGGGTCATAAAGGGTATACATCATATAGTAATATATAAAGTATATTATAATGGTTGTGTGGCGTTCTAAACTAGATTTTATGAATTGTAAATGTTTTTTTTTGTCTTATCTAAAACAGCTGGGATGTAAAATAGTTATCCCACTCGGACTTGGTGTGTCAGTGATAGATCACCCTCTAGCCTCCGGCCATCGGGGTGATCTTACACTGACACACCGCGTCCTTGTTGGATAACTATTAAATGTACACTTAACCAACACAAGGCCTGCATTGACTATCGACTGCATGTAGACAAAACATGATTAAAACTACATGTACACATTGAGTGTTATCAATGGGAACGTAATCGTGTTTAGTTTACGTGTGAATTACACTAACACAACACCAAGTTTAGATCAATGTGAACACGGGCTTTAATACTGAACATTTATACACAGACATTATAATAACACAAAAGACTTTTTATGGATATGATTTTGGTATAAGGATTAAATTAAAATTAGAATTCAAACAATTCAAGTGTTCTTATTTTCAGTTTGAGGACAAGGAAAATAGTGCTTAATGTTAGGTTGAATAAAAATTTAAATTTAAGACGCTAAACTGATACATTTTAGAAGATAACTTTTATAAGCTAATGCAAAAAGGTGTGTGTCAAAAAACACTATACAAATTATAATTTTAACAAACTTGCATCTTGTACACAACATATACATAGTTTAGGAAGAAATCAATGTAAATAAACATAGGAATACATAAATGATCTTTGAAGATAAAGGAAGACATTCTTCAGTGATGAAAAACTACAAAAAACTCGACTATTCTTTTGAATAAATGGATAAGATATATAATAATAATGCAACATAGTTTGTAAGGTACAATATGATTGGCTAATGACTCCAAATTTGAAAACGTTTGCGCAAACGCAGATGACATATAATAATGTTAAATGTATGCTTTGACGTTGTTTTCTGTCAGTTTGATTTGACAATATTGCGTTGCTATTATACTTAATTTGCGACCATCAAATTACCAACTGATACCGTTGGTGCTTAAACTTCAATCTTCTAATTATCAAACATGACCATTTTGATTCACGACCAACAAAGTTTAATATGGAAGACGGTAACAATGCAAATTCACACTTTTAACTAAATGTTGTAGGTTTAACGCATATTTTTTCATCTATATAAGAATTCTATTGAAATGATTAATGAGCATTATACAGGTTATTTATATCAGGAAGGATGACGAAACGGAACAGGTTATACAAAATACGAGGGAAGGATGGCAGTAAATATTCTACTGCAATTCATAATATTAATAAATAAAGTTATATACACTGTAAGGTCATTTTACTCTTAATCTTTTTAACAAGAATGATTTCTGACATTCATTTTGATTTTATATATTTCATGTATATGAAGGTGACAAATTGGTTTTATGTCTTAATAAATTTGCAAATTACAAACCCCCTCCATCCTATAATTAAAGTTACCCAGAATGAATGGAAATAAGACCAAATGTAAATATTAATGTATGATAATGGTTGACCTTCTCTAACGTGTAATAACTTATTACCTAATGTCGACGGTTAACAAAGGTTATATATGAAAAAGTTTATAATGACTGCACATCTGTCGTGTACTGCCTGTTTGCATTTAACAGGATTAGTATAAGGAACGTCTTCCTCCTTCATTGCTTTTAATCACTACATAGAACATTCAATTATTCATGAAAAACTGTGAAAAAGTTACTTGTCCTCACATATGTTTGTTACTAGAAAACAGTTTATGAAAGAGTCCCCAGAGAATCCCTGCTTCTTTATACTTTTGCAACCTTACAATTTTTACATGAATTCGATGCCTGAATTCCACGCGAATTGGTGAACATGGACTGATGCCATAACTGATACATATAATTTGACATATTATATAATATAGTCAACATATATAGTAGAACTGGAACAGTTGTAGGACACATTATATTGTATAGTCAACATATATATTAGAATTGTAACAGTTGTATAGGTGTATCATAACAATTTATAGATGATTGAATAATGAAATTGAAGAAATTGAACATGATCTACATTATGAATATAAACTTTTGAATTTTTAAATTGAAATTCTGTATTTTCTCCTCTCCAAATTGTATATTATATTTGAATGCAAACTCGGATATATCAATACAAGAAGTATTATAATCGTACACTGAAATGTTCATGCGTTAAGAGAAATCCCACCTTTTTAACTCCAACCTTTTAAACTAAGGAACTTGAGTTTATTGAAAAAACTGATTACGACAAAATCGAGGCATGAAATTTAAAGTTCTGAGACTTAAAAGTTCAAACTCATCAACAAATTAACTTGAAAACAACGTATGCAAACTCTAAGTTTTAAATTACATTCGATTATTTTACAATAAAAAGAAAACCAATAAAATAGATTTTAAAGAGACTCACTTTCGTTGTAATATATTACTTAATTCAATATGGAAACATAATAGCAACACTAACTTTATTGGACAAAAATAGTTCAAGTGAAAAGTAAACAAATTAACACAGGATCAATATATTCATGTGAAGTAAATTCTATTTAGAATGCCAATTAAAATTTAATGAGCAGGAGCTTAATACCGTGGGAGTAATAGAACGTGTTTTGCAATGTAAATAGCACTATGGCTTCCTAATTTAGAAACTGCCAATTGCTAGTTCCTTTTTTTTTTTTCTTTTATGCTTAATTATTGCAAAAACTTTCCGAACATCACAAGAAAGCGTTTACACTAGTTCGAAAGATTTTAAATAACTGAGGTTCGTATCATTTTGGCATGCATTGAGAATCATACTTACTCCCCTATAAAGGGTTGCAAGTCTTTTAACTTGAGCAGACAATTTTAAGTTGATCTTTTAAATTATTATGGTCTTACTTTTTGTTCTTGAAAACTTGTCTTTCGAAAGGTATATAGAAAAAATGTAAATAGCTCAGTCATTTGACTTGATATGAATTTGCTTACCTTTCAACCCAATGCATATATCATGCAATTAAAGGGAAATTGAAAAAGAACAAAATACTACGGCTTTTGTCAAATAGGTTACCACGTTGCATCAATTGTCTATCAAAATAATCATGTAAACGCAATAGAACGCACTTATGTATATGTCAATAGATATTAACTCAACGTCTTTTGAGATATTTCAGGTAAAGTTCAAAATGGATATAGAAAGAAGTCAATAAACCTATCGACAAAGTCAAAACAAAAAATTATCAATGGAAGGAAATCTATCAAATGATTTATTTTTATTCTTACAGTGAAAAAAAAAACAGATTCGTACCAGTCTTTAACTACAACCCTTTACACAATTTATTTTTTTTGTTTTCAAGACGTATATTTAAATAAACTCATCATAGATACCAGGATTAAAATTTTGTTTTTGCTCCAGACGCATGTTTCGTCTACAAAAGAAAATCATTGGACGCTCGAATATAAAAAAGTTAAAAGGCCAAAGAAAGAACGAAGTTGAAGAGCCTTGAGTACCAAAAATTCCTAAATGTGTTGCCACATACAGCTAAGGTCATCTATTGCTAAGGTAGAAAAGTTTTTCATTAACGTTTTGTTAATAGTAAATTTAAAACATTTCTAATAGATGTACAATAGTGTGCACATCATTTTTTCTTGAAGTACTTTTCCAGACGACATTATGTTTTTTTTTTAAATCTTCTTCATCTGTTTGGCATTTAATAAACGTAGTTGGAATGATTTTTACGACAAACAAACTAGTAAGTGAAAAAAAATTGCTAAATTTACGAATTAAAGTGTATACCAACACACAAATGCATTTCAGTATGTTCTTGAACAATGTTTGCACGTTCATCGAATCCAATAAAAACTGTATTTTGTCACAGCACTGAAATAGATAGACAACCCACACTGTGCTCAACATTCTTTATCCAATTTAAAATGTTTAAAGAGCATTAGGAGCTCATAATTCGCTAGTTTAATAACGTGAACACAATAAAATTAATCATCGATCTGGACTTAATGTTTACTAATTGAATAGTAACCTAATAACAACACCAATTACCAATCTTTTGTTAGGATAATATGGCCGTATCGTATTTTTATAAACTTTATTGGAAGATTAAACAGTTAGGTGAAATTAAACTGTGTAAACATTGCTGACAATCGAAAGTGTACATGGAGGTCAGTAATGAGCCGACCACATTTAATATGAGGATTATGAGAAGTCAGCACTTCGGTGTTGACATGAATATCAATTATATGGTCATTTTTATAAATTTACTGTTTACAAAAGTATGAA
>CM034359.1:11073585-11149364 GCA_019925275.1 Mytilus edulis
TCATTGGTAGTAGGGTAATGATAAGCACGCCACACTCCCGTTACTCACCAGTCGCGTTAATTGAATCAAAACCAAATAGGAAGTTGGAGAATAATAGATTGAAAAAATATGTTCCTTATTTACAACCTTGTAAACGAAATTAAACGAACGGACATAAGGAATCTGTTATACTCAATCCTTTCAAGTAGGTGCATATAAAGATACCTAAGATGATTTGTGGGGATACGTAACCATATTCCTGATTCTGGTGGTAAAAATAGCGACATATATGATTAATGAGTTTGACTGTCCCTCTGGTATCTTTCGTCCCTCTTTTGCAAGGTTCAAACGCAAATAGTCAGCAGTTGGGTGACACCCAATAAAATATATGAATTTATTATGAGATTATCATAAACGTAGCTTTTGTCTAGAAAAATTGGTTCATTATAGTTTATTTGCTGGAAACATTTTTTGCTGTAAATGAGAAAATAAAACATCTAAGATAAAATGCACAAATCGTTCACAGCAATGCCTATTTAGATCAGATCTCGTTTTAGTTTTATATAATCTTGATTGCAATAATTCATAAAAGTTTATTTACCTTATATAACTCATGTCGTTAAGTTTGGTTTGTCTTTATTCGAACTGTTAAATTGTCAGTTTGATATTTTTCGTTGATAAAAGATAAATGCGCATGCTTTTTGTAACGATTGGTATACAAATGATCATGTCGGCACATTTATTAATTACATGTAATAAAGTTAGTTTGAGACACAAAAATTCTTTTATTCTGTAATTTTTTTATATTATAGTTTTCTAAACAATATCTTGAAAATGACGCGTTATTTATTGACATAAGCTTCGATCAAAACCGTAACATTACTAATAAATATGTGTACGTTCTTAGAATGAACACTCCCAATTTAGCATCTACATGTACCTTGAAGGACATGCATGTGGTCATATAATAAAAAAAACATATCTGATATATGAAACGGTAAACATTAATTTCCAGTCAGCTGTTTATTAATGTTCGTTATTTGATTAATTGTCAAATTATCAGAAGTTAATGTTAATGAGGGGTAATGGTTAGTCAATAATCAACTTATTAGTCACTTCATATACTATTACAGATATTTACTTTTCCTTAATTTTAAATTTCAATAACGATCTAGTATATTATATCAATTATCCTATCAACAAGATACTAGGCTTAACATTTAGTTCACCAGAAGTTTGTTTTTTATGTAAAGACTCGCCAGTGATGCTCTAATATTTAAAAAAAACGAAGTACGAAGAACAAAGAACAAATTATTATTGTGGACCAAAAATTCTGAAAGGGTTTGCCAATACTGCTAAGGTAACGTATTCCTGGAATAAAAAAAAACACCTTAGTATTTCAAAAATGTCAAACATTTTGTAAATAATAAATTTAGAATTATGAGCTTATAAATAACAAGTCATGGATACACAGATGATTTTGTAAAAGTTGCTTCCACTACAACTTTTGTATCTTAAAATTCAACAACAGCATCTGTTTCATAATGTTCCTGATAATATTCTATTCAGTCTATCACGCCAATATATCCTTCTTTCAATTTATTGCTATCAAGTTTCACATATACTTCAATAGATACTTCCATTTCGACTTCAATCTCTCTTTCATTCAACATTAGATATACAGCTATGTCCACAATGTGTTTGTTTATGGATGACAGAAACAAAATCTAAAAACGATAATTTCACAAACAACTGTGGGAAGGTTTGTACACGGAGATATATAAATTTGTGACATCCGAGGCGCTTTCTGATGCTACCTGCTCAGATGAAAATAAATGAACTCACAGGATGTATGACTACATGTACCAGATCACACAAGGAACGATGTATATACAAAGAACATAAAAAAAAAATAAAAAAATAGGAACATGTCATCACGGAATTAAGGTTTTAGGTGTTTCTTTTTTTTTGTGACAGCGGATTGCGTCTCATGTCAATGTTTTCTTGTGTATACAATTTATCACACTAGACGTTTTATATTATAGACGACTTTTTTTATACAAAAAATTGTAGCAGCTTTCGTGATAGCATATTCATTGCAAAGCATATAACAGTAGTATATGATTAAGTGTTGTTTGAAAGTCAAAAGAGGATGGCACTCTCTCTACATTAAACATTTGATTAAATGTCCACATTCCGATAGAACATAACGATTTATATAGACATCCTGCACTGACCAGTTTGCGAACGTTTTACTAGCGGAACGTTAGAAATCCAAGAAACGATCATATTCCTATACCACAGTGTCAACCCTCTAGATTGGAAATTTGACTTCTTGGTTGGTGATACTCGACTTGGAGATTCTGTCAACTATGCTGATTGTCAAGTATAGTTCCAAATATGCCAGGCTCACAAAATATGACACTGTTGATCATAAGGCAATAAGAACGTATAAAATTGAGTACAGCAACACAACGGCAGTATACGATTATCTTACTGTTATATACACTTGCTTCGTTAAATGCAAATAACTGAGATAAACACAGTCCGTTTCATAAAGTAGGTAAATTGGTTGGACGCTGGCATTGGGAAAAATGACACAAGTTGAAAAAATGTCAATTTATAAGTTAGACAGTAAATAAATGGACCCACCTTAAATCAGGTACAATATGTCCTATATATTTAAAAGAAATTGTGGTGTGATTGCAAAAATAACAACTCTTCACACGAGACCAAATGAAACAAAAAATAACATCTATTGGTTATATTACGACTTAATTCGCTGAGGGAGCCTGATTAATGTATAAGGTGAATGAACTGTGGCCTTATTATATAACGTTCAAGGAAACTTTGCCTCAAATCGAATATGTTTTTTTTTTGTCTTACGCTCTAGTGATATAAATCGTTCTGAATTATTTAAACCAAATAAGTGCATTTTGAATGAAAGTAGATGTACCTTGTGTGTTGTCACTTTCGATTTTAAATATTTTGTTTGTAGCACTGTTGATATGCAAAATCTAGTTTTGTTGAAAATTTTATAGTGGTGCTTTTTCGGTTTTTTCCCCGTTTTATCTACATTTGCATCTGTCATGTTATCCTTATTTTAAATATTCAAAAATTGAAAACAACACGTTTAATAAGTCATGCGTCCAGAGCGCTTTTCTGGATTTACCTTTATCGGGAACGCTCAAACCCAAACATTTGAAATCTGAGACATGTACAACTACCGAAACAATTGAAGCGCTATATGATAAAAATTCCTAAAACAAATAGTCAAATTCATCTAACGTCAACTTTACCTGAGGGAGTTAAAACCTTAGTTTCTTTTTAATTTAAGAATTTATAACCGATATTTCAGAAAGGTTGGTAAAGTTGTAAGCCGCGTGTTGGTTAACTCTAAAGTTTAGAAAGCCCTTTTGTTTTAGGAATAACAGAAAACTCTGTTCATTTATTCTTTCTTTGATATGATTTACATCTTTAAATTAAAAAAAAAATTGTTCAATCTTTTGTGTACGTGATTTTAATATTGTAAATATGCTACACTTGAAAACCTTTCTTTTCAACGGTTGCAATAGTAAATAAAATTGAAAATGGATTTGTGGAATGTCTCAAAGAGACAACAACTTGACCATAGAACAGAAAACAGTAGAAGGTCACCAAAAGATCTTCAATGCAGCGAGAAACTTCCGCATCCGGAGGCATCCTTCAGATAGACCCTAAAGTAAAGTGTTTTTTTTTATAGATTCGATTTATTTTGCACAGAAAACTACGCTCTTATATAAAGTGCTACAGACGAAAATAAAAAATACTATGAACAAAGAGATAAAGCCTTAGCTATGGGATTTGAAAGCATTTTCGTAGTTTATATTCGCTTTATAAATACAGTACGTTTGCACAGTTTAGATGTTGTCCTCTCGACTGCATTTAGCATAGCAGTATTTTGATCATATTGATCAAAGACGAAATTTCTCTGACGAAGAAAATCTGCGGTTTAAGGTGGTACCCAACACTTTCACTAAAATTAATTTGGCTCGTTTAATTTTCATAAAAAAAAGGACAAAGTATTACTTTAACCCTTTGAAAAAAATATAAACATTTCAAATAATTTGAACCAACCGTTTTATTAGAAAAAATACACTGGTTATATAGCAGTTTGACAAACATATATTTTGATCATTGAGAAGCTTAATATTCCCTTAACAACACAACGTAATTAAAGCGTTTAGCTGATTTTACAGAGTTATCTCCCTGTAGTGTTAGGTACCACCTTAAAGCCACTAGAATACATTGAAAGTTGTAAATTAATCGATAAGAAGCATACCAAAAAATTGGAGCCGAACCCAAATACTCCGAAAGGGTTAATATGTTGAAAAACTTAGGATTTTTGATCCCGAGCTCCGATCACCTTAGCCGTATTTGCACAACTTTTTGGAATTTTGGGTCCACATTGCTCTTCAACTTTGTACTTGCTTAGCTTTATAACTATTTTGATCTGTGCGTCACTGACGAGTCTTCTGTAGGCGAAACGCGCGTCTGGTGTATTAAATCATAATCCTGGTACCTTCGATAACTATTGGTAACAATTCTTTCTACGTATTTCGTCAGACCAAAGTGCAGTAGTCAATACTCAAATGATACAGATGTATTTACCATATTTATTAGATTTGGTAGTATTCTTTGTGTATAGCTTGCTACATTTGTGAAGTACATGTCTTGATCGTGTTGGCTTGGTCTCATTAAACTATTCTGGCATTATGTTTGTATTGCAGTTTTCCTTTATTTGTCGTTTATTCTCATTATGGGACGATTATAAGTATAACCTGTTGGTTTTAAGCAGGGCGCATGTGTCAAATTATATTGGCTTTGGTATCAAATAATGTGATATTAACCATGAACTTTTTCTGTTAATATAATTATATAAACCAAACAAGTCTTTTAAACAAATTGATTGATTGATTAAATGTTGGTTGCTTTAATCTCAATTGGAATTAAATAATTGAGCGAAGAAAGAGGTAGGTTTGCACTAAGAACTCGTATTCTCCTTAATAATTATCACAATCGACATTCTGTTAATTTTCAATGAGACTTTGATATTGAACAAAATTCCAAACATTTCATATTTCATATCATATTTTGATAATGGCCTGTTTTATTAAACAATACTTTCTCAATGTCTCACTGTACTTCTTAGAATATACTTTTAAATTAAAATGTCTACTTTGATTGGTAAAATGGATTATTTAAAATACTCATACTAAGTATACCATAGTAGCTAGCTAATAGTCTGGAGATTAATTATTAAAAGTGTAATAAAGTGATCGGACGTCAATAAAATGTCATTTCAAATTTATATTTTGATCATTTTCATTTTGAATTTGTTAATAGTTGTTAATGGTACTTTCGTCTTCCTTTTAATTTCTTTTGAACATCGAAGGTATTTTAATTATGATCTAGAATTTGACATTGATTGTACCCTTAACGTATCTAAGTAGATACATTTTAAGGTTATTCGGCTAAACGTGACAGCAACTGTAACCGTATCCAAATATAGGCTTATACCTATCTTCATTCAATTATATCAAAATATATAAAATGATACATATAATAGTCTTCTTTTAAAACAATGATAGACCAGTTTTTTCGGTATGAATTTAAAAAAATCCTTTCATCAGAACGGGCTAGAATTGTCAGTATCAGAGAACTGGCCGTGTTTATCGCAAATATATATATATACTTTCCAATACATATTTTAAATTGCAGGAGCATTATTCTGTAAAAACGCAAGAATTCAATTATTACTGTTTTTACCTAGGATGAAATTGAATCAAACCTCTTGGTTTTCATTTATTGAAAGGAATAACAAACTATGTACTGCCGTTTCAATGGTTCCTCTTTATTCATAGGTATATGTATGTTGATGCCACATTTGGAGCAGAATCTGCATACCCTTCCGGAGCACCTGTGATCACCCCAAGTTTGTAGTCGGGTTTGTGTTGCTCTGTTTGTCTTTTTTTTTTTAACTCTGGCGTTGTCAGTTATCCATGAATTTGACTGTCCCTTTGGTATCTTTCGTCCCTTTTTTCCAACCTATTCAGTCATTGTTAAGTTTAATAATTTAAAATATATGAAACTATAATCAGATAAGCATGTAAATAACTCTTGTCTTCACTAGTAAAATAAGAGTATCTTTGTATATCTGCTGGAGACATTTTTTTGCTATTAACGAGAAAATCTAAGAAATAAAACAAACAATCATGCAAAGCAATGCATGCTTATTCAGATAAGATCTTGTATTAGTTTTATATAGTCTTGGTTGCAATAATGTGTCAAATTAGCTGATTCAATAAGTTTAATTACCTTTTATAACTTATATCGTTAGGCTTTGTTTGCATGATTCGTACTGTTTAGTTGTCCGTTTGGTGTCCTCTATAAGAAAAATAAAATGATTATCCTTTTTTAAATGATTGGTATAAAAGTAAATAATAAAGAAATTATCATGTAGGCTCATTTGATATTTATATGTGTTAAAGTCTGTTTTAGACACAAAAGGTCTTTTATTCTGGATGTTTTGTATATAATAATTTTCAAAAACATATCTTATGAATGCCGCGTTATTTATTAACATAAGATTCAATCAAGACTGTAACAAAACTAATGAATGCGTGTAAATGTATAGAATGCACACTCCCCTTTTAACATATGTTTACTGACATGTATGTAGTTAAAAACATTTGATACGGTTATCCTTAATACCCAGTCAGCTGTATATAATTGTTCTTTATTTTATAAATGATTGAATTATCAGCAGTTAATAAGGGGTAAGGGTAAGTTAATAATTTTCTTATAAGTCACTATATATATCTTTACAGATATTTATTTTTCATTAATTTTGAACTTCAATATAGATCTAGAATATTAAATATATTATCCTTATGACGTGCGTTGTCTTAAATCCGTTTTTTTTCTATTGTTTATATATGTAAAAAATTGGTTTTTTTATAGTATAACAAGAATGTGTCCATAGTACATGGATGCCCCACTCGCACTATAATTTTCATTGTTCAATGGACCGTGAAATTGGGGTCAAATCTTTAATTTGAAATTTAAATTTGAAAGATCATATCATAGGAACATGAGTACTAAGTTTCGAGTTGATGTGACTTTAACTTCATCAATAACTATCTTGACCAAAAACTTTAACCAAAACTTTAACCTGAACTTCGCACTATCATTTTCTATGTTCAGTCGACCATGAAAATGGGGTCAAAACTATTATTTGGCAGTAAAATTAGAAAGATCATATCATGGGTAACCTGTGTTCTAAGTTTCAAGTTGATTGGACTACAACTTCATCAAAAACTACCTTGATCAAAAACTTTAGCCTGAAAGGCCACATGGACGAACGGACGAACGAACGAACGAACGGAGGCACAGATCAGAAAACATAATGCCCATCTACTATCGCAGTTGGGGCATAAAAAAGATGTCAAAGAACTAACTTCTCATGATAAATACAAAGAATACAGTGAGGAATTTTTATCTATTTTTGTTTTGCAATGATTTCTTGTGTAAAATAAAATTATCACACTAGACGTTAGGTTGTTGGTGTTTTCTAATAAAAAAAATGTTCCAGTTTTCGCTATAACATTAGCATCTTGCACCATATTACAGTATATGATTTGGTGTTCTTTAAAGTCAAAAGGGAATGGCACTCTCTCTAGCGATTGATTAAATGTCCCCATTCCAATAGATCATGACGATGTGTGTGGACATCCCTCACAGACAACCTTTACAAACGATTTAATACATTAACGTTTTAAGTCAACCATATTCCTATACCACAGTCAACCTAAAAGACTGTAGTTCTTTGAATTTCGACTACTTGGCTAGTGATATTCGACTTGGATTTTCTTTCCAACTACGCTGGTTGTCATTTATATTTCTCAATGTACCAGGTTCAAAGAATATACAATCAGGAAAATATCAGAACGGCGCTGTACAATACTCAAGACCTAATGCAAATTGTTATAATGTTATATTACATGTAACAACGATAAATTCAGAAACTGAGATAAAATGTGTTTAAAAGTAGGAAAAGACATTAAAAAGAGGCATTCGGACAAGACAAATGAAACAAGCTGGCAAAGTTTCATCATAAAAGCTGAATAGGAATCATAAGGAGCACATAGGGGCATGGTTTCATATGTACACATGACTTACACAGGAACCATTATCTTATGTATGTGTATGTTTTCTTCAATAATTGTTTGATTCGAAAAAAGAATTTGTGTAAAAAAAAAACTATCGACAATTGCTCCAGTTGTATATTAGATTCTACGTTGAAGTAACAATAAACAAACAATTAAGTTGTACTATTAATTATAGACATATCATATTGGGTAAACAAATACAACTTTGTTTCAAGTCTACAAAACATGTGTCTAAATGTGTTGAGGAAAAAATAGACTTACAAAAATACCAAACTCAAATAAAAATTCTTAACGAAAAGTCCCTTAACAAAAGCTCAAACACATCAAATAAATGGAAAACAACTGCCATAATCTGGGTACAGGTATTTCCAGATGTAGAAAATGGTGGATTTAACCTGGTTTGAATGAGAAGTTGTATTGTCTATAAAACAAAAAGTCAAGATTGAAAGTTGTCGAGGGATGATTTATCAGATTGGAATTGATTCTTAAAACTAAGCTACTATCAAAATTACAAAAGAATAAAAATTAAGATTAAATTCTGAATTAAATTTAAAGATGTCAAAGTATTTTGAAAAAAAATGACTGTATTCGCAACTTAAGCACTAATGCTGACTATGATAATAGTACTACTAGACATTTGCGGAAACTGTCATACACCTTCATGTTGAGCACCCACATGTGGAGCAAGATCTGCTTACCCTTCCGGAGCACCTGCGATCACCTCTAGTTTTTGGTGGGGTTCATGTTGTTTATTTTTTAGTTTTCTATGTTGTGTCATGTGTACTATTGTTTGTCTGTTTGCCTTTTTCATTTTTAGCCATGGCGTTTTCAGTTTATTTTATATGAGTTTGACTGTCCCTTTGGTATCTTTCGTCCCACTTTAAGGATTACAATTACACTTACAGGTACCATTTAAATCGTTGGCTTTCTCAAAGTGTAGAAATAAACCGTCGATCCAAAACAATGTAACGATAGGGATGTTTTTTTCTGTAATTGCACAATGATTTTTTTTCCAAATATATTTGGAGCAATGTGTTAACATTAATAATGTCATACGGTGTTATTCAAGGTTGAAAATGCTGCAATTGTATTATCAGTATGATAGAATGAACTAATATTATTTTAAAAATAAATTTTACAGAAGACACACAAAATATCACAATTATCGTTGCAATAGATTGGGACAATTGCTGAAAAAAAGTCAGCAATACTTTGTGGTAGGCAAGGTGCAATCAACCAAGGATCATGTTAATGCTAAGACATACTTTCTTTCCCTTAATTTAAAAAAAAAGAGGAAATACAGCGGACGGGTGTTTTTGAGCTAAGTATTCTTCATGAAATTTCACTTGCCGTTCAGTATGATTTTGTCTACGTTTTTTTGGTTTCAATAGAATAAAAACACAACTATTCGAGAAAAAAACCCCCAAAAAAACAGTTATCAACGAACTTTTCTGTGTCGGAAATATATTGTAAATAGCTGTACTGAAATAGTTAAAAATTTGCTATCTATGTTTTCAACAGCAACAAACAAAACATTACAAACGAGTTCCAAGTTGTATTTCTTCATGCAAAGAAGACATCATTTGCTATTTTGTATGTGCATTATTTTTTTGTTTTTTTGTATTTTGATATGACCGCTTGTTTTTTTCCCTTGAAATCGTAAGTCTAAAGTGATAACCTAGGTATAGACCTAGTTTCCGCAAATGTCTACTACTACTACTACTACTACTACTACTACTACTACTACAACTACTACTACTACAACTACAACTACAACTACAACAACTACTACTACTACTACTACTACTACTACTACTACTACTACTACTGTTAATGCTAAGACATACTTTCTTTCCCTTAATTTTAAAAAAGAGGAAATACAGCGGACGGGTGTTTTTGAGCTAAGTATTCTTCATGAAATTTCACTTGCCGTTCAGTATGATTTTGTCTACGTTTTTGGTTTCAATAGAATAAAAACACAACTATTCGAGAAAAAAAACCCCAAAAAACAGTTATCAACGAACTTTTCTGTGTCGGAAATATATTGTAAATAGCTGTACTGAAATAGTTAAAAATTTGCTATCTATGTTTTCAACAGCAACAAACAAAACATTACAAACGAGTTCCAAGTTGTATTTCTTCATGCAAAGAAGACATCATTTGCTATTTTGTTTGTGCATTATTTTTTTGTTTTTTTGTATTTTGATATGACCGCTTGTTTTTTTCCCCTTGAAATCGTAAGTCTAAAGTGATAACCTAGGTATAGACCTAGTTTCCGCAAATGTCTACTACTACTACTACTACTACTACTACTACAACTACAAATACTACACAACTACAACTACAACACAACAACTACTACTCTACTACTACTACTACTACTACTACTACTACAACTACAACTACTACAACTACACACTACTACTACTACTACTACTACTACTACTACTACTACTACTACTACTACTACTACTACTACTACTACTACTCTACTACTACTACTCTACTACTACTACTACTACTACTACTACTACTACTATTACTACTACTACAACTACTACTACTACTATTATTACTACTACTACAACTACTACTACTACTATTATTACTACTACAACTACTACTACTACTACTACTACTACTACAACACAACAACAACTACATACTACTACTACTCTACTACTACTACTACTACTACTACTACTACTACTACTACTACTACTACTGCTACAACTACTACATGTCCTACATGTACTACTATTACTAGTGGTATTTGTAGTTTAAGTAGGATTTTATTTCATTTTATAATATTATGATATCTGGATAAAACAAAAACATCTTAGATACGTGTGCCAGCAAGAAGACATGACAAACAAAAAACTAAGTACGTACTTGATAAAACTTATAGTTGTCTATTTTCTACCGACCCCTAGTAATAGATATAGACAGATAGACTCGTTTTGTCACTCAAAAGGATATCTACAATGATATATATTGGTCGTCTATGTAGGACTTCAGACATATTTATTGATGAACTAATGTAATCATCTAAAAATTTCGATTACAAGTATGAAATATGCAAATCTATATCCTTAATTAAATATAGAAAGCTTAGTACAATTAGGCTAACAATATTATAGGTAATGAACGGAATAACAGAACATACATACCTAGTTTTAATCAGGTAAATATATATGACGAGTGGTAGATTTGAGACTGTGCGATGTATCTTTATGGACTGTCACTTATTAGTTAATGCAAAGTTTTAACATTAAAAATTAAATAAGTACGTTCAAATGAATATGCTTCCGATCTTCCCGTTTTTTTATAGACAACAAATTCATGTGGAGTTTATGTAATGGTATTATATTATGTTATTGATAGAACTTGACAAATTAATTTGTTTAAGATACAAAAGTGTGCGCATGAGTTTTCTAAGAAAACGTATAATCTGTAAAACCTGTTTCTTAGTACATCAAATTTGTGGTATGATTTATTTGTTACGTACGGTATACATGGCCAAAGTACAATTTCCTTAGTTATTGATAGAATCCTCCAAGCCTTAAATATACTATTTATGAGGATTTTTAGTTCAAGATAATTGAAGATACTGTCCTTCCGAAAATGGCCATTGTCACTTAACAGTAATTGGGAAGACAGTAATTTAGCTTCCACAATTTGTAATAAGCTTGATTGGCTTAAAGTAACTACTTTTTATTTATGTTTAGTCAAGAAGTTACTTCAACGTTACCACCAGACATATTGCCAATAAAGAAAAAGACAAATGTCCAGCTAGCGGCTGGCTATAAACATAAGGTCAATTAATTACATTCAGAATACGTACCTCTTATACGGAACAATGCTTTCTAATCCGGGATTTCAATAAATTGTGGAATGTTTTTTTTTAACATCTGTTTAACAAAAAAAAAAACACGAATATATTATTAGCTAGATCTTACAATACGGTAGATAGTAATTAAAATTTCGGCATATTAATAGATATGCTAAATGGGCTTATCACTTATTTGTTACGAAAACGATGGATTTTGTATATTCAATTACTGCAAAATTGTCGTACTCATGTTGTTGCCCGGGCCAAAGAATTATTACTGTGCCCCGATTAAACGACATGACGTAAGTGCGTCTATAACGACAATGGCGAATGATGACGGTGCCTGGATTGAAAACTGTGATAAGACAATAACAATCAAAACCAAGGAGTAAACAAAAATAATTAAGAAACAACACGAACTCCAGTAAAAACCGGAGTAAAATCAGTTACTCAAGAAGGGTAAGCATTTTCTGCACCGTATACGGCACCCGTCGTGTTATTTGATAATTCTGTTGCAATAGCCAGGAGAAACAATGTCAAACCAACTATTTTCGATTTAGCCCCAGTTATGATAAATTTTCGCTTTTTATGTATTAACATTATCAAAAATTAGGGGAAATGTAACAATAAATGTGTATGCAGTAAATGATAGAAATTTAAAGAAAATTTGAAAACTTTTGCTAATATTTTGCATTAGAAACGAACTTATGTACACACTTCCTATATTCTTAAATATATTTTTGAACATTCCAAATGCAGTTGACTTTGGAAATGCGTGTTCTTGGATTATGATCGTAGATTCCACAAACTGTTTCATTGTATAAATTTGAAAAAAGATGCAAATTTTTTATTTTAAAATGAAAGGTTAAATTTCTAAGACATCTGTCTTGTAAAAATTAAAATGAATTTAATTCTTACACATATCTTTTTTCGCATAGAAGTAAATAAGGGCAACAGTAGTATACCGCTGTTCGAAACACTATTTTGTTTTTCTCAAATTGACAGTAACGTTCTACGAAAAGCGGAATAACTCTAGAATAGCAAAAACTTGCAATGGAACATGCGCTTTCACTGATCTTATAAATTGGATTAACATTTATTGTTTGAATTTATTTGATTGGAGTAAAAAAAAGATCTTAAATGACTTTCTAAAAATCAATCTATTGAACTTCAACCTTTGTTTCAAGGAATTCCTAGATATTGTAATAACTATGTATGGATGCAAGTAAAATAAAAAATATTTTTCCAAAACCACTTAAAACTGTAACTGGTTAGTGTCAATTTTTTACTTTTAGAATTGGCTCAAGTTATTCTACTTTACGTCTGTTGTTGCTAATATCTTGTCAATATGAATCATGTCAGTATTTTCTGTTTGTTTAGGGTATTCCCTAATATGAAATTGCAATGAACTATCATCCCGTACCGTACCATATGTATCGTTGGGCATCTTGTTTTTGACTTCATAGATTGAGTTGTTTATTGTTATTGGAAAAATTCGACGTCCCTTTTTAAAATTTGCCATTCAAAACAGATGGGATTAAGCAAGAAAACCATATAATCATCCAGCTATAAATCAGTATTTAACAAATTGACCAAGGTTTCTTGATTTAAAAGTATGTATTTTTAGTATTTTCTATTCAAGATATTAGCCACATAATATTTTTGGATGTTCGTTTTCAATTGATACGGTAGTACTTCCTTGCCCATGATCTTTTGAAGATATACACCACTTTCTAATTAAGGCTGCCAAAAATTCTACATACACAGTTAACTGAAGTACTAATCAGAAATGAACTTTAATATGTATCATGACCGTTTATCTATTTTGCTATTTCTAAAAATTTAAGGCCACTAGTGCTTTAGGTATTTTATCATGCAGTGAATTCAAAAATTCAAAAAATTCAAAAAATTCTATATCAACTGTATGTTAAATAAGTTTATATTTTTCTACACCTGATTATTTTTTCAGTTTGGAAAAGTATGTTCAGTAGATACTGCATTTTTTTAATCACACTGTTATAATACATTGACTTAGGTATGGTACATAAAAGAGAAACCTAAATTCCAGAATGCAAATACCACCGTGATACCTTAATGACGGTTTGAATGAACACATGACATGTACCGGAAGTAGAGGTGAAAACTAATATCAGATTAGTCCACACATTCACACATCATGTCTTATCTCTTATCTTGATATCGCTTACACACCATAAGTCAGTACTTGAATGTAGTTCGACATGTCAATATTAATGAATATGTTGTTTTATGTGCTACTAGGAATAACTTATTCATATGTAATTGGTGATGAAATTTACAGAGACTGTGAGTAGTTTATGTAAAAATTAAATAAGTACAATCGCTACGTCTGGTTTCTTCATTAAGCTTAAAAAGAAACATTAAGGAATAAATAGTTAAATAGTCGGAGAAGTAGAAATACATGAGAAGCTAACCAATGCGATTAAAACACTAGACACATTACAGTACATACATTGTAATACTACGTTATGAATAATCTAGGTCTAGAAAAATGAAGAAATATTACTTATACATTTATACTTTGATAGGAATATTAAAGCGATTAACATACATTGATAGACATAAGAAAGAAAAATAGAATTAGAAAAGCTTGAGTCAAAAATTAAGCGTTCTAAATTTTCCTTCTTTTCTATCAGTTTCAAATGTTCAAATGATATTTGCTTTGTTTGAAGTACTCAGTCATGTACGGTTGCAAATGCATACAAAAGGACAAACTGAAAAACGTGTGGTCACGGTTCACACAAGGTATTACCACACGTTCCACAAAGAAAAACGTAAAAATTACGTTTGTGTTTATGTGCCACACAGAAAACGTACGTAAAAATGACGTTTTTGTTTACGTACCACGCAGAAAATATAATAAGTATGTTTGTGTTTACTTTGCTTCTTTTATTTCATCTGTAGCCAGATTCTTGGTATCTCCCAACTGTAAGTAGCATCTACAAATAATATTACTTTCATACTCTTCAAGCAAACCATTAATTAGCTGTAACAGATTAGAACCGAAAACCACAATTAGGTTTTGCTATGGAAAAAAAATATGATATTGAGTATCAGAGATATGGAATAATCCTTTATCAGAACTTAGCAAGTGACATTATTTATAGGTATTTTTTTTTATTTCTTTTAGAATTATTTGTGATCTTAAATGGAGTTCAATCTCTAATTTAGGTGGTATTCTTCAATATATGCAGTGTTTATTATACACGTGTTTTCCTTTATTTTCTACAATTTATTAATTCGACTTTCCATCTGTGTTTAACCAATTAATCGGTTGAATTTAGCTAGAGTGAAAGAAGTATACATTATTCTTTATGCAAATTCCAACAACATACACAATATAGATACGACAGTTCAATTAAATTGGCACAAAAAAAACATAAAATGAGGTACAATCTGAAATCTTTCAATTTGATCATTCGTTCTAAATGTTTAACGAAAAACTAAAAACAACCGTAAAAAAAACTGTCAAAATTTAAGGTAGCATAAAGGGGCATTAGTTACGAGATGTTAATAGTTATCAAAGGTTAAGGATTATAATTAAATACGCCAGACGCGCGTTTAGTCTACAAAAGACTCATTAGTGACGCTTGGGTCAAAATAGTTATAAAGCCAAACAAGTACAAAGTTGAAGGCATTGAGGACTACAAAATTCCCAAAACAGTTGTGTCAAATACGATTAAGGTGATTTATTCCTTGGATAAGAAAATCCTTAGTATTTCGAAAAATTCAAAAGACTTAAAAGATTGAAAGTATGACTTTTTTCCAATCATTAAAATTAATGAAAGTCATAAAGTGAAATAGCTATTTGCATTTAGCAGCCAATTTTGTTCCATTTTGTCAAACCAAGTTAGGAAATTCGATTATGTATTTTTCACTTGCAATTGTATCATACCATGAGGAAACTTTGCTGATGAATTACTCACTTGCAAGTGTATTAAGCTATAAGAATAAACGGAATGTCAACATTGAAAGTAAAACAAGGATGAACAATTTGGTTGCCTGATTTGATCCACATAAAATCCGTCTTATACAGGTGAAAACGGTGATAAACATACTTTTTAACCTACAATATGAAATCAAATAGACCTACAAAAATTGAATTGAACGTATTGGCTATTTGCTTATATTCATGTGTATAGTGTTGTTTTTTTTTATATCAGTTGCAAAACTTGTTTCCCAATCACTATAAATAAATATGTTTAAACTATATTACACCCTCGGCGGTAAATTAGATGGTTACTAGGACAAAAATGCACACAAAATGTTGGTATATATTATCGAGTTTATGCTTGTTAATTGTTTATTCTAAACTGGTTTGTAATAAGGATATACCTTTTAGTTTATTATAACTCATATCTGTCATGTATTGTACAAAGTTATAGACTGTATAAATTTGCTAAAATTAGTTTGAATTAAGGTGGTACCCAACACCTTAACCAAAATTAATTTGGCATGTTTAATTTTCTTAAAATTTTGACAAAGTATTTACTTTGACACTTTAACAAAAATATAAAAAATTAAAACATTTTGAACCAACTGTTTGTCAGAAAAATTACACTGGTTATATAGCAATTTGACAAACACCAATTTTGATCATTGAGAGGCTTAACATTCCTTTTACAACACAACGTCATTAAAACGTTTAGCTGACTTTACAGAGTTATCTCCCTGTAGTGTACCACCTTAATATGCTTTTAAAGTATGTTATATCAAGTTGAGATTTAATACTGTAAAAACATGGATTATAAACATTCCTCTTTTTAAGTTTTCAAATGTATATTGCCTGTTTGTGAAATGTAATCAGAACATGGTTTAAAAAGATATTAAAAAAAATATTTCTATTTGATCATAGGCGGACAAGGAGGGAACACACAGGCATGTCTTAATCCGTTTACAAGTCAATTGATTCCTGTCTGTTGCCTACCACCCAAGACGGGACTGTGCTGCAGAAGTAAGTTTGTTTTGTTTTTTTCTATTGATGGAAGTTAGTGAAATATTTAATAATAGCAAAATAAATATCATTAATGAAAAAAAAATTAAAAAATACAAGATATATTAACTAAAAACGAAAGTTATTTGTGCATTCTGCTATTAACGGTCATTTTCTGAAGAAAAGTAGATTAAGCAGGTTGTTACAATTAAGCAAACACTTTACCAGAATAACTTTGCTTTTTTATACATTACAACAGGCGATACATTTTCATGCCAACAAAATGTACTCATGAAAGCACCAAAGCTTTATAGTTTACCTTTGAAAGCTTACTAGTCTTTATAATCAATCGTCTCGTTTTCTGTGATTCTACAAAGCTGACTTCAGTGTTCAGTATTTTTGTAGTAAATATACTGTAACATCGATATCAAAATCAGATTTTGTTACTTTGGAAAAAAATCTTATTTAAAGAGCAAAAAAAACAAATTTCGATAAAATTATTGATTTATAATTCTTATAATTTTTGCATATTAGAGAATACGTTGATATGATTGTTCGATAGAACTTCCGGTAGTTGATCTTGGTTATTTTTTTGTTAGACGACGTTGACAGAACTTCGTTTCGTTACCAATATGAACAAGATGGAGACGATAATAACACATACGTAAACAAAATATATTTTTACTGCACGTTAATAAATAAATACACAACAAACTTTCTTTTGCAGTTTTTTTTTTTCTTTTTTTTTTTTTTTCAAATAGCGTATTCCCATTGAGTACATAGTTTTGTGTTAACCAACAAATATATTCATGCGCCAGGCCTAATCAATGACATAAATATTCAATGTATGTGCAATAGAGTGTAATGAGTGTGGAAAATATATTCCCTATCTCCAATTGTAAAGAATTATAAGAATTAAACGTTTTTTAAATGAATTGAATGGTGTAAAAACTGGACCAAGTCACTCACAAACATATCATAAAAGTCCTTTGGACTTTTTTTTGTTGTTGAGTGGATTATATTTCTTTAAAAAGGCGTTTTATCTTATATTAAAGAATTCAAATCTAAATTGATCGCATACACACAAAACGTTTGACTATTTCGCAAAAACAAAACGATTGTTACCCCCCCCCCCCCCCCCCCCCCCCCCCTTCCAATAAAAAAATACAATCCATTGAACTTGAGATGAAAGATACAACAGAACAAAGAAGACCAGCTTCATATCTTGACCATTTCTTATATATCGGTAAACTGCTTCCTCTTAGCGTTGTGACCCGTTATCTTGTCTTTGCATGAAGACACATGTATCGTATTCCACTGCAAGAATTGTGATACGGAAAACTAATACGAAAAGTGAATTGATATGCTGGGCTTATATTTAGGTCAAAGATACATTTCAAAGGTTAATACTATGTACAATTCGTTCATGTCAGCTGACTCATTTATGCGATTTCTACAATAATGTACAGATCACCAACATTTATATGAAATTCTGAATCGCAACAAAAGTTTTAAAATGTCTGACATCTGAGGTTATGGTATAAACATAAGCTCAATAATACGCGGAATGTTTAATTAATCACAATACGAGACTTGAAAATTGGAACAATGGATTTTAAAAGTTGCAATCGCTTGATATATTATCTAACTATTTGCTTTAAATAGTGATAATACATAGGTCGAAGGCTCTGTTGTTTTCATATTGAAATAAGGTCACTCGGGTTGATATCAAGCGATATCAAAAGATTTTTATTGGCTCTTTTTTATATGCCTCAACGGTTCACCTAAGTAGCTTTACCTTGCTTTATATGTATTTTTTATATGGTTTGTCTTGCTAAGTATTGTATGTTCTGTTTAGTGATTTTGGCTGTTTATTGGTTCATTTTCGTCTTGTGTCAAAAAGATAGTTATATTTGTAGTACAAGGGACATGAAAACGAAAAAAGCCAAGCAAAATAGTTCTTTTTTTTACTAAAATTGAGAATGGAAATGGGAATTGTGTCAAAGAGACAACAACCCGCCCAAATAAAAAACAACAGCAGAGGGTCACCAACAGGTCTTCAATGTAGCGAGAAATTCCCGCACACGGAGGCGTCCTTCAGCTGGCCCCTAAACAAATATATACTAGTCCAGTGATAATGAACGCCATACTAATTTCCAAATTGTACACAAGAAACTAAAATTAAAATAATACAAGACTAATAAAGGCCAGAGGCTCCTGACTTGGGACAGGCGCAAAAATGCGGCGGGGTTAAACATGTTTGTGAGATCTCAACCCTCCCCCTATACCTCTAACCAATGTAGTAAAGTAAACGCATAACAATACGCACATTAAAATTCAGTTCAAGAGAAATCCGAGTCTGATGTCAGAAGATGTAACCAAAGAAAATAAACAAAATGACAATAATACATAAATAACAACAGACTACTAGCAGTTAACTGACATGCCAGCTCCAGACTTCAACTAAACTGACTGAAAGATTATGATTTCATCATATGAACATCAGGCACAATCCTTCCCGTTAGGGGTTTAGTATCATACCATCATAACATATATGAGAAGAACATAACCCGTGTCATGCCAACAACTGTTTTTAGAATAAATGTGTTTAGTTCCGATGCAAAGACCTTATCAATGACTCAATATTAACGCCAAAATATGCAATCTTTAATGACTTGACAACAGTATCGTAATTATATCCCTTCTTAATAAGTCTATTCAAAGGTTTTGTAAGTTTCTGAGGTGAATACTGACACCTTTGTGCTTTATAAAGAATATTACCATAAAAAATTGGATGTGAAATACCTGAACGTATTA
The DNA here is from genome assembly GCA_019925275.1 of Mytilus edulis. NCBI lineage: Eukaryota > Metazoa > Mollusca > Bivalvia > Mytilida > Mytilidae > Mytilus > Mytilus edulis. Next base: position 11,093,396 of record CM034359.1, read on the forward strand.
AAAGTCTGCATGTTGAGCTATATTTACGAATAATGTCTTTATACCGATGATAAAATTTAGTAAAAGTTTTGACTAGTTTGTGATATCGAAAACCCTGGTGTAATAATTTTTCAGTAATACATAAATTTCTCTCGTTAAAATCTAAAACATTGTTACATACACGAGCGAATCGTACAAGTTGAGATATATAAACACCGTAAGATGGTGACAAGGGAACGTCACCATCTAAAAACGGATAATTAACGATAGGAAATGAAAAATCATCCCTTTTATCATAAATTTTAGTATTCAGCTTTCCATTAGTGATATAGATATCAAGATCGAGAAAAGGGCAGTGGTCATTGTTAGTATTATCTTTATTTAAAGTAAGTTCAACAGGATAAATTTCATTAATATACATACTGAAGTCGTCATTATTGAGAGCCAAAATATCATCCAAATATCTAAAAGTATTATTAAATTTGTTTATCAGATGTTGTTTCGATGGGTCTTTGCTTATTTTTGTCATAAATTGTAACTCATAACAATACAAAAACAGGTCCGCAATTAGTGGTGCACAGTTAGTCCCCATTGGAATTCCGATAATCTGACGATATACGGAATCCCCAAAGCGAACAAAAATGTTATCTAGTAAAAATTCAAGGGCATATATAGTATCAAAGCATGTCCAATTAACATAGTTTTTTTGTTTATTGCTACTAAAAAATGACCTAAAAGAGTTTGAACATATATATTCACATTCTGATTTTTTGAATGCCCATTTAATTAGGTGTGTGAATTTTTTCTTAATGAGAATGTGAGGCAATGTGGTATACAGGGTAGAAAAATCAAAACTTTGAACAGATTCAAAATCACCAATATAAGCATGCAATTTATCAAGTACTTCCAACGAGTTCTTGACACTCCAAAAGTAATTTATTCCACTATTTTCGAAGGCCTTATTTGAACAATTTATTATCAGGTTTTTAATTGTACCAAGTGTGCTGGTAAGAAGAATAGACAATTTAGTAGTTGAACAATGTAACATGTTACAAAAATAGTGCTTTATCTATGATTCCATTGAAACAACATCATGTAGATATTAGGATTTGAACAGAGAATTGTTTTAAAATATTTTTTTTCAACTTTCAGATAGAGACTGTAAGTAGTTTTAATAAAACGATGAATTTGTTATACCAGAACTGTAACAAATGTCAAAAGCTACAGTATTAGTATTGTTAAGAAATTTGAAAATATCTATATAATAGTGTGAATAAAGGACATGTTAGGTAATGGTAATTTAGAGGCAACAACAAAGTGTAGAATATTAAAGGGAAGTTTGTTTTTATCACAACCTTTATCTATTCTTTTCTTTAGAAACTGTTATTTAGTTTTGTATTTTGAAAATACGAACTAAATAACATTTCGAACTTATCTGCTCACACGCACCGGAGAACCTGAAACTATACCTGGTAGATTTATAGCGATCTTATTTATATTCTACATTTCAAAGCTTACGTGTGGGTATTGAAATTGAGCTTAAGCATACACCTCACTGCTGGTTCAACAATGCCCTTTAAGTATTGCTGCGGAATTTGTCAAATGTCGATTACTGTACACGCATAGTTGAACGGTGATGCCGGATTGTAAATATAAAATAAAGAGTTTTTCAGGGAAAAGTATAACTCATTTAGGAAGAAATCACCATAGCCTCCACATAACATATGATAAAAAGATGATTTCCTCTTACTGAACAATTCAAAGTTTGGAAGATATATTCATTTGATATTTCTATATAAATAAAGGTCCCCATAACACCATTTTGTTTGCTTGAAATCTTGATATCTTAAATTGCGTCTAGTATTTTCAGATTTATCTTCTCGACAACCATGGCTAATGTTGACTATATACAAAGTCTTTTAAAAGCACTTGCAAGGGAAAATAAGTCATCAAGCTAATATCATATCCTGGTGCTTATGGGGATATTTTTAATCAAAAGATGTTTGTTTGTTCAAAACTTTATGGAGTCATTATAATTTGGTTGATCGATAAGGAATAAATGTGTTCTTGTCATGACAAAAAAAAAGAGATTTGGAATATAGATGATTCCCATTTGATTGCAAAATTTAAAATTTCTGAATGTCTTCCCGTATATCATGGATTTTATAATGCATTTCACCCTTCTTCAAAGAGAGGCATATCATAACTGCTTGAAGTGTTGTTATAATTTTGTTATGTTTTTCATTCATATTTTTGTTTGTCTCAGACTGCCTGGTAAAGCCATGTGCGCATGGCAAATGTACAAATGCAGGAAATACCTTTAAATGTACATGTGATGCCGGTTATACGGATACTAAATGCGATAAAGGTAAGTTTATTTACATATTTTTGATGATATAACAAATATCACACCAATGGAATAAAGGTACATTTATTTACATGTTGATATAATAGCTCTTATACCAAATCTTTAAAATCGATATTTGAAATCGCTAATAAATATATACAAATATGAGAACTTTCATACATAAAATATCAACTATAGACAAAAAATCGTACGTAACACGTTAAGTAACAACATTTAAACTGACAGTTGCTACCTAGCTTTGTATTGATATAAGTCTATATAAGACTGCATCACGTAAATCATCATTTGCACACATTTCGGTTTACTTTTGTGGTATATGTAATGAATAAATAGCAAATTATTTGAGGAAGCCACATGTATATCTAGACTGAGTATTTTTCCGCTCATGAAGGGGTTTGTGTTCCATAATGTATAGTTTTCTTTGTAATGTTTTATAAAGGAATAATTCTCCCTGATGCAAAGCTTTGATTCCTTGTTCGGCTTTAGATACAGTCTCTTTTTTTTCTTTTTTTTAGTTTATAAGCTCGTCAGGTTTTTTATAATGCTTTTTCTTTTATATACGTCGACCTCGATATTAGTATAAAAACATCTGTTGTCATAATACTAATCTCACACGAATCAATGGTATCTCTAATGTAAAGAATACTGTTTGTCTTTTCTTTGTTTTTTTTCTCTTAAACAAAGTTGTTGTATCTTTTTATTTTACTTGTGATTAGGTATAGCCCGCTCAGAATATCATCAGTATTATTTCAAAAGCAGTATTTCTTGTATTGTTTGTTTGTCTTGAAAATACTGCATGGTGATGATAATTTTGTTATCCTTAAAAGTTATGATTTCCTTAATACTACACTTCTTGAACCAGCGGTAGTGCACTATCATAAACTGGCATACAAGTGAAAGTTTAGCCAGATATAAAACCAGGTTTAATCCACCATTTTCTACATAAGAGAATGCATGTACCAAGTCGGAATATGACAGTTGTTACCCATTCGTTTAATGTATTTGAGCTTTTGTTTTTTGACATTTGATAAGGGACTTTCCCTTTGAATTTTCCCAGAGTTTAGTATTTTTGTCATTTTAATTTTTCACATAATCTTAATAAGGCAACAGTACATAATCTTAATAAAGGCAACAGTACATAATCTTAATAAAGGCAACAGTACATAATCTTAATAAAGGCAACAGTACATAATCTTAATAAAGGCAACAGAAGTATAGAGTATCTCTTTTCATATTAAAAAATATAGTGCACGACTGTATTGATTTTTGTAACTTAAGGAACAGATTTTGTGGGATTTTTTGTTTATTTTAAATGTTGAAAATTTGTTCATCTTTTTTTTTTTACATTGCAGTCATCAATCGTAAGTACTATTTTGTAGAAATGAATAAACACTAAATTTATCGCATTTAATTCAGAATTCAAAAACACAGCTGTTTTCTTACTGTTTTTTATATACATATAATTTTCTTTTAAAATACTAATTCGCCATGCTCAAATAGTTCTAAAAAGTACACCAAAAAGTAAAAAATCACCAGACGCGCGTTTCGTCTACATAAGACTTACCCATGACGCTCAGGTTAAAATAGGTAGAAAGCCAAACAAGTATAAAGATGAAAAGCAACGAATATATAGAATATTAAATAAATGAAACAACATATTAATAATAACTGTGAATACAGCTGTAGCAACCTTTGATATTTTTCAAACTAAAGCCCTTCATTATATATTCAGGTAAGCAGTATATATATCCAATCATATCATAGTATAAACAATAAATCTATCTTCAAAAGAGGAAAACAAAAGTTTACCAGAAAGGTTAGAGAACTATACTATCTGTCAAAAGTAAGAAATAATATTTTCTACTATATTTTAGCACACATTTATGCATTATTTATTACTTTCATTCAAAAATAATAAATACATCTGCATTTGATTTTGCACTTTGATTTGGGACTTTCTTATTTGAATTTTCCTTAAAGTTCAGTATTTTTGTGATTTTACATTTTTCTTCTAGACTGTTCACCGAACCCCTGTGTCCATGGCTCATGTAGAAACAATCCCACTGGATACAGTTGTGTATGTAAAACTGGGTATATAGGCAACAGATGTGAACAAGGTACGAAATTCAACGGAAAACCATTTTCAAGAAAAAGACAATCTTAAAATCTTATGTCTATTCTTTATGCATATCTTTGTAATGTTAATTTTGTTCACGCAATGAACTCAAACTAACAGCGTACCTGAAAGACAAGTAGTAATATTACTACGAATATGAGCTGGTAATTATTAAATATTAGATAAATTATTAAAAAAGAATTAAAACATTTGAAAAAACGATAATAAGCAAACATCACATAATTTGAAAAAAACACATATTACGTGCAAGATCAAGACAATGCTTGGTAAACGAAGGTAAGTTAATGATTAATCACATGAACACAAGCATATACATACATTTAATTCAATATTCAAAGCCTTCTGTTGCCATCTTAAATATAAATAAAATATCTCAAAAAGTTCAAAGATTGGGTTTACAATATTATATACTAGAATCATGAGTAAGGGCTATGTAAATAAACTCATCTGTGCGACCAAACTTCAAAGTTGGAAAGCCAGGCAGTAAACAATACATACCAACTTGGTATGTGTTAAATCATGTGCGATAAACCGTCGCTTTATATTATTACATTTAACTGAAAAGGGTCAAAACAGTTTACCAAGCGGATTCGTCCAAATTCTGATAACAGAAGATGACAAATAAGAAAAAGTGATAAAAATATTATATGAATGAAAATCACTACTCACCTTCACTACATTATATGTTTAAAGAAAAACTACATGTACATCTTCAGTCAAAATAATCATGAGACAACTTATAAAACGTGTTGTTCGTTGGAGATATTATTCCATGTCAACAGGAAGTAACTCTCATAGTAATCAATTACTTATTTTTTTTATTTTTTGCAGTTTTAGATCGTAAGTATATCTATCCATGACTTAAAAAAAGGGACGAAAGATACCAGAAGGACAGTCAAATCATAAATCGAAAATAAACTGACAACGTTATGACTAACAATAAAAAAAGACAAACAGACAAACAATAGTACACATGACACAATATAGAAAACTAAAGAATAAACAACACAAACTCCAGCAAAAACTATCTCAGGTGCTCCGGAAGGGTAAGCAGATCCTACTCCAAATGTGGCACCCGTCGTGTTGCTTATAAGATGACAAGTCCGGTAAATAGTATAATTCGGTATGTCACATTCATGAAGGGGAACGGGATTGTAGTTACGTAGTTAACTTGGGTGTAAGTTGCTTGATTTTGAAAATTCATCAAATGGTTTAAATTTATATAAGGTAACAAGTCCGGTAAATAGTATAATTCGGTAGGTCACATTCATGAAAGGGAAGGGGATTGTAGGTACGTAGTTAACTTGGGTGTAAGTTGCTTGATTTTGAAAATTCATCAAATGGTTTAAATTTATTAAAAAAAAGTCTTTTTAGCTCACCTTGCCCGAAGAGCCAAGTGAGCTTTTCTCATCACTTTGCGTCCGGCGTCCGTCGTCGCCGTCCGTCGTCGTCCTCGTCCGTCGTCGTCCTCGTCCGTCGTCGTTAACTTTTACAAAAATCTTCTCCTCTGAAACTACTGGGCCAAATTAAACCAAACTTGGCCACAATCATCATTGGGGTATCTACTTTAGAAAATGTGTCCGGTGACCTGGCCAACCAACCAAGATGGCCACCATGGCTAAAAATAGAACATAGGGGTAAAATGCAGTTTTTGGCTTATAACTCAAAAACAAAAGCATTTAGAGCAAATCTGACAGGGTAAAACTGTTTGTCAGGTCAAGTATATATCTGCCCTGAAATTTTCAGATGAATCGGACAACCTGTTGTTGGGTTGCTGTCCCTGAATTGCTAATAATTTTAAGGAAATTTTCCTGTTTTTGGTTATTATCTTGAATATTATTATGGATAGAGATAAACTGTAAACAGCAATAATGTTCAACAAAGTAAGATTTACAAATAAGTCAACACGACCGAAATGGTCAGTCGACCCCTTTAGGAGTAATTGCCCTTTATAGTCAATTTTTAACCATTTTTTTCTTAAATCTTAGTAATCTTTTACTCAAATCTTCTCCTCTGAAACTGCTGGGCCAAATTAAACCAAACGTAGCCACAATCATCATTGGGGTATCTAGTTTAAAAATCTGTCCGGTGATTTTTCTAATCAACCAAGATGGTCGCCATGGCTAAAAATTGAACATAGAGGTAAAAATGCAGTTTTTGGCTTATAACTCAAAAACCAAAGCATTTAGAGCAAATCTAACAGAGGTAAAATTGTTTATCAGGTCAAGATCTATCTGTCCCAAAATTTTCAAATGAATCAGACAACCCGTTGTTGGGTTGATGCCCCTGAATTGCTAATTTTAAGGAAATTTTGCTGTTTTGGGTTATTATCCTGAATATTATTATAGATAGAGATAAACTTTAAACAGCAATAATGTTCAGTAAAGTAAGATTTACAAATAAGTCAACTCGACCGAAATGGTCAATGGACCGCTTTAGGAGTTATTGCCCTTTATAGTCAATTCTTAACCATTTTTCGTAAATTTTAGTAATCTTTTACAAAAATCTTTTCCTCTGAAACTACTGGGCCAAATTAGTCCAAACTTGGCCACAATCATCTTTGGGGTATCTTATTTAAAAAAAATGTGTCTGGTGACTAGGCCATCCTACCTAAATGGCTGCCACGGCTAAAAATAGAACATTTGGGGTAAAATGCAGTTTTTGGCTTATTACACAAAAACCGAAGCATTTAGAGCAAATCTGACTAGGTTGCTGCCCCTGAATTGGTAATTTTAAGGAAATTGTGCCGTTTTTTTTTTATTATCTTGAATATTATTATAGATAGAGATAAACTGTAAACAGCAATAATGTTCAGCAAAATAAGATCTACAAATGAGTCAACATGACCAAAATAGTCGATTGACCCCTTAAGGAGTTATTGCCCTTTATAGTTAATTTTTTACAGTTTTCATAAACTTTTGTTAATTTTCAGAAAATATTTTCGACTGTAATTACTAGGACAAGTTCATTATATATAGAGATAATTGTAGCAACAAGAATGTTAAGTAAAGTCAGATTTACAAACACATCACCATCACCAAACAAAATTATGTCATGAATGTATCTGTGTACATTGTTTAATATGCACATACACCAAGGTGAGCTCTTGAGAGCCTCTAGTTTCATGCCAATATCAAAACTCAAATCATTTCTTTTAGAGGGAAACAACACTTTTGTTATTGGTACACGTTTTTTAAGTACAGATTGGTTACTTTTAGTATGGACATTGCTAACCATATGATATTCAATAAAGACAACAATAGTATACCGCTGTTCGAAAGTCATAAATCGATTAAAAGAAAACAAATCCAGGTTACAAATTAAAATGGAGGAAAATACATCAAATATAAGAGAAAAACAACATAACAAAATATGCGGAACTATTACTTTCAAAACTTTGGTTCCACAATTCTCTTCAATTTTCTCTTCAATTTTCTTAATTATATTAACCTTTATAACTCTTTTTCGAGCTGCACTAAAGAGCCTGTTTTAACGAATTGTGTGTCTGGCGTACAAAATTATAAATCTGGTATCTATTAAAATATTGTTAGTTTGATTATTTAGTTGTTACCTTTTAAACTGTCATGAAACATAATTTGTTTTTCAATCCATAGACAAAAAACGACGGTTACCAGATTTGAAACAATATTTTTATCCCATCTATTAGCATCAATTGTTCTGCACCAGATGTTAATTTGTCATTTGTCATTTGAGGTTTAGATATTTCAAAATTTGAAATTTTAGTTTTTCATTTTTGGTTTTTCGACTTTGAGTCGACTACCACTACACACTCATGAAGACGAAACACGTCTTCTGCACTGATTGATTTCCATACAAACTGTCTGAACAAATTTTACACTTCTGGTTTTCGTAGTAAATTTATCTAATTTCTTATAACTGTATTGAGAAAATACCATACATAACTATTGTATGTGTGTTCTATTGTACCTGGATCTACAAATAATAAAAAAACTTTCTCGTTGAAATGAGTGGAAAAAAGTTCATGTTATGAAATAAATGGACTAAAACATGTTTTCCTTTTTTCTCTTGAGAGATGTTTCAGCGCCATTATAACATTATATTTTTAGATTGTAAAACAAACGTATGTGGAAGACATGGTGCATGTGTCAACAGCCTGACAGGGTACACATGTCGATGTTATACAGGATATACCGGAGCGGCATGTCAAAATAGTAAGTGTGTATCTGGTGGGTTCTAAACAGGTTAGGGTATACTTGTCGATGTTATACAGGATATACCGGAGCGGCATGTTAACATGGTAAATATTTATCTGGAGGATTTTAAACTGTGATTTGTATACAATTCACTTAAAACGAATATGTTATTATTCGTCTTTGTGTTTCAAACCACGATATGGTGACAGTGGTTTAAAAACAAAAGGTTCCAATGGAGGATCTAACTATCTGTAAAGGAACAATAGAAATTCGGGAATAATTCATATTTGGGTTTCTTATAATCGAGGAGAATATGACAGGAATGTAGCTACGATATGTGGAACAAAACATATGTCATTTAGGACGCATAGCAAAGGAACAAATGAAATATGTTTCCGTAAATTAGAATCAAACTAAATGTTGTTTTTATATACATATACACATTCATGGTTCTACAATCTGTCGATAAATTTATCTTAAAATTTTTAATGAAGTCTTTACACTAAATCTATCAGATGATGGAAGTGAACTGATTGATATTTAATTGATAAGACTTGATTGCATGATTTTTAGGTCTTTCCAATTTTCGTGGAAAAACCTTTTGTTTTTCTTCCGTCTGAGATGCTTTTTTGTTTTACAACATATCGTATGGATGTTTGGCCAATGATGTTGTACAGTAATTGGGGTTTCAAAACTCACCCTGTTTGACCGAACACTTATTCGTATAGGAGTTATCTTCCCGCGTCCCCTTTTTCTTGTTATCGCTACATGTCTAAAACGGTAAAAGATTTTAACAAACTGTTTTCACCAAACTGTTCGTCTACTCTTAAGAATGATTTGGTTTATTTTGACTGGAGATATTGGTAGACATCTGATGGGAGTTATTTCCCTTTGAAAATTTAAGATAGGCGATATTTTTTATATAAAGTCCTTGGTCTATTTGAAGGAAATTGAGGTCAAGGTCAAAGGTCAGGGTCATGTTCTCAATTTTGAATTTTGCTTGTTATCTTTATTCAAAAGAAACCGTAACAATTAATGATATGTTTTTGCTAAATAACCATTTACAATAATGCGCAACTTCAACCCGTCTTAGTCTTTAGTTTTCTATGTTGTGTCTTGTGTACAATTATTTGTCTATTTGTCATTTTCTTTTTTTAGCCATGGCGTTGTCACTTTATTTTCGATCCATGAGTTTCAATGTCCATATGGTATCTTTCCGTCCTCTTTTACAGGAATGACATTCTTATTACATCAGAATCTTTTTCCTAAAAAGAATTATACAACACTGACTTATTTTTATAATAATTTGGACAATAGTACACGTGGTATGTTGAACATTGTGGTTATTTTAACATTTTTAAGCGAGAACCAAAAACGTGCTAATTCTTTGTTTAATATCTTATATTTCAGTTATAAATCGTAAGTACTATTTTTTATACAACATAATATTTACATTAATGATTTATGGTTTTCTCGCTGATCATATTTATAGATAGTAATACAAGCACTGCTATTAAATAAAGGCAACAGTGGTATACCGCTGTTTGAAAGTCATAAATCGATTGAGAGAAAACAATTCCTGGTTACAAACTAAAACTATTGTAAACACATCAACTATAAGAGGAAAACAACGAAACAACAAAAACACTAAATTGCACCAAAACGACAATGCAACACACACAAAAAAACACTATAAGATAACAACTGCCATTTTCCTGACTTGGTTCATGGCATCTTTAGAAAATATGATGGGTGGAACCTGGTTTTCTGGCTAGCCAAACCTCGCGTTTTTAAGGCAATTTTGAATATAACACTAAAATTACAAAAGTACGTGACAGGACTACAGTACAAAATAAATATAAGAACATTTAGGACATAGAAATGCACAAATATATGAATATTACAATAGGTCATTTCGACATGTTAATATATATCAAATGCATGAGGTTTTATAATTTGACAAACCATAAGTGCGTTTTATCGACATAAGACTCACCAGCCACGCTCAGAACAAAAAAGTAAAGAAAGCCAAACAGGTACAAAGTTGAAGAGCATTGATGACCAAAAATTCTCAGAGGTTCTGCCAAATACAACTTATGATATATATGCCTGAGATAGGTAAATCCATAGTATCTAGAATAATTCTTACTTTTCTAAATAGTAAATTTATAAAAATGACCACATAATTAATTGTTTTTTTTTCTTCATTTCGTTATTCGTACGGATACAAAAAACAACAACATTTAAATCAGAAATAAACATATTTATATATATATATATATAGTGAAAGAAAAGATGACTGTAATGACTATCAATTGTCATCTGTTTTTCTTGAAGACTGTTCTCCAAATCCATGTATCCATGGTTCATGTAGAAACACGCTTTCAAGATATAGATGTTCCTGTCAAACTGGATATAAAGGCTCGAGATGTGAACAAGGTATTGAATACAAATTGAGTTATAATATTTCCCCAAATAACCTACAATGAAATTTACTGATACATTCATCCTTATGTATATCGTTTTTGCAACTATTTTTGATGTCTTCTGATTAGTTTTTGCGGTAATTGGTTGATGCATCGTTTCGTCAATGTATACTATCGCCATTTATGTAATATACATGTACATGTGGTATGTTTTTTCGCTAAATTTTTACAAAAGAGATCATTAAAAACTAAAATTGCAAATTCACATAGATAAATCCCTTCTTCTTTCTCACAAAAAAACCCCAAGTTCTTCAGGTGATGTCTTTTATATAGCCCGTTAACATTGAAACGGTCCTTGTAAACAAGTCGATCGTTTACAAAAACTGGTTTAAGATATAAACAAGCTAACACTGCAAATGGCATAACTCTGGCTTTGTCAAGTAATGCGAAATAACCTGTGTCTATTTCAAGAATTGTTCTTTCTGTTATAATATATTTAAAAAAAATAAGGGTAAAGTGCATCTTGTGTACAGTGTAATAGCAAACGCCTGCTCTAAAAGACGGGCAAAAGATATAAGGGGGAAATTCAAACTCATAGATCGAAAATAAACTGACAATGAAATGGCTAAATAAGAAAAGGACAAACAGACAAATAATAGCACACAAGACACAAAACAATAACAACCGAAACCAAGGAGTAAACAAAGACTCACAAAACCAAAGGACATTTACATCAACAGTTATAAATAATAATTAAGAAACAACACGAACTCCACAAAAAACCGGGAGTGAAATCAGGTGCTCCCGAAGGGTAAGCATTTCATGCACCGTATACGGCACCCGTCGTGTTATTTATTTGTTCAGTTCGGTAATGATGGTGGTTATAATAAATGCGGAAGAATATCAGATATGATTTCTGACACACTTTTGTCATAATGGCCAATCAGATCATGATGGCGACCGTAATATTTCTTGAGTGATGACCTTAATTTGATTGGTGTATAGCCCTGTTTTATCAACTTTTGAGAAAGCAGTATTCCTCGTTCAACAAAATCAACGTACTTTGAGCTAGCTCTAGAGTAGCGTATCAATTGAGACACATATACTCTATATGCTGGTGCCGCTGGGATGTTGCTACACAGAAATGGCAAGTTGACTATCGGAAAATTAAAATCATTGCGTTTATCATAAATTTTAGTATTCAACCTACTATCAGTAGTTATTTCGAGAAAAAGGTCTAAATATGAAGCAGATTTATCTGTGTTGGTAGTATCTTTAATTTCAAGTTCACTTGAATATATTGAATGTAAGTGATCACTGAATCTATTATTATTAAGAGACAGTACATCATCAATATACCGAAAGGTGAAATTAAAAGACGGGGATAATTCCTTTTCTCCTTTCTGTACAAGCCCTTTATTAAATTCTGCTTCATAGGAATATAAAAACAAATCTGCAAGTAGAAGAGCGCAATTGGTACCCATTGAACATAGAACATAGAAATTGTTATCAAAGGTACCGGGATTATAGTAATCTTTTCCTAGGATAAGAAAAGCCTTAGTTTTGTAACAGGAAATTTATTCAAAAAAAATGACCATATAATTGATATTCATGTCAACACCGAAGTGCTGATTACTGGGCTGATGATACCCTCGGGGACGAAACGTCCACCATTAGTTGCATCGAACCAGTGGTGTAAGAAAACTTACAGAAAACTAGACTAAGAAACACGAATCCCACCCAAAACTCGGGGTGATCTAAGATGTTCCGGAAGATTAAGCAGATACTGTGCCACATGTGACACCAATAGTGTAGCTTATGTTATAACAAACCCAGTAAATAGTATAATTCGGTAGGTCACATCCGTGAAATGGGAACAGGTTTGTATTTACGACATAAGGAACATATCCGATATCATCTTTGGAACAGATAATTCATAACGCTCAACCAACTTGATGGCGTTCGTACAATTTACGAAGGTTATGGCTTTCTTTTATGTTTTAATATACCAGCTTATGTGCCTGTCCTTAATAAAAAAAATCCATGATGATATTATAGTTAATTTCTTATATTTCAGTTATAGATCGTAAGTATTATTTTGTACTATAATTGTTATTAGAAATGTTCATAGTTTTCGAACCGATTATATTTACAAATATTAATATCATCAAAACTCATTAAAACATATAACTTATATATTCTTTATTTTCTGAGTTTTGATATTCGAACACATATTATTTTTTAATCATACATAATTAAGTAGCATAAATATATTGAAACAAAAGATGACCGATTTCAACTTCAACTGCAATGACTATAAATTGGCAAATGTTTTTCTTGTAGACTGTTCTTCGAATCCATGTATCCATGGATCCTGTAGAAACAACCTCTCAGGATATAGTTGTTACTGTCAAACTGGATACACAGGCTCGAGATGTGAACAACATAAACAAGGTATGGGATACAAATTGAATTACTATGTTACCCAAAACATTACTAAAATGAAATTTACTAATTTATTGATCCGTAGGTTTTATTGAAATAGAATTTTACTAATTCATTGATCCGTAGGTTTTTATTCCTTACAATTTTGTTTATGTCTTTTGGTTGTTTTTGTGGTATTTGGTTGCTGCAATGTTACGTACAAGTATTATAGCCATTGATTTGTAAGCAGGACCATCATGATATGATCGTGAAGAAAATCAGTATAATTACAAGTGAAAGCAGAGAGACAACACAAAAGCGGGGGGCGAAAAATAGAAAATTAAGTCTAATAAAAAAAAACTGACAACACAATGGCAAACACATATATTTTATAGAAAAGAAATAGTAACTGTACATCGACTGTAAAAATGAATGTAATGCAAAACGGTTAAAGACCTCCATGTTTATTTGTGATATATGATTTATAAATTATTTGCTTTTTTTAGGGTAATTCAATGAATGGTTAGATCATATATTTTTTTAATTTTAATTTGCCGCTGAGTCTCATTTACTTATACAATTTGAAATGGTAATTCTACTCAAATATCAACCATTGATTCCAGATACACAAATGCGAATGTTATCTTTAATCGCTTATATCTTACACTTACTAAAACATTGTTGCAAATTAAGTTTGCATGTCGATTCCTTTTACGTGGCTTCGTTTAAAATGCAGTAACAATTTTAACTTCTAAATTTTATAATGTAACTGAGCTTTTTGCGAAGTCAAATTAAAGTGACAGTATGTTAATTAGTTATATAGTAAGGTATATCGAAAATTGATGGCCTTGTTTGTGGCGTCAATAATGTGTTTCCGTAGTTTTTTTTTTACCTATGACATCAATGAAAAATACAGGAGTGCGGACATTTTACATCGTGTGCTTTAAATTCATAGTTGATGGTTTCTACCCGAAATATTTCAAAATTTGGATTGCAGCAGTTAAGGCAAAGCTATATATTGATATATAAAGTATTTCCAAATGCATATTAATTAGTGTAACCTTTTCATAAATAATCAAAATTGTATAACCGGTTCATACAGATATCGACCACTTTCATTTAGTCAGCTATTTGTAACTTGACTAAACCAGGTTGACCCACATTGAGTTAATTGGACGACGCGTTTTGCGCGGACTAAGTTTTAAAATGCATTTACAATTACTTTGCTAAATTAAGTACTGTAACTTTCTTATTTGGGCAGGCAATTTGATAAGTGATGTGTAGTAAAAGAAAGTATATCACCTTGTTTGTGACGTCGATAACATTTTTATAAAGATTGTTACCTAAGTCATTAATGAATACACAGACATCGGGTAATTTTACGTAGTGTGATTCAAATTCAAAATTCATAGTTTATACCCGATACATTTCGTATGAACAGTTTTGCAGTAGAATTAAAACAAAGGTCATGTATTTATATATCTAAAATATGTTAATGCAAAATTTACTCACTTTAAATAAAGGCAACAGTAGTATACCGCTGTTCAAAACTCATAAATCCATTGACAAAAAACAAAATCGGGGTAAAAAACTAAAACTGAGGGAAACGCATTAAATATAAAAGGAGAACAACGACACAACATTAAAATGTAACACACACAGAAACGGACTAAACATTAGACAAAATCCTATGAGAATAACAAAGATAACATCAAAACCAAATACATGAATTTGGGATAGATAAGTACCGTGAAACGCCTTATCGTAATGTGAATTCACACTCAAAAATAAGAGAAAACAAACGACACAACGGAAACACAACGTTAAAATGTAACACACACAGAAACGAACTATTATATAACAATGGCCATATTCCTGACTTGGTACAGGACATTTTTAAAGGAACAAATGATGGATTGAACCTGGTTTTGTTGCATGCCAAACCTCCCTCTTTTATGGTCATGTGAAATATAACATTAAAATGACAACACAACATTACAGGACTACAATAGCAATAAAAAGGAGAACACAATTGACAAAAAAAACTGTAAAAAAAACCCGACAAAGCTTTGGATTCTCCAAATTAAGGCCACATTAATTTAACGATGATAAAATCTCGTGGATCGATTGAGAAAATTAAAACCCAAGGAAACAAACAAAATCTGAGGTAATGGGAGCGAACTCTAAAAGGATGACACGATGCAATGATGGGGTAAGCACCTCATTTAAAGCTCTGTATAGATAAAGTTTGTTTTATGATATACAGTCTAACCTGCTTAAGACGCCACCATTACTTTGAGATCCCTCTGTAGTTCATTTCATATAAATTGAACCTATCTTTTATGACCAACTGTTTTAAGAGACCACTTGTTTGCTCTCTCTTACGTGGTCTTTTAAAACAAGTTTAACTGTATTTATGTTAAAGATTGTTATCATATTTATTAATTTTGTACATTGTTTCTTCAATTTTCAGTTGTCAATCGTAAGTACTTTGTTATATTGAAATTATTCTGTTAACATAGTTAAAGTCTATTGTTTGTTTCCTGTTCAATTTTAGATATAAGCTTTTTAGCAAAATGTTTGGTTTGATAGTCTGAAATCCTACCAATTTTTTTTTCTAAAATAGAAATAATGAAAGCTAAAATTCTTTTGTCCCCTACACAAGAAATTCAAACATAAAGAGTAGAACCGAATTTTATAGTTAAACTCACTTTTTATATTGATGACTGTGTTTTTTGTTGTTTTTTTTAGATTGTTCTTCGAATCCATGTACCCATGGATCATGTAGAAACAACCTCTCAGGATATAGTTGTTACTGTCAAACTGGGTACAGAGGCACCAGATGTGATCAAGGTATACAATGCAAGATAAAGAATAATACTTACCCAAAACGCAAATATCTGACCAAATAATGATATAAAACATAACTAAATAGTTATTCCTTTACAGTCTTCAACACTTATCTTCCTAAATGTTCATCTTTATCAAAATTTTAGCATTGAGCGGGATCATGTTTTATTGTATACTGTTAGAAACGTTTTTATTCTCAATTCATTTGATGTGTACTGTTGCAAGTACTCTAAAATGGATATTCTGTGTTTGCAGTCTTATTGTTAAAAAATTGAAAACAACATGTTTAATAATGTAATGCGTCCGTAGCGCTTTTCTAGATATACCTTCATCAGGAACGCTCAAAACCAAACATTTCAAATCCGAGGATGTACATATGTTTTGGTTTAAGGTTTAGCATAATGGATGTATTGTGATGTAAAAAATATTTCTATATACATTTTGCAAAGCTATTACTTTCAGACATTTATTGTAGCTAAAAGATCCAACCTTGATTGAAATGACGGCAAATTGCATGATTTCGAAAAATATTTTAGATATTTAATTTTAATTGTCTTTTATCATTCGTTACAGTAATACAACGTAAGTACTATATCTATGGCTTAATAATTTGTATCAAATAGTGTCGTATTATTATAAACGGTAAGAGCAAAACTGGTACGATGGAGTCAATAATTTCCTTCTTCATCAAACTCACAAGTGGTGTTCAAGTAAAAACAAATATGAAGCCAAGTTTTCTCTTCTAATGGGTTGAAAAGGCTAGTTGACTAATGGTCATAACCAGTGAAAGCCACTAGGTTGTTAAAATACTTTTCAAAGTTACCAAGCTTTTAATTCGACTAATCAATGGCGCGTACATAAATTAGATAAAGTCTAAAATCATGGAAAAACTGAATAATCCATTTATGTTTACACATGTCCCATTGCATTTTTCAAAAATAAAATTTAGCTAAACTCGTGTTATATACGTACCTGGCTTACTTATATATATTAGAAATTAAGGTAGCTATCATGGAAATTTATACATTTATTAGATTAAAGATTGTGTTTGGTTCTGCATGACACAAAAACTAGACTACAGATATAGACATTGCTGTATCAATGTTAAAATTGATTTGACATTATCGAATATGAAAAACGACATTAAAATTTGGACGTAAAATATGAGTTGAAATAAATTGTCATTCAAAACTTACCACGCATATGAAGATAACAAAAACAGAGAGAAAATACCAATGCACATTTAAATATCATAATTGATAAAACCAAAACAAAACAATGCCAAAAAAGAAAAACAACAGTGAACGACCCTCTACCCAGGAAACGAAGACCTCAAATTGACAAGCCACATCCTTAAAAACAATTGGTTGATCCATTGTAAATACTGGTGACACGCATCGTATTAAACCAGTCCAGTGAATTTTCGGTGATCAATCACATTTATTTTTGAAAACTACAGTACAGCGTAACATGCTCGATAGAGTCTCATGAAATGATTTGTTTAAAGTCATTTTCGTGTTGTGTGTTAGTTCTACAATCAACTTTTCGCAAATTTAAACAGCTTTTTTGTTGTTACAAATAACGAGAATTACACAATGGAATTGTATCGTTTTGAGTATACACATACCTTTATTCAATCAACCTTTTAATTAGTTTTTATCATATCTATCTCCATTAGACTGTAGTCCTTCGCCGTGTGTGCATGGGACCTGTAACAATAGCTTGCAAGGATTTAAGTGTAAATGTCAACAAGGGTACAATGGAACCCGTTGTGATCAAGGTAAATAAACTCACAATAGATACCAGGATAGAAATTTTATATTTGCGCTAGACGCGCGTTTCGTCAATAAAAAACTCATTAGTGACGCTCGAAAAAAAAAATGTTGGAGGCCAAATAAAGTACGAACTTGAAGAGCATTTAGGAGTAAACCTTCCTAAAACTTTTGACAAATACAGCTAAGATAATCTATTCCTGATGTACAAATAAACTCACTTTCCAAATTGCTTACTAGACGTTTCGTCTATAAAAGACTCATCCGCAGCACTTGATTCACAAAAAGTTCAAGCCACCAAAGTGTGGACTAGACGATATTCATCTATCTCTGAGGGTTTCTCTTGGTTTATCGTATGTTACAGTGTTGACTTGACGATATTCATCTATCTCTGAAGGTTTCTCTTGGTTTATCGTATGTTACAGTGTTGACTTGACGATATTCATCTATCTCTGAGGGTTTCTCTTGGTTTATCGTATGTTACAGTGTTGACTTGACGATATTCATCTATCTCTGAGGGTTTCTCTTGGTTTGCCGTATGTTACAGTGTTGACTTGACGATATTCATCTATCTCTGAGGGTTTCTCTTGGTTTATCGTATGTTACAGTGTTGACTTGACGATATTCATCTATCTCTGAAGGTTTCTCTTGGTTTATCGTATGTTACAGCGTTGACTTGACGATATTCATCTATCTCTGAGGGTTTCTCTTGGTTTATCGTATGTTACAGTGTTGACTTAACGATATTCATCTATCTCTGAGGGTTTCTCTTGGTTTGTCGTATGTTACAGTGTTGACTTGACGATATTCATCTATCTCTGAGGGTTTCTCTTGGTTTATCGTATGTTACAGTGTTGACTGGACGATATTCATCTATCTATGGAGGTTTCTCTTGGTATATGGTATGGTAATGACTTGACAATATGTATCAATTTGATGGTTTTTGTTGGTTTATGGTATGTTCTCTTCAATTTCTAACTTACCACATCTTTTTTAATAAATGTCATTTAATTTCTAATACTGAATTGTTTTTTTATTATGAAGACTTTATCATTTCCAAAGCACGGGTTACATAGATTATGGAGCGTAACATGTTCTTTTTATTCATATTCTTTAGTTCATGATTGATTTCCATACGAAATTATTGTTATGTAGTTATAAAGAACTAACCAATCAATGTCAAACAGCAGGGAATAGTAGGAATATATGAATAACATTAACGGTACCAATTTTCCTGC
Source organism: Mytilus edulis (assembly GCA_019925275.1). NCBI lineage: Eukaryota > Metazoa > Mollusca > Bivalvia > Mytilida > Mytilidae > Mytilus > Mytilus edulis. The sequence goes on from CM034359.1 coordinate 11,112,765, forward strand.
ACCAGATGCGCATTTCGACAATACATGTCTCTTCAGTGATGCTCGTGGCCGAAATATTTGAAAACCAAAGCTTATACCAAGGCTACTGGGCTGGTGATGCCCTCGGGGACTAACAGTCCACCAGCAGAGGCATCGACCCAGTGGTAGTAATAACATTAACGGTAACAATTTTCCTGCACCAGATGCGCATTTCGACAATACATGTCTCTTCAGGGATGCTCGTGGCCGAAAACCAAAGCTTATATAAAAGATGAAGAGCTTTAATTCAAAAGGTTCAAAAATATAGCCAAATTCGTGAAAGGAATCAGAGCTTTGCATGAGGGAGATACATTCCTTAATTTATAATAATTTCTAACATTTTATAATTAAAATTGTATATTACCAAAGACAATGTAGTATTGCATCTTATATGTGTTTTATTTATCTTCCGCAAATCTAAAACAAAAACCGAACAGATCATCTAATTTAAAGAATGCATCATTACCTCATTAACGGTATAACTTTTATTGTTAGTTCATTCGGAGAGAAATCATATACCTTCTGTTTTCAGTAATTACTGAATTTCAATACTTTGCTTGTGTTTCAGTTATTGACTGTAAGTATGTATGTATATTATTGTGAAACTGCCTATTCTAGAAGTGGCATGAATCAGATGTGGAAACTAAAAAATTCCAAAGACCTACCGAATTAGACTATTTACCGGATTTGTTATCACATAAGCAACACGACGGGTGCCGCATGTGGAGCAGGACCTGCTTGCCCTTCCGGAGCACCTGAGATCACCCCTAGTTTTTTGGTGGGGTTTGTGTTGTTTTTTCTTTAGTTTTCTATGTTGTGTCGTGTGTGCTGTTGTTTGTTTGTCTTTTTCATTTTAGCCATGGCGTTGTCAGTTTGTTTTAGATTTACGAGTTTGACTGTCCCTTTGGTATCCTTCGTCCCTCTTTTAGAGTACATGCAATCTAACACTGATTCATTTTGCAATAGTATCAAAACATTTGACTTTTCTACACTTTACACAAGTATTCAACATTCCAAACTAAAAAACAAATTGAAAGAGTTGGTATTGTTGTGTTTCATAAAAAAGAATGACCAACGTAGATACAAGTATTTCGTCTTAAATCCTACTTTGTAAAGGATCACTCTGATTCAAACAAACAATTCTCTGAATCTTACATTATCAAGATGTTTGATTTCTTGATTGATAACATATTTGTTATGTTCGGAGGACGTGTTTTTCCATAGACTGTGGTCATTCAAATAGGAACCAATTGTGCTCCTCTTCTTGCCGACTTGTTTCTTCTTTATTATTGTGAGGCTGACTGCATACAGGAACTTCTTGGGAAGAACGATAAGAAGTTAGCAACATCCTTTAACTCTACTTTCCGCTATATAGATGATGTTCTCTCACTAAATTATTCAAAATTTGGTGACTATGTAAAACACATATATCCCATCGAACTAGAGATAAAGGATACCACAGATGCAGTCATGTCTTGACTTATATCTAGAAATGGACAATAAGGGTCGGTTGAAAACAAAACTTTTCGACACAAAAGATGACTTTCGAATTGTGAACTTTCCATTTCTAGGTAGCAACATTCCAGCAGCACCTGAATACGGGCTAAATAAATATCTCCCAATTGATACGATAATTTAACTGAACATTTATAATATTAGGATACATTTTATTGAAACGAAAACAAATCTTTATTTTACTTGTGTAATGCAAGAGAAATAAAACATGCCCAGTACACTATTTTTCGTTCGTTAGTTTTCTAAACATATCTTTTACACATATTGTAGTTGAAAATTAAAAATTCGTATGAATTTTGTTCCGGTAGATTCGTACTATAAGCTAAAATTATGCGTATAAATATTCTATCCGTGTATTATTTTTACTGAATACTCATGTTTGCGATTTTTTTCTTTTAAATACGATAATTCTCGGGCAATAATGGTGTGGTTTTTTTTGGAGGGAAGCTGTTTCCAATATTTGTTAGACACTCTGTAACAAACCACACACCTGTCAATAAAAGCAGAAAAGAGTAATAGAATAGAAGACGTAAACAACACATATCTATGCTTTATATGACGGGTTTGTTTTATATTTCTTTTTCGTATATGACATAATGAACTTTTCGTTAAACTTCTCTGATTAAATGTTTTGACTTCATTCATTTTGAATCTTTGATTTTTGCAGTCACTTGATAGACAATTGTAGTTTGATTTTACATTCAATCAAATAAACAATGTCATGAAAAAGAATGTCCTTAGTGTTATAAAAAATCAAATCCTATCTAAAACAAATGTATTTGCTAAAGCAGATATACTTTAAGAACTTTACACAACATTTGTTTTTTTTATTCAAGATTGTTTTACAAAGCCATGTGTTCGTGGTACTTGTGTGAGCAGTTTTTCAGGATATACTTGTAAATGTTTAACTGGATATAAAGGAACGACGTGTGATCAAGGTTTGTATAAATGTTAAGTTTTTTCCGCTTCATTTTTATACTTAAACCTCAAATCAGCAGTCAACTCAGAGTCCATGACAAGCGAGAAGATTTTAAATTTAAAATTCTCCCACCTTTAGCAGCAACATGCCAACTTCACCTAGTTTAAACATATTTATTTATAGTGGATTGGGAAACAAGTTTTGCAACTTATATTAATCCCTTTCCACTTTGCGGGTGCGAGTGCTGCCTTGTAGCGGCATTAGCCTGCTCTTTTTCTAAATCTACAAGGGTTTCTTTAACGTGCAAGAGATATGGCTCTCTCTTAACACAGGTCAGTCATTTATCGTCCCTTTCCGACGTACTATCATTGTTTTCTTCGAGACCATACTCGCAAATGGTGTCATTTTTGTCAAATTTTCATCCCAGACGGGAATCGAACCAGGAACCTTTGTGTTAGTAGTCCGATGCACTTACCAGTACACCACGGCTCGTATTACCTTCACCTACATATGGGATATAGATCCCCCAACTCATTCGGTATTTTAAACTGATAAAGATTAAATTACAATGTTGACAGCTGAATCCCCTTCTATTGACATTTTACCTAGTTTGTCTATTTGTTCTGCTCATTCATGGATATCAATATAATGGAACTATATTCTCCAGTCATGCAAGTAAGAGGTTCAGCTAGCCATTCGTTAGGAACTCTTCGTTTTGAATTTGAGCATTTGTAAAGGACTAAAATTGAGAAAGGAAATGGTGAATATGTCAAAGCGACAACCACCCGACCATAGAGCAAACAACAGCCGAAGGCAACCAATGGGTCTTCAATGTAGCGAGAATTCCCGCACCCGTAGGTGTCCTTCAGCTGGCCCCTAAAATATGCATAATAGTACAGTGATAATGGACGTCATACTAAACTCCGAATTATACACAAGAAACTAAAATTTAAAATCATACAAGACTAACAAAGGCCAGAGGCTCCTGACTTGGGACAGGCGCAAAATTGCGGCGGGGTTAAACATGTTTATGAGATCTCAACCCTCCCCCTATACCTCTAGCCAATGTAGAAAAGTAAAACAATAACAATACGCACATTAAAATTCAGTTCAAGAGACTCTCCGTTTTGAACTTCCATTTTAGTTCGGATTTTGTTATTTTACTTTTTAATTGCTTTTATATAAAAAAATAAGATAAAAAAAGTTAATGTTTATGTTCAAATGCAAATTGCTTGAACTATTAAATCTAAATTGTACTTTAAAAAGGTTTTCGTATAGTTATCGAATACATTATCCTTTAAAAAAAAATTAAAGGATAAATTTAATTCGCTATTATCAGTTATGCAATGATATGTAATCTGGCAAATGTCAAAACCGCACTCTTCGGTGAAAAGACATGAAACAGTTATTTCAGAGTAACCAATAAATGTAACGACTATTTAAGCAAATATAACATGGATCTCGTTATAAATGGTATCCTTCATTTGGTACATAATTTGCATGAAAATACACACTTATTCATTTAATTCTTATGAAACTTGAAAATGTAACAATAACATCAATGCGAGTTTCATATGTCGTTTTAAGTATACACTAAAAAGAAAACTCTTGTTTAAGAAACATAACCAAAACAAAATAATGGGAGATAACTCTTAAATAAATCCAATGGTTGTTTATTTATGTTCTGCTGATCTTATTGATCGATATTTAAAACATCAACGCTCTTGATAATTTGAACCTAAAACAGGAGTCAGAGCATGTGTATTGAACTATGTATAATAGAAACAATTCATGCAAACTCTAGTACCATAAACAGAATGTCCCGATATTATTATATAAGCCAGTCATATCGTGTATTGTAATTTTTGGATCAAAGAGAAAGATAAGGAATAGAATAGACAAATTAGAACACATTCGTTGTTTTGATCGTTTGTTCTAGTTTAACCTTAAATGCAAGTAACATTGACAATATGAACTTTAAATAATTTCAGTTATAGATCGTAAGTATACCTTGATTTTTTTATGCACATTGTAGGAAGTGGTTATTCATTTTTTTCTTTGTTTTTTAAAAATCACTTTAAAAAAAATTGTCTTAAACTTTCATATCACTGCGACCATAAGTGTCCTTAAACAGATTTTTTGTTAAACAAGCATAAAAAGAAGATGAACGATGCACCATATGTTATGTTCGAATTCTGAATTGCATTTTTACTTACAATATTTCTACAACAAACTATTACTCTGGAACAACATGACTTATATATCAGTTATAAATATCTCTTTATTAGTTAAAAAATACCAAACTCATATTATTGTTATATTCATTAACATGTGCACATTCATGATTCTACAATCTGTCGATACTTGTATTTTGCCAATGCACACATCTTATGTTTTTCAATTAATGTTAATGACGTCTTGACACTTAATCTATTGGATGTTAGATGTGTACTGACCTAGACGTTTGTCTTATAAACATGGTTTTTGCCAAGAAGGGCCACAAAATTACTAGTGTAAAACCATTTAAACGGGAAAACCAACGGTCTAATCTATAAAAAAAAAACGAGAAACGAGAAATACGTATAAATTACATAAACAAACGACAACTACTGTACATCAGATTCCTGACTTAGGACAAGTGCAAACATTTGCAGCGGGATTAAACGTTTTAATGGTACCAAACCTTCTCCCTTTTTCTGAAACAATAGCATAACATCACAACATAGAAAAACATACGATAAAATATCCATTGGCAGGCTTAACTCAATAAAAAAACGTAAATTAATACACTATGAACGAATAAATTTGTTCTGCGATATCTGAATGTAAATGCACAGTAAATGAAATATTAGGGATACACATTCAAGGCCAAAAAGCAAACAAATAAGTCCAAACAAAGCTGTACGTCTAATACTTGTTTTTCTGCTTTGTACTGTTAAGTTCAAACCTTTGCACCTGATTTTTATAGTTTTTTTATATATTGTACTGTTACATCACAGGGTTGGGTGCCAAAATAATGCTTTACACCAACATATTATTAATGTGCCTGTCTGAATGTCTGTATTTGTTGGTTTTTTTTTTACATAAATCAGGCCGTTAGTTTCCTCGTTTGAATTGTTTTAAATTTTTCATTTCGTGACCTTTTATAGTTGATTATACTGTATGGGTGTTGCTCATCATAATCAAATATATTGATGTTTATGCTAAAAACCTATATGTACAAATCACAGTATGAAATACAAAAGGTATCAACGTATGAAAAACACAAATTTTAATAATATGTAATAACCACTCATGTTAACAACCTTTATACACTAATCAACTTTTATCATTTCTTTTTATTAAATATGTATATCAACGCTTTTTCTATAAGCTTTGAAAAAATCAGTTCAGTACATGTTCTTTTGTTTCTACATAAAGACTGCAGTCCTAATCCATGTGTTCGTGGTCAATGTTACAATTTATTAACCAAATATGTTTGTACCTGCCCAACTGGATATACAGGGACGACATGTGCTCAGGGTTTGTATCTATGTACAGCTTATATAATGGGAATTATTTTATTGATACATGTAAGTTCAATGATATTAGTAAATATTTGACCACATTTATTCAGAGAAAAAAAAGAATAGAATAATACAAGAAAAACAATCCCAACATGTATATAAAAACGAATTAAAAGCAAACATACGGTTCTTTTATTTCTGTCTACATTACAAATCTAAAGAATATAGTGAATCATAGTCAAAAGATCTCACTTAATTGTATATCAAAAACATTTAAGACGTTGGCTGGAGAGGAATTTATAAATAATACGCAATATAAAGAAACTGACAAAAAACGAGAAAATAAAGAAGGTTAAAAGGAATTTATATGAAGAATGCATCACAAAAACTGTTTAAATAGTAAGCAATGATTTGGAAAATTACAAATTATATTAATAAGGTCGATGAATGAAAAATATTTACATTTCAAAATCTGATAGAACTTTTACCATACATCGCAGTTTTCATGTCTTATCAACTATGGCATTGACATTTTGAAAAAGGTGTGATTTTTAAAGAAAAAAAATTGTTTATCTTGAATAAACAGCATTTGGCAAACCATGTATTTAACTATTAAATGATAGCATGTGAAACAATTTGGATATGTACAAGCTCTCAAATGTAACATATCAAAACTGCTATGTCCGTCTTTCAATACTGTACACATTTGATGTTGATGTTACTTTTGTTCTTTTTCAGTAAAAAGTCGTAAGTACAATATGTTTAAACATCTTTGTCAATATACATAAAACAATGATATAAGATAATACGAAAAACTACACTACGGAGTAATACGAATTAATTTGGCATGTGTCAGATGAATTGTTTGACTACGACTTACATTGTAATTTTTAAAGACACAAATCTAACAGCATTATAGCTTCGTTCACAGAGGAGTTTTATATTAAAATTGAAATATTTCACAAATATTTTGACCCTGCAATTGTCTTTTTTTGTTATCTATTTAACAGAGTTTAATTATCATGTTCTCAATACTGTATAAAATTCTTTTCATCTCAAATTACATATGTTCCTGTAAACTGATACACATTGTTTAAATAGTTTTAAAAAACATGTGGTTGTTTCAGATTGCAGTCCTAATCCCTGTACCCGTGGTAGATGTGTCAATAGATTTTCTAGTTATAGCTGTGATTGTGAAACAGGATATACAGGTCCAAAATGTGATCAACGTATGTTCTTTTTCATTTTTTCTTACCATTTAATAATTGCTAGTACACGTTGTTTTTTATTGTATTTTTTCTCAGTGTTTTACTTCTTTCTTTTCTTCGGATAATTTGAATACTTCAAAAATACATTAATGTTAAAAACTGCAACTTTAGTCGTGATCAGATCCACTATGTTGACCGAAAATTGCTACAAAACGATTAATCAGTGAAATTCTGTTATCCCTATAAAGATATAGTAATGCTTTGATGGATGTAAACCATAAAATTATGTTAACCCGTAAGAGCATACACTTACGGTTTAGTTTAACTTGTCTCAATTTTGACGACAATGATATGTACCTATTTTCAACAAAGCTTATGATTCAAGATTCAATTTTGAACAAATATCACAAGAACCAGAGCCTTGAAGGATATTTCTGACAGTATTAATAAATAATTTCATATACGACATATCTTTGCAAAATGTATTTAAGGATAAGACTGTGACTCATTGTGACATTCAAAACAATGAAAACATTTAAGGACGTTCGCTACAAGATTTTGAAAAGACTGTTAAATTGATAGTATATGAATAAAGAAACAAAGAAAGCAGAAAAAATATGGAGGGTCCGTGTGCTTGTTTACGAGATATGAGTCATTGAAAATATGGCGGGAAATAATTCTCTGTAGATTTTGCATTCATATTACATAAGCACCTTTTTTCTTGATGATGAAATGAAGAAAAATAACAAGGATTTTATTAGATTTTCAAAGATAACATCTTTAACTAAATATTATCAAAAGCAAATCACAAAAATACTGAATTCCGAGGAAAATTCAAAACGAAAAGTCCTTTATCAAATGGCAAAATCTAATGATAAAACACATCAAACAAATGGATAACAACTGTCACAATCCTCAGTTGGCACATACATTTATAAATGTAGAAAATGGTGGATTGAACCTGGAGTTATAGCGCTAAAGTCCCTAATTACATGACAAAATCACATAACAAAACACATCAAACGAATGGACAACAACTGTCATATTCCTGAGTTGGTACAGGCATTTTCAAATGTCGAAAATGGTGAATTGAACCTGTTTTTTTAGAGCTAAACCTCTCACTTTTACAACAGTCTCATCAAATTCCTGAGTTCATTTTTTAAAACTTTAATGTTCCGGAAGAACAAACGCCTTAATCATATATCTATGAAAAGAGAAAAACGTGTACAATAAGAATATATATATATATATATATATATATTCAAATCACACTTCAAAGCTGAGCAATAAATAAACTTATACTAGAAAATGTACATAATCACATCGACAAAATAAATGATGGGGCTGATTGACGGATATGAAATTTCCGTAAAAAAAAAGATACAGAAAATGTTTTAACTTTTCAGTTTTTGACAAAAATGTTTGGACTTTGCACAACAACATTTGCTTTCAGTATCGCAATAATATATTTTGTCCTCTCAAATGTCAAATACTGTTTCTGATTCATATGTTTTTCTCGTTTTCAAAGAAAAAAGGCGTTAATTAAATTTCCATAAGAAAGAGCCAACTTGAAGATTATTTTTTTTTATCCGGGATAGTATCATAAATATGTCTTCGTCATTCCGATAGTCCTTGATGATATGTGCATCGAAAATATTAACGAAAAGAGCCAGAAATTTAACAAAAACAATTAATTTTTGGATTTTAAGGAAACTTCATAAAACCTCCAATTTTGGGGTACCCCATTTAAAGGCTTGTTGTTTGGTGTGAGCCAAGGCTCCAAGTTGAAGACCGTTCATTGACATATTAAAGTTTACTTTTATAAATTGTTATTTGGATGGAGAGTTGTTTCATTTGCACACACACCACCTCTTCATATATCTATTAAATACACAAATGTGACCAAAGAAACTTTTTAAGACCAAACGGAAATTAAAATAAAGATATTAAACTATCATTTAAAACAATTTGCAGATGTGTGTTATTCCGGAACATTAAACTTGTTAACTAAGCGGTTTTTTTTCGAGGTCAGTTGCAGTACAATTAATGGTTCCTGTTAGTTCTTATAAAAGAAAAAAAAACAACATCCATGGTGATTATTATTGGTTACGGGACGATGTATGAATTGCAAATATTATGTTTGTATATCTTGTTATGATTTGGTTTAATTTTACCAGTTAATAGTTTATAAATACTAATGGTTTTGTTTTATCATTTAATTTTAGTGACAGATTGTGAGTACTTTCCTTACTACTAGTATTTAAATGTTTTCTCTCTTGTGTGCGTAACAGCTCTATGTAGTGCTTGTAGATTACTGTTTTTATTTTTGTCAGGTTTTTCCTTTTAATTTTGTCATATCTTTGTCTATTTTGGATTTATGAGTTTTAATTGATACTTTAGTATTTGCCGTCTACATCAAATATTCGTAATAACTACGAGTGATTTCATACCTTTACTGAATATATAAATACCCTGCCTCGTCCGGTGTGTATAGTTATAGGAAGATGTGGTGTGAATGCCAATGAGACAACCCTCCATCAAAATTACAATTTTAAAAAAGTAAACCGTTATAGGTCAATGTACGGCCTTCAACACGGAGCCTTGGCTCACACCGAACAACAAGCTATGAAGGGCCACAAAATTACTAGTTTAAAACCATTTAAACGGGAAAACCAACGATCTAATCTATATAAAAAACGAGAAAAGAGAAATATGTATAGATAAACAAACGAACGACAACTACTGTACATCAGATTCCTGACTTAGGACAAGTGCAAACATTTGCAGCGGGATTAAACGTTTTAATGGTACCAAACCTTCTCCCTTTTTCTGAAACAATAGCATAACATCACAACATAGAAACGTAAATTAATACACTATGAACGAATAGATTTGATCTGCGATATCTGAATGTAAATGCACAGTTAATGAAATATTAGGGATAAACATTCAAGGCCAAAATGCAAACAAATAAGTCCAAACAAAGCTGTATGTCTGTTACTTGTTTTTCTGCTTTGTATCAAACTGTTAAGTTCAAACCTTTGCAACTGATTTTTACAGTTTTTGTTATATATTGTACTGTTACATCACTATCCCAGGTTAGGATGGGGGGTTGGGTGCCAAAAATAATGCTTTACACCAACATATTAATGTGCCTGTTTGAATGTCTGTATTTGTTTTTGTTTTTTTTACATAAATCAGGCCGTTAGTTTCCTCGTTTGAATTGTTTTAAATTTGTCATCTCGTGACCTTTTATAGTTGATTATACGGTATGGGTGTTGCTCATCATAATCAAATATATTGATGTTTATGCTAAAAACCTATATGTACAAATCACAGTATGAAATACAAAAGGTATTAACGTATGAAAAACACAAATTTTAATAATATTTAATAACCACTCATGTTAACAACCTTTATACACTAATCAACTTTCATCATTTCTTTTTATTAAATATGTATATCAACGCTTTTTCTATAAGCTTTGAAAAAATCAGTTCAGTACATGTTCTTTTGTTTCTACATAAAGACTGCAGTCCTAATCCGTGTGTTCGTGGTCAATGTTACAATTTATTAACCAAATATGTGTGTACCTGCCCAACTGGATATACAGGGACGACATGTGCTCAGGGTTTGTAGATATGGACAGCTTATATAACATGTATAATGGAAATTATTTTATTGATAAGTTCAATGATATTAGTAAATATTTGACCACATTTATTCAGAGAAAAAAAAAGAATAGAATAATACAAGAAAAACAACCCCAACATGTACATAAAAACGAAGTAAAAGCAAACATACGGTTCTTTTATTTTTGTGTACATTACAAATCCAAAGAATATAGTGAATCATAGTCACAAGATCTCACTTAATTGCATGCCAAAAACATTTAAGACGTCGGCTGGAGAGGAATTTATAAATAATACGGATCGCAACATAAAGAAACTGACAAAAAACGAGAAAGTAAAAAAGGTTAAAAGGAATTTATATGAAGAATGCATCACAAAAACTTTTTAAATAGTAAGCAATGATTTGCAAAATTACATATTATATTAATAAGGTCGATGAATGAAAAATATTTACATTTCAAAATTTGATAGAACTTTTACCATATAATCGCAGTTTTCATTTCTTATCAACCATGGCATTGACATTTTGAAAAAGGTGTGATTTTTAAAGAAAAACAATTGTTTATCTTCAAAAAACAACATTTGGCAAACCATGTATGAAACTATTAAATGATAGCATGTGAGACAATTTGGATATGTACAAGCTCTCAAATGTAACAAATCAAAACTGCAATGTACGTCTTTCAATACTGTACACATTTGATGTTGATAATACTTTTGTTCTTTTTCAGTAAAAAGTCGTAAGTACAATATGTTTAAACATCTTTGTCAATATACATAAAACAATGATATAAGATAATACAAACACTACACTACGGAGTAAAATGAATTAATTTGGCATGTGTCAGATGAATTGTTTGACTACGACTTACATTGTTATTTTTAAAGACACAAATCTAACAGCATTATAGTTTCGTTCACAGAGGAATTTTATATTAAAATTGAAATATTTCACAAATTTTAGGACCCTGCAATTGTCTTTTTCTGTTATCTATTTAATCAGAGTTTAATTATCATGTTCTCAATACTGTATAAAATTCTTTGCATCTCAAATGACATATGTTCCTGTAAACTGATACACATTGTTTAAATAGTTTTAAAAACATGTGGTTGTTTCAGATTGCAGTCCTAATCCCTGTGCCCGTGGTAGATGTGTCAATAGATTTTCTAGTTATAGCTGTAATTGTGAAACAGGATATACAGGTCCAAAATGTGATCAACGTATGTTCTTTTTCATTTTATTCTTACCATTTAATAATTGCTAGTACACGTTGTTTTTTATTGTATTTTTTCCTCAGTGTTTTACTTCTTTCTTTTCTTCAGATAATTTGAATACTTCAAAAATACATTCATGTTAAAAACTGCAACTATAGTCGTGATCAGATCCACTATGTTGACCGAAAATTGCTACAAAACGATTAAACAGTGAAATTCTGTTATCCCTATAAAGATATAGTAATGCTTTAATGGATGTAAGCCATAAAAATATGTTAACCCGTATGAGCATACACTTACGGTTTAGTTTAACTTGTCTCAATTTTGACGACAATGATATGTACCTATTTTCAACAAAGCTTATGATTCAAGATTCAAGATTCAATTTTGAACAAATATCACAAGAACCAGAGCCTTGAAGGATATTTCTGACAGTATTCATAAATAATTTCATATACGACATATCTTTGCAAAATGTATTTAAGGATAAGACTGTGACTCATTGTGACATTCAAAACAATGAAAACATTTAAGGACGTTCGCTACTCTGTTTCAAAATAACAAGATTTTGAAAAGACTGTTAAATTGATAGTATATAAATAAAGAAACTAAGAAAGCAGAAAAAATATGGAGGGTCCTAGTGCTTGTTTACGAGATATAAGTCATTGAAAATATGGCGGGAAATAATTCTCTGTAGATTTTGCATTCATATTACATAAGCAACTTTTTACTTGATGATGAAATGAAGAAAAATATCAAGGACTTTATTAGATTTTCAAAGATAAAATCTTTGACTAAATATTATCAAAAGCAAATCACAAAAATACTGAATTCCGAGGAAATTTCAGAACGAAAATTCCTTAATCAAATGGCAAAATCGAATGATAAAACACATCAAACAAATGGATAAAAACTGTCATGGCACATACATTTATAAATGTAGAAAATTGTGGATTGCACCTGGAGTTATAGCGCTAAACGTCTCACATGTATGACAGTCGCATCAAATCCCATTATATTTACAACGATGCGTGAACAAAACAGACATAATAGGTAAAATTGTCAAATTACGGAAAGAAAAAAAGAGTTAATGGGCAAATTTTTAATGGCTACATGGATAAAACCAAAGAATTCCAAATATCTGTAAAAAGAACTCAAACAAGAGGGGCGAACATATTTTTAGTACTGCAAAAAGTAAAATCACAAAAATACTGAACTCCGAGCAAAATTTAATCGGAAAGTCCCTAACTACATGACAAAATCACATGACAAAACACATCAAACGAATGGACAACAACTGTCATATTCATGAGTTGGTACAGGCATTTTAAAATGTCGAAAATGGTGAATTGAACCTGGTTTTATAGAGCTAATCTTCTCACTTTTACAACAGTCTCATCAAATTCCTGAGTTCATTTTTTAAAAATTTAATGTTCCGGAAAAACAAACGCCTAAATCATATATCTGTAGGACTCTAAAGTGCGATGGGGACGCTAAAGTACGATGGTCACGCTAAAGTGCGATGGTGTACGCTAAAGTACGATGGTCACGCTAAAGTGCGATGGTGTACGCTGAAGTACGATGCCTCCATACGCTAAAGTGCGATGGTCCGAGAAAGTATAGACGTACTGAACGTACTTGGATTATGACGTTAACAGTCATTTATACAAACCAAGAATGAACATGCTGGAAGATGAAATAAAACAAATGGAAGCGAAAAGATGCATATTAATGTTAAATTAAGTTTAGTATACGTTAAAATATTGTCAATTTTATTGAAAAGTATAAACGTCGGTAAAATTAAGGTACATGTTTTCTAGCGTAAATTATAAATTGTCCATTAAACTATCAGTGGGTACATTGTAGTAAAAGACATGTTTAAATACTCGCTACGAAAAAGGGGAAAGCTCGAACAACAACCCCTTTCTCTCGCATTTGAATTAAAGCATGTACAAATAAATTTTATCTATTCTGACAATGACCAAATTTTGTATTTGAAACTGACAAAGGGATGTGTTTACATTAATAGGCTGTGTAAACGGCAAGCTACAAAAATTATCCAATACGCCCCTCGTCCTGAACATGCATGAAATATTTGTCACTGGACGTTAATCAACCAACAATCAATCCAATACGACCGAATTGTTCAAAATTCATTTAAAGGAAATACAGTATTTTGTGACACCTAAATTACCTTTTAAGCAATTATTACTAGGTCATCTTCTAAATTTAGAAACAGTCAAATAAGACTACCGGTAAAGTAAAAGCCTATCGCTTTATATGTTATATTATAGCAAAATAGATTTTGCACAAAAGACTTGTTTTTAAAATTAGTGCTCTTGAACCTTTCTCTTTTATTCCATCGCACTTTAGTGTGCTATACCATCGCACTTTAGGAAACAAACAACAATCGTACTTTAGCGTGAGCCACCATCGTACTTTAGCGTGAGACACCATCGTACTTTAGCGTGAGACACCATCGTACTTTAGCGTACACCATCGCACTTTAGCGTGACCATCGCACTTTAGAGTACCATCGCACTTTAGAGTCCTACATATCTATGAAAGAGAAAAACGTGTACAATAAGAATATATATATATATATTCAAATCACACTTCAAAACTGAACAATAAATAAACTTGTACTAGAAAATGTACATAATCACATCGACAAAATAAATGATGGGGCTGATTGACGGATATGAAATTTCCGTAATCAAAAAAGGTACAGATAATGTTTTTACTTTTGAGTTTTTGACAAAAATGTTTGGACTTTGAACAACAAAATTTGCATTCAGTATTGCAATAATATATTTTGTCCTCTCAAATGTCAAATACTGTTTCTGATTCATATGTTTTTTCTCGTTTTCAAAGAAAAAGGCGTTAATTAAATTTCCATAAAACAGAGCTATCTTTAAGATTAATTTTTTTTATCGGCGATAGTATCATAAATATGTCTTCGTCATTCCGATAGTCCTTGATGATATGTGCATCGAAAATATTAACGAAAAGAGCCAGAAATTTAACAAAACCAATTAATTTTTGGATTTTAAGGAAACTTCATAAAACCTTAAATTTTGGGATACCCCATTTAAAGGCTTGTTGTTTGGTTTGAGCCAAGGCTCCGAGTTGAAGACCGTTCGTTGACATATTAAAGTTTACTTTTATAAATTGTTATTTGGATGGAGAGTTATTTCATTTGCACTCACACCACCTCTTCATATATCTATTAAATACACAGATGTGACCATAGAAACTTTTTATGACCAGACTGAACTTAAAATAAAGATATTATACTATCATTTGATACAATTTGCAGCCGTGTGTTATTCCGGAACATTAAACTTGTTAACTAAGCAGGTTTTTTTTTCGAGGTCAGTTGCAGTTCAATTAATGGTTCCTGTTTGTTCTTATAAAAGAAAAAAACATCATCCATGGTGATTTTTATTGGTTACGGAACGATGTATAAATTGCAAATATTATTTGTTTGTATATCTTATTATGATTTGGTTTAATTTCCCAGTTAATAGTTTATAAATATTAATGGTTCTGTATTATCATTTAATTTTAGTGACAGATTGTGAGTACTTTCCTTAATACTAGTATTTAGATGTTTTCTCTTTTGTGTGCGTAATAGCGCTATGTAGTGCTTGTAGATTACTGTTTTTATTTTTGTCAGGTTTTTCCTTTTAATTTTGTCATATCTTTGTCTATTTTGGATTTATGAGTTTTAATTGTTACTTAAGTATTTGCCGTCTACATCAAATATTCGTATGCAAAAAGAACTACAAAAAGATTGTCTATGCTAATATAGATATACATGTATTTGAATTCCTTTGCTCGGTTTGGCCTTCTCGTTTATAAATGGATTTGTATTTGGTTTTACAAATATTTGACACTTGTGTACCTATTTAGGGTATATTTTGTAAGATTCATGTCCAATAAACAGCCGTATGTGTGGCTGGGTTGTATTCGTGCTTATGGTAAGTAATAAAATTTAATTAATGCTGCATCGGATTGTAATCGAACATACATATGAAAATCAATACATCCGTAGACTTGTTCCGGGTTAAACAAAATCTGTATGCGAAATATGTAACTCTGAAAATTTAGTTGATATAAGAACCTTATAAATCCGAACACAATTCACCTGTTCTTTGCGTATTTGGTTGTTCTAACATCAATCAGAGTATTATACACATACGTGCACTTGCATAAGGTCAATTACTATCCAACGCAGGTTAATTATCTAAGAAGTGTGCCACACTATTTGCACGTTAAGTACCCTTGCAACAATTCTTTTGAGGGATCTGTATGTGGCCTGCCTGTTGCAATGCAAACTTTCTGTCACTTTCCAATATACCCTAATTTCCCAGTGGCAGTCCCGGATGGCCTCTATTATTACAAGACCTACCTATTGTATTTACTGTTAACTTGTTCTCCTCTCCGGTACATGAATTAAATGTTTGCCACTGGACATTAAGCAAACAACAATCAATCAATCAATTATCTTAAGTGTAGGAGCAATCTATTTAGGTGTTTTGATTTTTCAAAAATAAGCTGCAAAGACATATATTTTCAAATAGCACATCTGATGCAGTTAACTAGTATCAAAAATATTATCAAAGTAATGTTTAGATGCGCTTTATAGACATGTTATATATAAGTTTAAGATCATTTTTAAAAACCATTTGATATAAATCATATCAGTATTCACATTGTACCAATAAACAGAAGAATAACAGTAATTTTGAATTTGAAAAGACGAGTCTTTATTGTGCTTTTTTGACTCAAAATTGCTGCATTTACAAGCTGTATTGTTGGTTATTGCTCAGGAATTTGTATTGTGTTTTAAAGTTTGTTATCTGACACCTACTTTTAATAATCATATTATATAAATAAGAATGAATGCATAATTTCAGACTGCAGTTCAAGTCCATGTGTTCATGGTAAATGTATCAATATGTTGAATGTCTTCGTTTGTGTATGTTCTACAGGATATACAGGGAAAACATGCAAACAAGGTTAGTTCTACTACTATTATTTCCATGTACCCGGGTCTATGTTTCCAAACTATAATCAATTGAACGCAATGGTAATCGAAATATTTTGAAGATATTTAATGTATCATAATGGTTATATCGGGGTTTTTATGCTTTTTGTTAGATAGCATTGCGATAATTATTTTTAGTGAAACGCTTTGTTTTTCAGCATTAACTACTACACACGGTAAGCTTCTTGTGTATTAATTAATGTAAATGTAATCATGTAACGAACATAGAAAACCATTTGATTTTCATTATTTTCATTTGGTAAGTATAAAATAGAAGTAAGAGATGTTGTTAATCGATATGCAATAAATCATACAGGAGTAAATCCATGTGCGTCTACCTGATAATACGCAAAAACTTCCAGAAGAAAAAGATACATGAATACAAAAAAAAATGTCTTGACAAAAAAAAAGGACTCATCACAAATACTCTCTGTCTCATCATTTTGTATATAGATGTATAACGTGCGTTCATCGTTACAAGATACTGATATAATCAACAGCCCCCGCCCCCCTCCCCCCAATAAAAAAACTGAAACAAGTTTGAACAAAATTAAGTTCATAACTTTGAATATTCTGCTGACAGGACACTTTGGTTCTTTAACAAAAATATAAAATCAATAATACAGTAACTGTAGTTGAATTGTCGAACTAAACACGACATTTAGCTTTTGCTATACTTTTTTTTACTTTTTCATTTGTCAGCTCTTCTGTTTTAATAAGTTTTGGGACTTTCAAATATGTTGGTCTTGATCATCAATGAAGAGACATGAAATAGAAGTAAGAAATGTTGTTAATCGATATGCAATAAATCATACAAGAGTAACTCCATGTGCGTCTACCAGATAATATGCACCAATTTCCAGAAGAAAAAAGATACATGAATACAAAAAAAAATGTCTTGAAAAAAAAAGGACTCATCACAAATACTCTCTGTCTCATCATTCTGTATATAGATGCCGTAACGTGCGTTCATCGTTACAAGATACAGATATCATCAACAGTTGCGTCCCCCCCCCAAAAAAAAAAAAATTCTCCACCCGGATTATGTCGCAGAACTTTTATAGATACTTCAATGCGGTTACTTTCTCAAATCCGTTGATTGAAATTTTGTCTTTGTTCTAACTAAGAAGAAATTTTTTTTCGAGCCAGACATCTTGACGGAGAATTTATGATGCATACTATGCAGTCAACAATTCAACGGTTGACGTTCTAATAGTGATTTTGTTTTTTCAAAATGAATATAAGAGCTTTTGAATATCGGTTACTTTTGTTAACTTTTATTTTTAAAATAAAGGTCGATAACTCGACCACTTGTTACAAAGATGTTTTATCTTGTTATGTATTTACACGTTTTACTGCAGCATTATCAACTGGAGCTGGACGTAAGTCTTTCATTTCTTTATATTTGCAATGCTCAACAAACTAAGTTATTGAGCTTCGTCCCCGAGGGTATCATCAGCCCAGTATTCAGCACTTCGGTGTTGACATGAATGTCAATTGTATGGTCATTTCTTATAAATTTCCTGTTACAAATCTTTGAGATTTTGGAAAAAACTAAGGATTTTCTTGTCCCAGAAATAGATTTCTTTGGTCGTATTTGGCACATCTTTTAGGAACTTTGTGTCAATTATTCTCTTCAACTTTGAACTTATTTTGCTATATATTTTTTTTATCTTAGCGTCCATTATGAGTCTTATGTAGACGGAACGTGCGTCTAGCGTATTAAATTATAATCCTGGTGCGTTTGACAACTAATAATAAACAATCAACCTGTAACACTCATACAAGCTTCACATTTCTGCAAGTATTTAATCAGAAAAATTCCATTTCAATGCGAATACCAAAAGTGCAGTTATTCACAAAAATGCAGTTAATGTATAATTGTACATTCAAATATAGCATGAGTAAAATAAAGAAAAGTCATCAGATCTCATAGGGATATTCAAGATCAGAATGCGAAAGAAAACGAAGTAACATAACAATTGAAAAAAATTGAAAAACTACAAAATGACGATTTAAGAATAATACAACAAATTATAATAACAGTAATAATAATATTACCTATTAAACTTCAAAATGTATGTGACGCATCCCAATTTTTGAGTCTCGGTCCACTAAAATTCTAGTTTTGTTCAAACTTAACTTAACTGTTATTGTATCAAAATAAAATATGTTGTTAAATAGAAAGAATTGGTATTAAAACCAAAACCGATTGAGAACTATTGCATTGATATTAAAAAAACAGTGACTTTTCAGAATTTATGACCTGGTGATAGATATGTTTTCACAAAAGGTGTGTTCGTCTTTTATTTATAAGTTGTATTTCATTTTAAATCTATCTTTTTCTTCATTGTCACTCTTGATTTGTTATCTTTTGAACATTTTTATCATTATTTTCTGACTTCTTTCAGCATTGTTGCCCTTAGGACCTAATGTACAACTACCAAGTACGTGAAATTATATTTTAAAAAGTATTCAATCAGCCGAGAGGCGCATAACGATAAGTGTTGTAAAAATCAGTATAATTTGAAAAGCTGAAAAAAAACCATTCAAATCATCACTAAGTCAATAAGTGAAAATCAATAATGGGAGAAAATCGATAAATGTACAGATCAGACAAAAGTTCTGGTATAAGACCGAAACCATAAAATATTTCGATGGCGAGAAGCATCTCAGGATTTATTTTTTTGGTATTTCTATTATTCGCTCGATGCACTCGGGAAATTAAAAAAATATATAATCATAATATTTGTTTTGTTAATTTGTTAACTACGCATGAAAAAAGACGTAAATTATTAGTTAAAAAAGGAAATAACACTTTATAAATTGCAGGGGTCTGATTGTTCAATTGATGCATACGTATGATTTTTTTTTATTAATTATAATTTATCATCGATTGATAAAATTTACTACCAACTTTCAAAATGATTTAAAGTATTCATAACGTGAAAGTTGAAACGAATATGCGTCCATAAAACTTTTATTTAAGAGCTAATGGTCGATAACTCGCGCACTTGATACAAAAATGTCTTATCTAGTTAACATACTAACATTATGTATTTACACGTTTTACAGCTGCATTAACGACCGGAGCCGGACGTAAGTCTTATATTTAGTAGTATAAACAATGCTCAACAAACTAAGTTATTGATTTTACTAAATTAAGACGTTATACGTCAAAAAAAATATCAACCTGTAGCACGAACACTAGCTGCATATTCTGAAAGTATTTAATCAGAAAAGTTTCAAGTCGATGTTTTATGTAGCAATTTCCGTTGCTTTGAAATGTGCAGTTATTCACAAAAATGCAGCGAACATATGATTGTTCATTAAAATATAGCATGGGTAAAACAAGAAAAAAGTCATAAAAATCCCTGAGGAAAATTGAGACCAAAATGCGAAATAACTAACAATAAAAAAAAAATGAAAAAGTACAAAATGACGATTTAAGACAAATACAACAAATTATAAATTAGCAGTTCGGTTCTTTTTGCATTTGAACTAAAATAGAATTGCAAGGACCTACAAATGTAAAATCCGAATGTCCGTCTTCAATCTTATACATCCTAATATTATTTACTTCTGAAACTTCAAATTTTATTTGACGTATCCCAATTATTGATACTCGGGACATCCAATATTCCAAATAAATAATTGATATCAGAATGCAAAAGAAAACAAACAAACATGGCAAACAAATTAAAAAACGACAAAAGGACGATTAAAAAAAAATGTCTTAGCAGGATGGTACGTTTAACATTGATAATAATATTTACCCATGAAACTTCAAAATATATGTTGTCCAACCAAATTTATTGATACTGAGGTCATCCAAATTCTAGTTTTGTTCAAACAGCAACTTGTTTGTTATTGCATAAAAATATAGCATGGATGTTAAATAGAAATAATGGGTATTGAAACCACAAAAGATTCAGAACTTTTGACTGGAAATAAAAATAGAATTGCCTAAATATGGAAAAATCAGTAACGTTTCAGAATATAGAGTTGTTACCATAAAGGTTTTGTTCGTCTTTATTGTTGTTGACCTTTGAACGATAATCGATTTAAATTGCAATGAATTTGTCTTAAATGTTATTTTGATGAGTTAATTATAACTTTAAAGATGTATTATGAAAATTTTATAAAAGAATAATATTTCATTTTACAACCAGCTTTTTGTGGTAATATTTACAATTATTTTATCAAATGTAGAAACTGTTCTTCAACATGTATACTTAATAAATTAATCTACATATGAATACTTCTGTGATAAATGTGTTCATCTAAACGGACAGAGTTTCGATTCCCTAAAGCCTCAACCTTGTATATCAGCCTTACCATAAAAATCATAGCGTTGATACTTCTGTCATTCTTCTGATATGAATACACATTAAAAACGGTATGCATCCATACACATTTATGCAACATTTATTTCGTAGGCCTAAAAGAGGCTACATTTTTGTCCTACATCCACTATAAATATGTATATCCGATAACGTAGATCTAACATATTATGTTTTTTTAAACATCACATTACATAATTGTTTGATAATGCCTAGATTACACATTTAAGGACTTGACACCGGATAAGCTACTGGTACAATGCGGCATCATTCGTGGCAATCTGTATTAGCCGTATATTTCGGTATTGCAGCCGTAGCCATACATAGAAGTACTTGTATATCCTGGACAATTTTTGAACATGCGCAAAATTTGACCACCGATCAAACAACCATAGTAAACTTTACTAAACCGTATAAGAACGTTCAAATCCGTTTTAGTCCCTATCAAATTCGCATTAACCAGTACTTATTTGTAGGCCTGAATTATTACTACGGTTAGTTTCGGAGAACTAAGTACTAGTACGGTTACACCACGTATTTGTTAAGGAAACAATACGATTTGTAACGAGTTTGTCATGGAACGGCACGATTTTATTAAGTTGCAATACGGATAACTCGGGATAAGTCAGGGTTCTGACAGTCTGTTACTGTTTACTACGTAACAACACGACAAGATACGGACTATTGCTGTCCACGAAAGAAAACTAACATACGGGTTCTGTAGAAATACTTATGGCCATCGTATTATGTGTCTTACCGTTGATGTATACATAACGTTATCCAACATGAATGATCAACAACTGCTTTTTTCTGGAAAAGGATATTGATATGACACAAGATGATAGAAAGTCATGACTTTTAAAAAATGGGGCGCTTCGAACTTTTCCGTTTCAGACCTTTCTCATTCGTACTAACCCTTACTAACCCTTACTTACATACGCCTGGACACGTGTTGTTGCGTACTAAACCGTGTCATTTCCATATTAAACCGTGTCTCACCGTAATAACCCGTATCACTCTTGTCAATAAATGAACCGTGTCCCTAATTATCCGTGGTAGTGACGTCAAACCCGTAGTCAAACCATTGTGCATCAGTATCGGATCCGTATCGGACTACGGAAACTGCATTTCCGGGATCATCCATGAGGTAGCACTCCACAGTTAGAAAATAAAATTAAAAATGAGCCACAAAATGTTTTATCATCTCCTATTCCTGGATTTCTTATACATTAACCTAACTGTTTGTGTTATACATGTGCATATGTATGTAATCAGTATATTCCATAGATTTGATTTTCAAAAGTTAAAAGATTGAAAATTAATTCCTTTTATGTGTATCCATGGCAACATTCTGCATTTATTTACCATAAAATATTGCAAAAAGGGGGGTGGACATGTCACATATCCCCCAAAAATTTTGATCAAACTAGAATTTCAATGCCTTTGAGTGATACCTTTTTAGAAACTGTTTTCATAAATCTTCCTAATGATCAAATAAAAAATGGGTGTCTTTCGCCTCATTTTTTCGTAAAATCAATCACAAAGTTCGTGCGATCAAAAGTTGGAAAAAAACATTGCAATAATTGCCGGACCAATGTATGGTAGGGACATGCAAATACGGACTGTCATACAGAAAACAGCCTATATTACATACATTTCATAATCTTGATGTTCATATAAACCCAATACAAAGGCTATTTTAATACTCAGTTATCCAAAAATGATTTTTATTGCACACTAGCTCTCATATTTGAAAAATCCACAGGGGCCAAAATGCGAAACTACACACCTAACTGTGGAGTGCTACCTTAAAGTGAAATTCTTCCCCTCCTGCCTCAATTTTTATTATATTTTCTGTGTTCTACTAGCTGTTACGATGAAAATGGTACCTTAGTTTTTAAAATTGGTTCAGTAATAAAGATTTTATGAAGGTTAGCAGTTGATGTTGAAAGCGACAAAAAGTGATTTAAAAATAAATGCTGGATCATAGTGAAAAACTTCAAGTCTGTCTCATTTTTGGGGTAAATTTCTAAAACTTTTCCCATTATCTTATTTAAAATCATAAAATTACCTTCAAAGAGGACAAATTGTACAACTTTTAGGTATTTGAAAGCACTTATAGGTCAATGTTGCTGTAAATAGCATACCTAACCTTGGTTTAGAAGCTCTCATGCAGGGTATAAATTTCTAGCAGTACTGGCATCATTAAAGGACAAGGTATGATAAGAGGCGTTTTTGGCCCCCTTCCCAAATAAGTTTATATATACATCATTGATAGCCTTAGTATAGAAACTATTCAAAACTATGATTTTTTTATGTTCCGGTGAAAGGAAGGTTGCCTAGCAACGGTTTAAATAAATAGTCAAATTATCACATATGCATTGCTTTCTCATTACACATTTGCATAATTCAAAATAATATTGTTTGTTTAACACTAACTTGAGTTTGCAAATGAAAAGTCACTTCAATTTCAGTTTAAAAAAATGCTTAGCAACAACCTAGCAACAAAAATTTTGCCTAGCAACGGTTCAAAAATTTGTAATTTCGGCCATATGAGGTATAAATATAGCAATATTTAAAGATTTAGCTACTGTAAATGATTTTTCTTTCATATATATGATGTCTGAGTCATCATTATTTTTTTTCAAGAAAATGAAATTGACCATAGCAACCTAAAAGTTGCTTAGCAACAGCCGAAAAAGATAGAAACTAAATTGAACTACAAAAAAAAAAACCTTTTGATTTTTAATTGTACAAATTAGAATAAAATCAGCTTAGATTGGTTAATACATGCAAGAATAACTAGCAGTAAGAAATGAAAGCAAGTCAATTGTATATCATGCTTATACAAAGATTAGCAACCAAAATAGTGTTTAGCAACGGTTAAATAATGTTTGGTTTTTTTGTAAACCGAAGTACATGTAGGTTTTTGGCATTATTATTATATCTTGATGATGTAAATATTAAATCATATGCTGTTACCAAAAGCAGGGTTGAGATCTAAAAAAAAATGTTTAACCCCACCGCATTTTTGCGCATGTCCGAAGTCAGGAGTCTCTGACCTTGTGTTGTATGATTTTTAATTTTAGTTTCTTGTGTATAATTCGGAGTTTAGTATGACCTCAATTATTACTGAACTAGTATACATATTTGTTTGGGGGCCAGCTGAAAGATGCCTCTGAAAGATGCATCAGGGTGCGGAAGTTTCTCGCAGCATTGAAGACCCATTGGTGGCCTTCGGTGGTTGTCTGCTCTATGGTCGGGTTGTTGTCTCTTTGACACATTCCCCATTTCATTCTCAATTTTAGTATTAAATAAAAGATAGCTATCAAGGTAATGGTCGGTTTATTAAAAAAAAAGGATAAATACAAATCATATTGTCACATGATAATTAGTAAGTATAAACATAACATATAGATTAGACCGTTGGTTTTCTCGTTTGAATGGTTTTACACTAGTAATTTTGGGGCCCTTTATAGCTTGTTGTTCGGTGTGAGCCAAGGCTCCGTGTTGAAGGCCGTACTTTAACCTATAATGGTTTACTTTTTAAATTGTTATTTGTATGGAGAGTTGTCTCATTGGCACTCACACCACATCTTCCTATATCTATATAGTAGGTAAAATAAACAAGAATGTGTCCCCAGTATAGTGTACCGTTAAAACGGGGCAACATCTCTAATCTGGCATTAACATTAGAAATATCATATCATAGGGAACATGTGTACTAAATTTCAAGTTGATTGGACTTCAACTTCATCAAAAACTACCTCGACCAAAAACTTTAACATGAAGCGGGACAGAAGGACGAACGGACTGACGGGCGGACGGATAAACGGACGAACGAACAGACGAACGCACAGACCAGAAAACATAATGCCCATAACTGGGGCATAAAAAACTTTAAGTTATATAAGAAGTGTCACACTTATAATTCATAAATAATAGTTGTTGAAGTTATGAATATAGCATTTCACATTTACATGATGATTACCGGTACATTAAAAAACGCAAATGGATTACAACTACTATCGAAGATTCAGTATCAGATTTATACAGTATGTATAGCAAATAAATGTCATTGTTTGTCACTTAAAGAATCGTACACTGTGAACTATTTAACACTTAAAAGAATATTTTAAAGACTGAAATGCTGAAAAACAAAGTTTAAAGTTTTCGATTAGGTCAGGGTTTAAGACGTTAAAAGCTCTTTAAGATATGTAGACGAAAGAGGTATGAACATCTTCAAGCTTCTTTAAAAATTCATTATTTCTACGATATATATCCTGAAATTAGCCCATTGATCGCCGGTGTATAGTATTATGTGCAATCATACCACATCTCCTTATCTTATCCAAAATGTTATGCTTTTTTTAATGAAACAGTTGTTGGTAAGTAGTATTTCATGAAACCCCAAACATTCGGATTTGATTAGAAAAGTAGACATACTTTATTAAAGGGTCTCGGTGGCTGAGTGGTCTAAGAAGTTACTTCTTCTGTAATCACTAGCCAGTCAACACTGAGGTTGTGAGTATGATCCCCGCTCGTGCGGGTGCACTCGTTTTCAACCTTTATTTCTACTTTCAATGTTGATCTATTTATTATTTTTATTCTGAATGTCTTCACTTGCAGGACTGAATGTCCAGCCAAAAGTTTTCAACTTTCAAGATTTACAGCCGATTTCATTTAGTGTGAAGCCAAAGGTAAAATCTTTGGTAAGCTTGCTTGTTAGCTGAACCGTGAAGTCATTATTATGTCATGTTTACTACCCTCCTTTCGAAGAAGCATAGTCCATCAAACAGATAGATTGGTAATCTACTGAACTAGTATATTCTTAAAGGAGGATAGTTAACCTGACCTAACAATGACATTATGGTTTATCTAACAAGCAAGCTAACTAAGAATATTACCTTTGACTTCACACTCAATGGAATCGGCTGTAGTATTCACCAAATTCAACCTTTCCGGTATTGAATAAATATTTGAAGCTACTGAAAAAATCTTATTTATTGCATTTGGGACATTAAACTGTAGTACTAGTAGTGCAAGTTGTGCTTTCAATAGCAAGTGAGAGGGAAAACAAGTTCAACTACCGTTTTTGATGAATATTCAACAACTACCCTAATTGTATTTTAGTAAGAAATATTGACTAAGTCCAAAAATCTGACATTTTTAGAATGTTTGAAGAATAATAAAAATCCGATGGCAATACATGCTTCAATTATATGTACAATAAACCTATTAGGTATAAAAGCTGTATCTCAAAAACGGTAGGAGGATAACCGACTCTTTATATATATATATATATAGCTTGTACCAAAAATACCGGACATTTAAAGAAAATTAAAAAAAAAATTAAAACCCTGTAGACGTACACACCTCTATTATAAATAAAAAGCTTTTTAGGTCAAAAATTGAAGGTGATATTTAGACGTATATGTCCGGACAGAAACAGACGAACGGACGGATGGATGGACGGACAGATATCAATTAACAAATGTGCTTGACATTTTGTCCCGTGAGGAGAGGGGGGATGTGAAATCGAATTAAGAGGACATAGTTTACATGTACATTAAACAGCTAGATAAGAAGTACCAGTGTACTCCAGGAATCGGTATAGGTTTGGCATGAAATTTTGTCACTTACATAAAACTCCAGACAAAACAAAATACACATTCGAACAAATACACATGTTTTTTTTCGCGCATACTTCATAAGTTTGTTTGCCATGGGTCTTATCCAATTTGTATTTATGCAAGTAAAATATGTTAAAAGTAATTTCGCTAAAGCATGTTTTATTTGATAATCCATATAGGATCTGAGTCAATTGAATGCTACATGTGTACTTATATTTTATGATTAGTTCTTGTCAAAAGAGTGCTCTGACACATATATAAGAAAAAAATATAGTGTACCGATATATGAATAGGCTGGAAATACATAATTTGCAGTGTAGTATAAGTGTAGTTAACTTAATTTCAGTATCAACTGCTCTTTACCTGGAATTATTTTTATCCGATTACATTCCATACTTTGGATTTAATACTGACTGCACATGTATAACCTATTAGTTTAGTACTGTACGCAGATTTTTGTCTATCAACATGTGATTTTAGTATTCTTAGTTCTCTGTTCATATAGCTACTACAATGTATATTATGGCCAATGAACATGTGCAGACCTTAGATTTACGTTAACGTAAATGTGCACGAAATGGATATGATACATAAGTCTATTTTTCTGTAGATGGTTAAATAGAAAACTCCAAAAAGCAAAATATATACGTTTTGATGAAATAATTTTCTTCAGAACTACAAAAAGAGTTTAAATATATTGAGAATTTATTATAAAATTCATTTGTAAGATTTCGTTGAATATTTGAAAATTGTAATGAATAAAAATTAATTCACCATATTCCAAGGGACACAACTCTGTATTTGGCTGCTTAGTGTTAGACTATTTTGATCATTATGGGTCTAATTTCACGTACAACATATTTCTTTAAGAGAGTGACATGTCTTGATGACTAGATACGACACAAAACAATCCGTACGTAATATTCTGATCAATTATGGATCCGGAATAATTTCGTACCTGTGCCGTTCATTTTGACGTATTATAATGACTTGTCAAAATATGTAAACAATCGGATTATTTTTCAAATTTTTGGACATGAGCGCCAACGTAGACCACCATGATATTTTATTATGTGAAAGATTCATAAGAGTACAGTTGATGGTTGAAAATTTCAAGATGGTCTACGTTGGCGCTGATGTAAAATTTTGTCTCCGAACATGACGAAATTGTAGATTTTTTTTCACTTTTCGTCGTTTAGGGCTTTTCAAGGTCTCAGTTTGAACATATTTGAGTACATAACATCTAAAAATAAAGTTCTACATTGACGATCAGATACTGCAGTTCATTACACAGGCGTGATGGGTTTCAATTTCAAAGTTTAAAAATTCTCGAAAAAGGGGGCCAGAAACGGCCCTTATCATACCTTGTCCTTTAATTAATGCCAAATTATAATATAAAATCCTGCTAAAAATGTTTATTTGACTTATTCGCATTCAAAAATATAAAGCGATACATTCTGAGGATATCACATAAAGCACAATCTTTGGTTACAATGGTGAAGCTAATTGAGTACAAATTTAAGACCGCAACATGTCTAAGTGTCAAAATGTGTATATTTGGTTGTTAAGGACAGTAAACAATAAAATAAATATAAATTGCATTCCTAGCAGATTTTTTACCTTTTACCTTTAGAACTAAAACAAGAACATAAAAGACTAAAGATTTGTGGTAAATTTTATCTTAAAAAGTGCATTTCTGTGCTTTCTGATGTGCCATAAGGTAGCACTCCACAGTTAGAAAATAAAATTAAAAATGACCCACAAAATGTTTTATCATCTCCTATTCCTGGATTTCTAATACATTAACCTAACTGTTTGTGTTGTACATGTGCATATGTATGTAATCAGTATATTCCATAGATTTGATTTTCAAAAGTTAAAAGATTGAAAATTAATTCCTTTTATGTGTATCCATGGCAACATTCTGCATTTATTTACCATAAAATATTGCAAAAAGGGGGGTGGACATGTCACATATCCCCCCAAAATGTTGATCAAACTAGAATTTCAATGCCTTTGAGTGATACCTTTTTAGAAACTGTTTTCATAAATCTTCCTAATGATCAAATAAAAAATGGGTGTCTTTCGCCTCATTTTTTTTGTAAAATCCAATCATATAGTTCGTGCGATCAAAAGTTGGAAAAAAACATTGCAATAATTGCCGGACCAATGTATGGTAGGGACATGCAAATACGGACTGTCATACAGAAAACAGCCTATATTACATACATTTCATAATCTTGATGTTCATATAAACCCAATACAAAGGCTATTTTAATACTCAGCTATCCAAAAATGAATTTTATTGCACACTAGCTCTCATATTTGAAAAATCCACAGGGGCCAAAATGCGAAACTACACACCTAACTGTGGAGTGCTACATGTACCTGAGATTTATTCCTTCGCAAATCCGGCGAGGTGATCCGTGATTATGTGACCTAGACAAAAAGGAACTAATTATTGACAGGTCACTAGCAAACCCTGCATGTACTCAAGCAACGAAAGCGAACAATGTCTATGTTCTTTTGAAAGTTTAGCCAACACTAAATTATTAGCAACCATAAAAAACAAAGTTATATTACTGGGATATCAAAGAACCAATTGATTATTTTTGTTCACTGTCAATCTTGACCATTCTTCTAAAATACTAAAATCTGACTTCTTTCAGCATTGTTGCCCTTTGGACCTAATGCACATCTACCAAGTACGTGAAATTAAACTTTAAAGAGTAGCCAATCAGCCGCGAGGCGCAAGTTCAATAATGATGTGTGTTGTAAAAAGCAGTATAATTTGAAAAGTTACTGTACTAGTTACATTCAACTTTACGTTGTTGAATTACAGGAATGTTATGTTAAATATTTAGACGAGTAAACTTAGAAACAACGTGCTCCGAAAGCAGATGTAGATTGTAGATGTTACAGTAGATAAGTTTTGTTCTATATCACCCTTTGCGTATATTTGGCATTAAACATGTATTGGTAACAATGATTAATTAAGGGAAATGAGGTACACAGCTAAAGAGTAGTAGCAACTATCGATTATCTATGTTTGAGACTTGTAAATTCATTGAGCAGATACAAATCACACAACAAACATACACTTAGGAAAAAAACAGGTATGTTGACCGGCTATGTGTCTCTCGATAGGAAAATATCTACCACCATTCAAATCATCACTCAGTCAAAAAGTCAAAATCAATAATAGGAGACAATCGATAAATGGTCAGATCAAACGAATGTTCTGGTATAAAAAGATCGAAACAAGGTAAACATTTCTGACATCAGTGAAACCCGTTTCAGTGATTTCTGCTTCATTCAGTTTAAATTATGTTAACCTCATCTGTAGATAAACTCATCATAGATAGATGCCGGAATAAAATTTTATATTTACGCCAGACGCGCGTAGTAATTGTCAAAAAGATGATAAACATTTCTTAAATTAACCATAATCGACTATTTTTTTTATCTAATTTGTTAAACGTTCAATGATTAATATTTAGAATATGTTATTATAACTGTTGTATATTTACATGACACAGCAACAACTGGATCTGGACGTAAGTCAGTTATTTATAATAAAACAAATGAGTACACATTAATAGGCTAAGACTATTATTTAAATAAATAAAGGACGAACCAACAAAAGCAACAGTAGTATACGGTTCAAAAGTCATAAATTCATTAAGCAAAAAGTAGTCTGGGTCTCAAACAAAAACCGAGGAAACACATCAACAACTGTTAGAGTAAAACAGCGAAAAAACAGTAACACTGAAGCAACAAAAAGAAACGTCAACATGCAAAAAAAGAACTGCAATATTCCTCACTTGGATGAGGTTATTGTAAAAAGATGTAATTGAACCTGTGTTTTTCGCTATCAAAACCTTCTGCTTATATGTCAATCTTAAAAATGTCACTAAAATTACAAGATCACGTGACAGGAATATAGTACAAATCAACGCTCGTTTCTTCTACATAAGACTCATCAGTGACGTTCAGATCAAAATTGTTTATAAAGCCATACAAGTAAAAGTTAAGGAGCAATGAGGACCCAAAATTCCAAAAAGTTGTGCCAAATATGGCTAAGGTGATTTATTCATGGGATATGAAAATCCTTAGTTTTTCGAAAAAAATAAGGTTTTGTCAACAGGAATTTTTTTAAAATTACCAAATAAATGATATTCAAGTTCAATTAACGATATAAAGAATGACAAGTTATTCTATTGATGTTCCGCTATGATAACTTAAAAGAGATGTTATATGTAATTATTCCACTAATTTCAGCACTGTTACCTTCTGGACCTCACGGAAAACGCTCAAGTACGTGTTTGCCCTTTTCGAAATTGTTCGCTTCGGAATTTAAAAGTTATAAAAAAAGTTTCAAATCCCTTAAGAAAAGATGAACTTAGATTGACATTGCTGTCATTTAAGTATTAAAAACAAACAGCTTTTGCATATTGCTTTTGGTTATAAAGCTCTTTAACCCTGGCTGCTTTTTATACAGCAATAGCTTTCGAATATTATGAGCGCACCTGGTGAGATGACAGGAACCACCAAATAGTTAAACCGAAATTACATTTTATTTTTGAGGGTCACAACATGAAAATACGTTTCAGATTTTTAACATAAATATATTTGTTTTTCGTGTTAATTTCACATTTTAACATAAAGGTATAGGCCTTGGTACCACCAACATTTTCCTCTCGTTTAATTTTTCTTATATTTACATCATTTAAAAGGAAGGGGTCCATGCATCATCTGCCAAAGTCTTAAGGAAATTCACCGTTTCATTTTATATTTAGGGTATATTGAATATGACCAGTTTTGGGGTACCCTGAAATACGGTCGAAATCACTAGTAGGTAAAACCTATTGAGTGGTTTTGCACATGCTGTCTTTAGAAATACCCCTGACTGTTAAATTGCATAGAAGAAACATATTTTGAAGTAAATCTGAAACATCTTATTAATACAAATAGCCTGAATGTAAAAAAAAATGGTTTTTAATAATTGATACGGCGAAAAGTCTATCCAGCTCAGATAACACATTTTTTTTCAAATTTAGCAAGAACAAAATTTTGTCGTTTAATACCTGTTAAAAAACTGTTTAAACATTTATTGGTTATTAATCTTTAAAATCACCAAATTTTATCAAAATAGACCGTTAAAAATTTTCAAAATTTTTCAACAAGTTGGCTAACAACGCACACGAAAAAAGTAGAATTTTAGGACAAAATTCATTTTCCCCTTACAAAACCTCCTACGGACTGTCTTTGCATTCTTTTAATGTGAAATAGTCAAAGGGGTACTGTCCCAACAATGATTGTAATTAATTCTATAAGTAAAAAGAGTAATATTCAGTATGGGACGAGTATCCTTGGGACGAGTTGACATGATTTTTCATCAGAACTATTTATTGGCTTCTCTCCCCTGTCTACAAAATGCCCCTTTCAACAATAGCAGACGCTATCAGAATTCATTGTTTTGACAGTCTGTCACTATCTATGTATATCTTAGATATTAAAGCATTTCATGTATGAATGGTTATTTTCTACCTTTTCATCCACATCATTAAAAAAAAAGATGTTCTTTAGTTTAATGTTTGGTGGTGTCAAACATGTACAGCTTATACTGGATCTTTAATTTACTGCTATGTTGAAACGCACTAATGACTTTCAATACATGTGTAGGAGTCGTCTCCCATATACCAGGTCTACCCTCTTAAAGGGACTATTTGGTACATAAAATAGTATTAATCAATGAAATGACACATGTGTCTTGAGGGGCCTTATATTAGCAATATATAGTTCAGATATAATCGCCATAAACATAAAATTGACTTCAACTGTTATTGTTAAAAAAATGGAAAAGGAGGCAAACTGACCTTCATATCGACAGTCAGTTTCATTGGGTCGAATCAGGGTACTGTAGATTATACTATATCACAAGTGAGGTTTTCTTATATAAAGAGTTGTTCTGAAATATCCTTACCATATAGTTCGTCATAAAAATTCAATATGATTTTTATCATTTTTCATTTTATTCTGGTATCACCTAAGTTAGTTTAAACATATATATTTATAGGAGATTGGGAAACAAGTTTTTGCAACTTATATTGACTATTTTTATTATTATGGTGACTGATATCACCTAAGTTGAACAGAGGTATTCAGAAAAGCATATTAATCAACATTAAATTGCGTTGTATATTTGTTGAGGAAGCATTACATATGAGTTATATTACAACGGTATCAGGAGCAGCACAGTCGACAGGTTAAAATCAGAGAGAATCTAGATTGTCATTTATAATTCTAACAAATTGGCACAATTTTCGAAGTTTAGATTTCTGTTTTGATTCATAATAGCTTTACATTTGCGATAGCTATGTCTTGTCAATAAGCAGTGCTTTATCTGCCAGTAGCTAGACTATCGCATTCCATTAAATAGTGGTATTCATCACCGATAGCTACGCTTCTCAAAGGACACGTGTTATGTGCTCTTCTCAAAGAACAACTTCGTTAAATAGAATAAAAAAGTTTATTGTAAAAAGTAAAAAGAAATAGAATATGAATTGCAACCGAAATGAAAAATTCACAAGGACTACCAAAAGCACATAATGTATCAAACTGGATAGTTTTGTTTTTCTGCATTGATACCGCAACTTCTTATTGAATATATAGATAAGTTGATAAAATGCATACCTCTTATTATTCCATAATCGTATTGGTTTTCCATCGGACCAGCCCATAGCGACACACAGTTCTGATGGCATGTTTATACTGATAATGTTGACTAAAACATTATATATTTTACTTTCAAAATATTATGACTGGTTTTATTCGTTTTTTTTACCTAGTTTGCAACGTATTGATGTCTTCCATCGTTCTTAAATATAAGTAAGAGATACTCAAGTGTAAACTTAGTTCGATGTTTAAATTGTTGTATGCGATTGATATGTTTGCAATCAGACCTTTGATTACGTTGTACTTTGTCCAAAAGATGTTTGTTGTTAAAAGAACAACTTGAAGCTACGTTCCCCACTCCCATATTATCGTACCGTGGGTTAATAATTCCGTTGAGATTTGTTAAGCACCGCCATGTGATGACCCCCTATTGATCCGTAGGGGGTTAGAATATTTCATAAAGGGTTCATATCGTCACGTCTACTGGTATTGATGACGTCATCAATTATATTGTTGTGTTTCATTGTTTAATTTTCTACAAAATGCAGCAGAATACGTCCCGCGTGTAATACATTTGTTATAAGGTTCACTAGTGACCCCCTACGGACAATACAGGGTGAATAAATTCCATAAGAAGTTCGGCATTCGGACTCATCCCTTTTGGATTTTACTAACTCTCTTGGGTTCAGTAGCGAATCATATACTTAATGTATTGTTACCAAGAGTCCTTCCATCTAAAACAGCTTACAAAGTTCACATGAATCCTCAAATTGCTCCTGGTTGTTTCTGTTCAACTTTTTATTATTGAAATAAGTATTATTCTTATATTTTCCGGATCCTTGTTAATCAAACTTTTAAGTTTCAACGGTATGCGGAAGCAGTGTAGCTGGGCAATATACCTAACTAATGCAATATAAAAACAACTCTTTAAAGAAGACATATACGTGTTTTTCTATGTTGTGACGTTATGCTATTGTTTCGATAAAGGGAGAAGGTTTGGTACCATTAAAACGTTTAATCCCGCTGCAAATGTTTGCACCTGTCTTAAGTCAGGAATCTGATGTACAGTAGTTGTCGTTTGTTTATGTAATTTTTACGTGTTTCTCGTTTCTCGTTTTTTTATATAGATTAGACCGTTAGTTTTCCCCGTTTGAATGGTTTTACACTAGTAATTTTAGGGCCATTTATAGCTTGTTGTTCGGTGTGAGCCAAGGCTCCGTGTTGAAGGCCGTACATTGACCTACAATGGTTTAATTTTTTAAATTGTTATTTGGATGGAGAGTTGTCTCATTGGCACTCACACTACATCTTCTTATACCTATATACGTCCACTTCTATTTTTGTCTATATGGTGTGTTTAGTCTTTAACTGATTTTTATAGTTTGTTCTTATGTTGTGTTGTTCAACCACTGTCCCAGGCTACGGGGAGGGTCGGGATCCCGCTTACATGATTAACCCTGCCACATTATGTGTGTATGTGCCTGTCCCAAGTCAGGAGCCTGTATTTCAGTGGTTGTCGTTTGTGTATATGTTACATATGTGTTTTGTTTCTTTCATTGTTTGTACATGAATAAGGCCGTTAGTTTTCTAGTTTTAATTATTTTACCGTGTCATTTCGGGGCCTTTTTATAGCTGATTATGCGGTATGGGCTTTGCTCATTGTTAAAGGCCGTTAGGTGACCTATAGTTGTTAAGTTATGTGTCATTATGGTCTCTAGTGGACAGTTGTCTTATTGACAATCATACCACATCTTCTATTTTATATATATTAGGTCAAAGATGAAAACATTTTGCTCTACATAATTGGACAAAAGGCGCAGAGTTGTACATTCATCTGTCTTTTATAGCGTTTATGACATTTTTTTGATTTGATGGTTATAAACTAGTTTATTAGCATATTCCGCATGAAAACATTTTCAAAGTAAAACTGTGGACTATGCTAAGTAGTAACAATTAAAATCACAACATTAGCTACAATTATGTGGACAATCGATATATTCTGGTTAAATTCAACATACAAAAATTATCCATTTTAATAGTTTGATAAAATGATGTGGTTAAATATTTCAGAACGTGTATGTAACAGAGTAGACCTTCTCATGGATCTAGCTTCTGGAAAAAGTATAATGATGAATGGTGCGCTTGAGTGTTTCGGTAAATCTGCCAGTGCACTCGTAATGAAACATTGTAAAGCTCCTTCTCGATCCGAATGGAAAAAAGGGATTCACGTAAGTGACATTTTCTTCGTACGGTTGTAAAAATATTGCATACGTCTGACCTTTAACCCAAAAAGTAACTGATACTTATTACAACACATGCCTATATTTTGGATATTCAATCAGTTCCGAAAATGTAACTATACGAAAAGAAACTCTCAGTAAAAACAATCAATCATTCAATTTTGATATATTGAAGTCAGTGTATCCGTTTTCAAAAGAGGATGAAAGATACCAGAGTGAGATTCAAACTCGTAGATTGAAAATATGCTGACAACGCCATGGCTAAAAATAAAATAGAAAACAGAAAAAAATTATCTCACAACATAGAAAACTAACGACCTAGCAACACGAACCCCACAAAAACACTTGGGTTGATCTCAGATGCTCCGAAAGGGTAAGTAGATCTTGTTACACATGTGGCCCACGTCATGTTGCTTGTATTATTACAGTTCAGGTAAATAGTCTAATTTAGTAGGTCATATTCGTTAAAAGGGAAGGGGTTTGTTATTACGACATAAGGAACATATCAGATATCATCTGTGAAACGGTTACAGCTGTATTCTATAACGGTCAACCAACTCGTGATGGCGTTCGTAAAACTTCCGAAAGAATATACTACTTTCAACAGATACATTTTAAGAGAAAACGTCCATATGTATTG
>CM034359.1:11149464-11179094 GCA_019925275.1 Mytilus edulis
TAGTGACCATGATCTTAGAAAATGTTTTATTGAAGTCAACACAAAGATAACTTGTGTGCTACAAGTGTTGTAAGTCAGCCACACACAGAAGTCGGGACTGCAACGCAAGTATCAGTTGTAACGAGTGTGTAAGTCAACGACATACCACAGCACTTCACATCACTAGACCACATCAATCTGAAAGTGCCCAGTTTAGCTCACCCAGACAAGCCTACGGCGGGGAGCTAACACAAGTCTACGGCGGGGAGCAGACAGAGTCAGCTGAAACAAAGTTAACCTCTGTAAGTTCGATCTGCACAGAGATCTACAAAGATCTTAAGAGTGAGAAATCTTATGCCAAGATATTACCTGTGGACGTGTACCACAAGGACAAGACAGACAAAATTATCAGGATGTACGCCATTATTAACGACCAAAGCAACCGGTCTCTTGCCTCGCCTGAATTCTTCAGTATGTTCAACGTTCGGGAGAAAACTGAAAACTGCTCTTTTACGACATGCTCCGGCAGAGTAGCTACTTCCGGGAAAAGAGGAAAAGATTTCGTCATAAAAACTGTACATAGTGACGTACAATTTGATCTGCCTACATTAATTGTATGTAATAGTATTCCCAATAATCGAGACGAAATTCCTACTCCTGAAGTTGCAATGCATCATCCTCATCTGACAGAACTCAGAGGAAGTATTACATCACTAGAGGAACGTTGTCAAATTCTACTCCTAATTGGAAGGGACCTTATAGAGGCACACCACGTCCTTGAACAACGCCTAGGACCATCCCGAACTCCATTTGCCCAAAAGTTGAGACTTGGTTGGGTCGTAATTGGAAATACATACATTGACAAGCAAACTGTTCCTATTGAAGTCAACACAAAGATAACTTACATTTCAATCACGGAATCAAAACAACGTCTTGCCTCAAGACCGGAAATAGCCGTTAAGGACAATAATCCAATTGTTGTTCAGTCTAACGACAAAAACTTTCATTCGAATGCCAAGTTCGCTAAATCGCATTCAATACAATCCCTTGAATGTACAGAACCTAGTACCAAGCCTGGTAAACGCACAAATTCATCTAAAGGGACATCACTCGCGTCACTAAAAGCAAAATCTGTGACTTCTATAGAAAAATCTATAGATAAAGAAAGTTTCAATCCGAAATCAACAGAACCTAAAGTTCATGGAGAGGAAATCAATAGCATTCACAAACCTATTCCGAAAGAAGGACCTATTGTCAATTTCAATCTGCTATTGCATGAGCAACGTCTATTACGAGGAGGAAGCAGTATTGCCAAATCTGACTTGAATATAAGTGAAAAGAAACCAGTAGTCTTATCTGGACATCGTCACAGAGTAACACCCTTTCTTGGACATTACTACGACAAAATCAAACATAGAGGACGCCACTCTACAGATAGAGCGACTAGATCTGCAGGATTGAACGTTATGACGAAACGCCTAATTTCGTCTGATACTCACAAAGATGTGTCATATCACCAAGTCGGAAGACGACCAACTACTAACTCTTGTTATACTTCGATCTATTTTCGATCATCATCGCCGTCTAACCACAGAGTGAGTTAATTATATAACATTGTATTTAAAGCCTTCAAATTGCCTTTCGTATGATTGAACCTTTTCTCCGTGAAATACTGGAAATGTAACCGTTCTTGAAAGTACAACATTTTCTCGGATTCAACGGACTGTGCAATCAATTATTTTGGACATTTCATACACTAGAAACATTTATTCAACACATTGTAAAATTGTATTTTATTTGTTTTTCAGCTTTTTACCATTTGTTAGATTGGTTTAAGAATAAATTGTCAGCACCTGATATTCTTATTGCTTGAGCCCAATCGTGGTTATACTTAATGGTCAGGCCATTACAAACATCGATATGGATAACTCTATCAACATCAACATCTAACCACAGCAAATCCATATTAATGTGATTTATCATATACTTAGAATGAATATGATAGCTTTTGCATATGTGTAATGAACGGAAGTACACAAGTCATAATTGCACACACAAGCTGATAACCCATATCAGGGGGGCCTCTCGGTGAAATTCTCAATAGCATAGTGTATTGCAAAAAAGCAAAAAAAGGGGTAATTTTTTTTTAATATTTTTTTTGGGGGGATCATTCGCAACAGTATAGTGTATTTTTTTGGTGTGGGAAAATTCGCTAAAGCATAGCGTTTTCTCTAGGGGGATCAATTTGCCACAGCTGAGTATATTTCACAAAAGCAAAAACTTGAATATAAATTCAAATAATATAACCAATTCTAAGTTCTTTGACAACAGTTATTCTGTGTTAAAAACCTATTATGTGATGTGTCAAATATTTAATTACAATCCAAATTCAGACCTGTAAAAAGCGCGGATATTGTCTCTATTTTGTCCCAACTGTTAAGGATAGGATCCCTGTGGTCGTGTCCAGAAGCGCTCAGCAAAGCAATTTATTTAGACATATTTTAGATTTGCAACTTAATAGGACTATAAAATGTCTTATATTGTTTACGATCTTTTTGTTTACTCTTCTATGGATATTTGGAATGTTTTGGACTTTTAGTAATTCATCACATACATTGGCTTCTATCGTCTTACATTAATAAACTGGACAGGCCATTATATACAAAAACATAAATCGACGCAAGGTTATAACAATGTGTTCTATGTCGATATTTGATAAAAATGAAGACATTCTATTTTTGAGATCCAAATTGTATGGCGAGGAGTCATTTTCAGTCGTGGTAGCTTAGACGTTCAATGAGTGAATCATAAGAGTTTTTTGTAGTTGTCATAAATCAAGAATGAATCTGGAGTGCTCTTTCTTGTATTTTCTTGTATTTTCGTTGTGTTTTGCTCACTGCAGTAGTGTCATGTATAAAAGGACAATAGCTGAGGTTTGACAAGATAAATGAGTGGTTTATTGTAAGTTTAGAAAGTCTGGTGGGATGGTGCCGATTCTTTTTAATAAATTTAGTTGTCATGCAGCTCTATATAGATGCTGAATCCGTTTAGGTTGAAGACCGGATATTGAGTGTGTTCTTTTATCCATGGCAACTGTCAGGAATTAATCTCTGTTTGCCTGCATTTTGTTGAAAGAGAACAACGATATTAGGAAGTTACTATTTTCCCCTAAGGATTTAATTCTGATTCCGAAGTAGTACCAGATTGAGAGAGGATGTTAGCATCAACATAGTTATATAACTCACTGTGTTTGACAACAAGAAAAATGTCATTTATAAATACATTGAATAATACAGGAACTAGTTTAGAGTCCTTAGGAACACCTATTTAATTATCTTGCATTTGACTGATACTCTAACATATTTTTTACACACTGTCTTTTCTTCGGAAGATAACATGTTAGCAATTCAAGAGCAGATGGACTATAAGGTCATATTTATCAATTTACAAAGAAAATCATGTACAAGACAATCAAAAGCTTTACTGAGATCCATCAATATTACTGCTAAGTGTTTATTATTATCCAGTGCCTTTTCCCATTTTCCTACCTGAGAGTCACTGGTGAGTCTTATGTAAAGAAAACACGCGTCTGGCGTATCAAATTATTAGCCTGGTACCTTTTATACTATTAGTATGTAGAAATTTTCTATTGTATTGTTTATTTGGGTATTTCTCCGTCCTGAATGTTCTTCCATTTATTTGTACTGATGTCCTGTCATGTCATGTAATGTTGTCATTGTAGTATTATTTTTAACATTGCCGTAAAAGCACAAGGTTAGGTTAGCCGTAAAAACCCGTTTCAACCCACCAT
The DNA here is from genome assembly GCA_019925275.1 of Mytilus edulis. NCBI lineage: Eukaryota > Metazoa > Mollusca > Bivalvia > Mytilida > Mytilidae > Mytilus > Mytilus edulis. The sequence goes on from CM034359.1 coordinate 11,153,255, forward strand.
TTTTTCTTAAAAATGTCCTGTACGAAGTCCGAAAAGTGGCAGTCTTAAAGTTCGTGTTTGTGTGTTGCATTGTCGTTTGGTTTTTGTTGCTGTTCAGTGTTTCTATTGTTTCTTTTTGTTTTCCTCTTATAGTTTGTGTTTCCCGCAGTTTTAGCTTGTAGCCCGGATTTGTTTTTTCTCTCAATCGATTTATAACTTTCGTGTTGCTTAGTCTTTAGTTTTCTATGTTGTGTCTTCTGTACTATTATCTGTCTGTTTGTCTTTTTTATTTTAGCCATGGCTTCGTCAGTTTAATTATTTTCAATCTATGAGTTTGACTATCCCTCTGGTATCTTTCGTCCCTCTTTTCGAACAGCGGTATACTATTGCTGCCTAAGTAATGTTGACTGACAGCCATTGCCCGATCGAAATGCCCGAAATAATGATCAAAATATCATCAAAGTGTTTAGTAAGTTGATTTTCTATGGCTGTTTCAAATGTTTTACATATTGCCGTCAAAACACTAACTGGACTGTAATTACCTTTTTTTTAAGCATACTGTTTTTTTATGAATGGGTGCCACTTTGGTAATTTTAAACGCGTCTAGAAATTGAAGTGTATAATGATAAATTAACAAGCTGTGTGATCACTACATGATTAGCAGCGTGTAAAATGTTTGGTAACATGCCAGTTATACCAGTTGCCTATTTAATATTTATCATACCAATTCTTTTCGAAACATATGCTTCGTTTATAGGCTGTATAATAAGTTTATTTGATGTTGACAGATTTAAGTATTAATTAGAAATAGATTCGTTGTATATATAATGAAATTTGATGCCGACTTTTGTACGTAAAGGCAACAGTAGTATACCACTGTTCAGTAGTCATAAATCGATTGAGAGAAAAAAAAATGGGTTAAAAACTAAAGAAGGGAAACACTTCCACTGAAAGAGGAAAATAACGAAATAACAGAACACAGAAGACAAATAAACTAAAACACAGAACAATGCAAAATTCATAGAAACGAACTATTAGATAACAACTGCAACATTCCTGACTTGGTATAGGACAACTTGAGAAAAAATGGTGGTTCGAACCTGGCTTTGTGGCTAGCCAAACCTCTGCACTTTATGACAATGTTCAATATACCGCTCAAAAGACAACAATAGTACATGACGGACTAACAGAGTACAAATAAATTCAAAAACACCAAAGACAGAGAAATACAAAAATAAACAATATGATAGTACAATTCGACATGTTAACCTCAGAATAACAACTAAAATAATTTAGACAGTACACAAAAACAGCCTAATAGAATAACGAAGTGTGTATATGTAACACGAATGGATCAACGCCACAAAAAGTAACGTCACTGGTATATTTAGAAAAAATGGACATAAATCCCCGGCATAAATCAAGATAAGTTTCCGATTATGTTATTTGATGTATTTGATAACAATTATGATAATACTAAAATAGAATTGTGTTAGTCATAATGCTACATGCCGGCCTTTGTTCCAAATCAAACTGTGTTAAACAAAATAAATCCTGTGCACATAGTTGCTAAAACTAAATTCATACAAATGAACTAGGTGATTGAATATCATACACGTTAGAGATGTAATAAAACAAGGTTTAATTCATCCTTTTCAACATAAGAAAATGCATGTACCGAGTGAGGACAATGCCAATTGTTATCTATTCGTTTTATGTGTTTGAGCCATTGATTTTGTCATTTTTTGAGGGACTTTCTTCTTTTTTTAAATTTTCATTGGACTTTAGTATTTTTGTGATTTTACTTTTTTCTATACTTGGATGTTTTTCATTCACTTGTATGTTGTTGTCACCTATGTTTTTTAAAATATTTCTTGTTGGTTTGTGATGATTTTATTAACTTTCTGTGGAAAGGTTTTCTTTTTGGATGGTGCATCCTTTGTTTGTTAGGAATGGCGTTTCTGTTGATGTTCTCTCTTTTGGGTTGTTTCATCATATAGCGTTTCATTAATTCCTGTTTTAACTTGCTGTACGGAGTGGGTTCTCTCCATTGTTTAAGACCGTATGGGGACTGGTTATCATTGACATCTTTGTTCTTTGTTTTTTTTCTCTCGGACATTTGTCACCTTGTCAATCATAACACCGGGCATCTCCATATACTTATATAGAGGGACGCTGTATATACTAGTACATTCAAAAACGTTAGTACGGAGAAACCTTTTCACCAAAGACACCAGATGTATGTAAAGGCGATAATCGAAGTATTATTTGTTTAAGAATAAAAATCGGTCAAAGACTTGTAAAGCATTATGCGATATGGATTTTGCTCAAGATGTATGCCGTACGGTGACCAATATTTTTGATATGTTTCTCATTTGAAAGTCTAGACTTGTATTGTTTGTTTGTCTGAGTCATTACCTTTTAAAAAAAGTACTTAAATTACACTGAAATTTGTTATGTCATAAGCTGGACTATCATATTAATGTTGTATTATGTAGGTCTCTTCCAAACATAAAATGTGCAGTGTAATTGTTTATATATAAGACTTTGTTAGAAAAAGATTATGCATTTATTACGATGATGCAAATCTAATGATTTTATAAATGAAAGCTCACGAGTTCAGATTAGGTTTGATTGTAAACACTTTGACAGCTTTTATATCCATTTAGGCAGAATAAAATAATTTCAAATTCAAACAAAAACATAAAAAAAACGGTCAGCACTTTTTTTTTTATTTCCTGCAAAGTATATAACCAAAGTAAAGTAGTTTACCTTCTCCACACATACTTCGACAGCGAAAATTGAAGGAACTATTTGAAAACATTCTTTAATTTGTAAGTGTTATTTTTACAAGCTTTAAATTATGAAGAAAAATATTTTTGTCTACTAGCTTAACAAAACTTTGAATAATTGTAATACTAAGGTTTTTCTATCTCAGGATTAAATTACATCAGCTGTAATTTGAAACACCTTTGGATTTTTTGTTTCTCGATGAAATTCAATTTCGTACGTTATTTAGCCTTTTTAAAAAGTTAAATCACAAAAATACTGAACTCAGAGGAAAATCAATACGGAAAGTCCATAATCACATGGCAAAATCAAATAACAAAACGCATAAAAAAAGTATGGACAAGAGCTGTCATATTCCTGACTTGGTACAGGTATTGTCAAATGTAGAAAAATGGTGGATTAAACCTGGTTCTATAGCGCTAACCCTTTCACTTTAATAACAGTCTTATGAAATTCCGTTATATTTACATGATGCGTTAAATAAACAGTCATAAATAATAAAATAGTCAAAATATGGGTAACTGTTTTGGATTCGAGCGTTACTGATGAGTCTTTTGTAGAAGAAACGCGCTTGTAGCGCAGATCCAAATTTGAAATCTTGGTTTTTATGATGATTTTTTTTTAATATACATGAATATTTTGGAATATTTTAGACTCCTACTAATTCCTCAAATATTTTTACGTCTATCTTCTTACATTAACTAACTGGACCTAACATACAAAAGTCGTCGTACAATTCTTATAATATTCTATGTCGAGGTTTGATCCAAAAAGAGATATTTAATATTCAAGATCCAAATTGTATGGTTTATCTTCCTATACATGTCACTATTAAACGACATTTCTACATTCGAGTTTTTGTCAGAACAATACTAGTTGGATATTGGAAGTTCAAATAAAATATTTTTATACAGTTTTATTTTCAGATGTCACTGCTATAAAATATTTGCTTTCAAAATTATCTTAGTACTATGCATTTATTGTTTTAAAATTATTTAAATTCAATCAATCGTTAAGTCATATTTAGCCAATCAAACAACTGTGTTATGTGCTTTGATCGGGTTGTTGTCTCTTTGACACAGTACCCCAATTCCATTATCAATTTTATTAACTAAATTGGGATAACTCCGAACTGAACAAAACTGCGGAATATATCTTATACAGAATTGGAAATGATTGTTAAAAAAAGAAAAATGTTGGAAAAACATGATTTACATATTTACAGCATTCACAAGACTCATTTTCTTAATGATGATTATATTTGCACGGAAACTAAAATACTTTACATATTCATGTAGGCAATAGTGTTGAAAGGTATGATGATGTATGGGTGACAGTGTTATGTTGAAATGCTAAGTAAAAAATAAAAACTGAAAAATAACGTGAAGTTTTTAAGAATATCAATCGTTAAAGTTCTACCAGAATGTTGTACTACAGAATATTGTGGATTTCTTTAAAATTTTCTTTAATGACATTTTCAGAACTATTAACTGCACTTACACTGTATAATAATTACGATTTCACCATTTTCTTTGCTCTAAACGTCTGTATGACTATTTGACTGAGTTTTTTAAAAATTTTACAGCAGGTTTTAAACATAACCATATATTTCAAATTACCCTCAATAATATTATTTATACATGAAACGAATAATGGGAATATTAATATGGCAGTTTTCCTGGATTGTGTTTAAAACTGATGTCATGAAAATAAAGTTATCATGATTTCGAATAAAACAAAATGTAGGGTTATAGGTACAAGACAAAGCAGAACCAGATCTTATTTTTGAGAACAATATTCTTCAAAAATCATCAATTGAAAAACTTGCAGGTGTAAGAATTGTCTCTAACATGTCATGGACAGGTCATATAAGTTACTTATGCTCATATAATCTTCATTTTCTTTTTACAATCAATAAATTTCTAAATATTGATTCAACAAATTTTATCAGGGTTATATTCTCCCCCTGATAGATTATTTTTGTATTTTTTGGAGTTGATATTTGATAACTATATATTCATGAGAAAAATGTGACGTAACGTTCATAATTAATAGCTTTGTATACGTTATATCTACATAAGCCTGTTCACATAAGTCTTTAGTACCTGCTTAAAGTCATAAGAAACCCCAAACAAACAAAAATTAATGCATATGTTCTTTATAACTCAATGGATAGTTTTCATTATAAAACTTATGTACATATATTTTTTCTGAAGAAAATTCTTTAATTTATTCATATTTAGATAAACTCATCATATATACCAGGACTAAATTTTATATATACGCCAGACTTGCGTTTCGTCTACAAAAGACTCATCAGTGACGCTCGAATCCAAAAAAGTTTTAAAAAAAGCCAAATAAAGTACGAAGTTGAAGAGCTTTGAGATCCAAAATTCCTAAAAGATTGAAAGCAATTCCCCCGACATATTTTCCGTATGAAAGTGACCTCAATGTGAAATATCTCTAAAAAATCCGGTGATCACAATACGCATGGATATCCTTAAAATAAACTATTATCTGAATTTACATGTTAAACACGTGCTCAATTTCCATGCTTTTTTGTTTATTTTTTGTCGATTGTTGACAAACAGGTGACAATCGTTAAACTTAGGCTTCAAAACACGAACTTTAATTACCTGCCATATTTCCACAACAACACTGACTGATTGATAAAAAATTGACGATTAAACGAAATTTACACGAAAGATATGATAAATTCGTATGATGTTTGTATGCATTGGTTCAAGAATTGGAAGAACATTATTTTTCACCGGTCACTCGTTTCTTATGACTTTAAATTGAAAAACACCATCAATTAATATATAAAGTTCCAACAATTGTCTACGCTTAAAACAGAAAATTAAGTAAACTTTATTTATTGTGTCAACGAGAGCAGGATCATTTAAAAAGAGGGAGCTAAAATATATTTTAATGTGATTTTAACTACAGCACCAAACTATTGTTTTCATGTTCAAATTTGATCGTATATGAGGAAGGTTATATATTCGGAAATTCTTATGCAGGAAAATTGTATCATATATTATTATATATCCTTTAGGTGAGCAAATCATCCACAAGATGAAAATAGACAAGATTATGTGTGCGATATTCATAATGATAATATCAGTTTTAGCAGGAACAGCAAGTGGAAAGCCACCACCCGGACGTCTTGAATTTAACAGAGTAAAACGAGATGCTAATGACAACATTTTGGATAGAATCGTAAGTTACTGTTTATTACAAAAAAAAATAATTATTCATTATAATGAGATAGTTAGTTTTAAATTACTACTACTACTACTACTACTACTACTACTACTACTACTACTACTACTACTACTACTACTACTACTATTACTTCTACTACTACTATTACTTTTACTACTACTACTACTACTACTACTACTACTACTACTACTACTACTACTACTACTACTACTACTACTACTACTACTACTACTACTACTACTACTACTACTACTACTACTTAAGGAATGACTGTTATATTTTTCCTGTCTGTGAAGAAATAACATAAAAAAGTGGGTGCACACTGAATAACGCGCGTAGCGGGTTAGTTAACAGTTATATAAAGTTATATAATACTTTTATGTTATTTCAGGACATTTTTAAAGGGAAAAAAATGGTGGGTTGAACCTGGTTTTGTGGCATGCCAAACCTCGCACTTTAATGGCAATGTTAATATAACATTGAAATGACAACATAATATTACAGGACTACAATACAAATAAATAGGAGAACATATTAGACAAAGAAACACATGATTAATGTATAACAAAAAGCATCAGGTTAAAAATTCAATACGCCAAAAACGCGCCTCGTCCACACAAAACTCACCAGTGACGCCCAGATATAAAAGATCGAAAGTGAAAAAAAAGTACAAAGTTGTACAGCACTGGAGATCGAAAGTTGACAAAAGGTTGTGTCAAATACTGCGTTGTGTTTATGCTTGGGATAAGAACATCTTTATTATTTAGAACAAATAATGCTATTGCAAACAGTAAATTGTATCAAATGAATATGAAAGAGATACATGTATACATAATGAAACTGAAGTATTAACTACTTACAGAAAACTAAACCCGAATACATAATGCTAGGACCAACACAGAATAAACACACTTGACTCAGTCTTGGCCTCAACGCAATTAATCATAAAAATGACGTCACATACGATGGCGAAAAGGCACAAACATTACGTCACATTTGAATTTATGACATTTCTGAAACAGTATGACGTCACATATGAAAAACTATAATTCAAAAGTAAGATAGAATAAGAATTGATTTAAGATTATATAGAAACCATAGAAAACCATAAAAAAACGTTGATGACGTCACGGTCACATGACTAAATTATGTCTATGGGCTGATAACAAAATAACGTCAGCCAATCAGAAGACGAGTTACAGCCAAAAATATCATCATCATCATCACCCTTAATAATAATAATTTGTATTTTCCAGATGAATAGAGATTAGATGGTCTGTGGCACCAAAAACTGGATCTTTCATTGTTTAATAATAGAAACTTAATTAAATAGATTTATCGTTGATCTATATATTCATTTTTATTTCATCTTTAGTGATACCCTTTTGTTTTAACATTCTAATGACAGTTTGTTTCTGTTAAAAAAAAATGTAAATTGATTTGCTGCAATTCATAGAAATATCAAACAAAAATGGGTGTCACATGTGGAGCAGGATTTGTTTACCTTCTCAGATTACGTGAGATCACTCCGAGTGTTTGGTGCGGTTCTTGTTGCTCAGTCTTTAGTTTTCTATGTTGTGTTTTGGGTACTGTTGTATGTTTGTTGATTGTAATAATATCTACACAGATGCACAATCTCAATTTAGAAGAGAATTATTTTCTACAATGACGTATGCAAATTAAACTTCTGTGTTTTGTGTTTTCGAAATAAAGAGGTATGCAGTTTTGAATGACAGGGGCATTAGATATACTCGATAAGTTGATTAAATCAATATTCTGTTTACATATAAATTTGCAGATACTTCCGTTTATGATCATCAGGTTTATAGACAAGGCCTATGGTGTCTAAATGCTGTTGTTAGACGCGAACATTCTATGTGTTGTTTATTCTTTAGTTTTCTATGTTGTGTCATGTGTACTATTGTTTTTCTGTTTGTCTTTTTCATTTTTAGCCATGGCGTCGTTTGCTTTTGATTTATGAGTTTGACTGTCCCTTTGGTATATTTCGTCCCTCTTTCATAGAACCAGCTTGTATCATGTAATTCACTATGTCTGATCTGCTTTCCAAAATTGGCATTTGCCCCAGTTTACACAATAACTGATGTCTACCATTGTTTTAAGTGACAGGATATTAGCAACAGTATGATTTATATGATATTTAAATTCGTGTTTCTATTGAGATGTTTGCCATGAAACCTATTATTATGTAGATTTTTATCAATAATCTTCGTGATCTCCATAGAAGAAGTTTAAGATATGTTGTCTTAAGCTTGTTCTATCAAATTGCATTTAGACCCAGGGAATATGCTATCTGCAGTTGTTTAAGCCAATATTTGTCGGTAATTGTTCATGATTGCAATTCCGTCATGTCATATTCGTTTCACAGATGATAGCATATATGTTGTCGTAACTATAATCGCTTTGCCTTTTTCTGCGAATTTTACATACCGAATAAGAAGTATTACCGGGTTTGTACTAACATGAGCAACACGACTTAATCAACCCCAATTCTTAGTATGGTTTGTGTTGCTTTGTCTTTAAATTTTCTATGTAGTTTTTTGTGTACTGTACTTTGCCTACTTGCCTGTTGCTCTTTTATTTTGGTAGACATTGCGTTGTTAATATATAAAAGAAGATGTGGCATGATTGCCAATGAGACAACTCTCCACAAGAGACCAAATAACACAGACATTAACTTCTATAGATCACCGTACGGTCTTTAACAATGAGCAAAGCCTATGACGCACGGTCAGCTCTAAAAGGCCCCGAAAAGACTGCAAAACAATTCAAACAAGAAAACTAACGGCTTAATTTATGTTAAAACAAATAATGAAAAACAAATATGTAACTCATAAACAAACGACAACCACTGAATTACAGGCTCCTGTCTTACTACAGGCATATACATATAGAATATGGCGGGGTTAAACATTCGAGCGGGATCCCAACCCTCCAACTTATCTAGGACAGTTTGTTTTCGACTTATGAGTTTGAATGTCCCTTTGGTATCTTTCGCCTCTCTTCTTGAAACTGTATGCGATTGCCCTTGTTGATTCTGGATCGTTTTGACTTTCTACAAAGACAAAACAGAAACAGTCATACTACAAATAAATAAATACATATTATGAAACATATATATATTTAGAACTCAGAGGTGCGATTGGAAGGCTGAAGTGCGATGGTAACGCTGAAATGTGATGATCTACACCGAAGTATGATGGTCCCTACGCTGATATGCTATGGTCTATTTGACTCATGGTTGTCATTCTAAAGTCAAAAGAAGTGCAATCAAATTTATACTAGATTTATTGATTGTTAGAACGTGGTGTATATTTATTTACCTCCATTATTCATGGTCTATAGATGTACTTACAATTGCATACTAAATGAGAGATCGTCCTCTCTGATTTTCTTCATGTTGAAATAATTCTGCATTCGCAGTTTACCTGTTATACGTCATTTCATTCACAAACTCCTCGTTTACCGCAAATGTTCAATGAAGAGATGTCTGTATTTTCTTTTGCTTCCACTGCTCAGGATATAACCTCTGTGGTCGTGTCCAGAAGCGTTCAGCAAAGCAATTTATTTAGAAACATTTTAGATTTGCCATGCTACAACAACTGAATAGGACTATAAGATGTCTTATATTGTTAACGATCTTTTTGTTTACTCTCTAAGGATATTTGGAATGTTTTGGACGTTAAGTAATTCATCACGTATATTGGCGTCTATCGTCTTACATTTATAAACTGGACAAGCTAACATATACACAAACATAAATCGTCGCATGGCTATTACAATATGTTCTATGTCGATATTTGATAAAACGAAGACAGAATATCATGGGAATTGGCAATATATCAAGAACCGATTCTGTTAACATTTTGGATAAAGTTTCTAAAACTGTTCGTCAAAATCGTTCTCATGGACGCAGAAAAAATCGCAATCAAAGAAAATTTCGGACCAACCATACAAATATTTCGGACCTAATTTCTAATTAAATAATAACGGCAGACATTATCTGTTAACCAAGCTTTGTTCTTTACCTATAAATAAATTAAATAAAATTTTAGAGGATTGCAACACAATTTCATATTACAGTCTTAAGTATGAAATTGTTTAAATTATAATGGCATATTGTTATTCTAAACTGTTTCCAAAAATTTATCGCTCTGAAGATCATAAAACAAATTTTAAAAAATAAAGTATGTCAATAACGGTTTTGATTTTGTAAATATTGCCGGTATTTGTAACGACTATTCTGTTAAAGACCAAATTCCTGGATATTTTGATAATACTGAACTCCTTCTGATTTGTTTTATTTACAAGAAATCTACCCGGAAATATGTGTTTGATTATAGCCACTTGTGTAAAGATGTACATGTCATTGAAAATACACCTATGTCGTGTAACTGCAGAAATTCTGAATACACCAATGGCCCCGTTTCCCATGTCACAACAGGAGACCTTTACATCGTTCGCGACCGAGAGTTAAAATCATTCCTCAGTAAAGGACCTAAATATTGTCCCCTGTCAACTATTAATTGGAAAGTGTGTCGTAATATCATCCACGACTCACTCCGTACCTATTGTTTGAAATGGGTTAAACGGGAAAAAGCTGACAAAAAATCTTTAGACTCTTTTTTTTAATTCAGTAATGAAGATAGTTGATATTCGAATACAACATTTTAAAGCACATTTTACTCTTAAGAACAACCTTGAAACCCCTATTTCGCGTATCAAACATAAACTAAAAGAACAAGCCAAGGAATTTGTTTTGTCACGGCTGATAAAGCTGCGAATAATATCATTATTGTTTGACGTAAATTTTATTTAGAGGTTCTGCAAAAGGAAATCACAAATTCACCAACATTCCAACTGACTTCATTTTCAGAAAACGACATCTGTAACAAACACAAACCTTTAGCTACTTCTTTACAAGCAGAACCAAATACAATGAAAGTCCCAACTATGTACTGGCTTCCGAAGCTACGCAAAAACATAACCTTACAAATAAATATTTATATCATCATTTTTCCACTACTAAATTGTCTGTTTTACTTACAAGTACACTTGGTACAATAAAAAAACACGATAATAAATTGTCCAAATAAGGCCTTTGAAAATAGTTGAATTAATTACTTTTGGAGTGTCAAAAACTCATTGGAAGTACTTAATAAATTGCATGCATATATTGGTGATATTGAATCTGTTCAAAGTTTTGATTTTTCTACCCTATATACCACTTTGCCTCATATTCTTATTTAGAAAAAAATCACATCCCTTATTAACTGGACATTTAAAAAGTCAGAATGCGAGTAAATATGTTCCAACTCTTTTAGGTCATTTTTTAGTAGCAATAAACAAAAAACCTATGTCAATTGGAGATGTTTGATACTATATATGCCCTTGAATTTTTACTTGATAAAATTTTTTTTCGCTTTGGAGATTCCTTATATCGTCAAGTTATTCGAATTCCAATGCGGACTAACTGTGCACCACTTATAGCGGACCTGTTTTTGTATTTTTATGAGTTACAATTTATGACTAAAACTAGCAAAGACCCATCAAAACAACATTTGATACAAAAATTTAACAATACTTTTAGATATTTGGATGATATATTGGCTCTCAGAAATGACGACTTCAGTATGTATACTGAAGAAAATCCTGTTGAACTTACTTCAAATAAAACGAATACTAACAATGATTACTGCCCTTTCCTCGATCTTGCAATCTATATCATTAACGGGAAGCATAATACAAAAATTCATGATTAAAGAGATGATTTTTCATTTCCTATTGTTAATTATCAATTTTTAGATGGTGCCGTTCCCTTGTCACCATCCTATGGTGTTTACATATCTCAACTTGTACGATTCGCTCGTGTATGTAACAAGGTAATAGATTTTAGCGAGAGAAATTTATGTATTACTAAAAAATTATTACACCAGGGTTTTCGATATCACAAACTGGTCAAAACATTTACTTAATTTTATCACCGGTATAAGGAAATAATTCGTAAATACAACTCAACATGCAGACATCTTATACGTTCAGGTATTTCACATTCAATTTTTATGGAAATATTCTTTATAAAGCACAAACATGTCAGTATGAACCTCAGAAACTAATAAAACCTTTAAATAGACTTATTAAAAAGGGATATAGTTACGATACTGTTGTCAGGTCATTAAAGATTGCATATTTTGGCTTTAATATTGATTCACTTAATTGCTTTGCATCGGAACATTTATTTCTAAAAAGCCAGTTGTTGGCATGACACGGGTTATGTTTTTCTCATATATTTTATGATAGTATGATACTAAACCCCTAACGGGAGGGATTGTGCCTGATATTCATATGATGAAGACATAATCTTTCAATCAGTTCAATTGAGGCCTGGAGCTGGCATGTCAGTTAACTGCTAGTAGTCTGTTGTTATTTATGTATTATTGTCATTTTATTTATTTTCTTTTTTTACATCTTTTAACATCGGACTCGGACTTCTCTTAAACTGATTTTAATGTGCGTATTGTTATGCGTTTACTTTTCTACATTGGCTAGAGGTATAGGGGGAGGATTGAGATCTCATAAACATGTTTAACCCCGCCGCAAGTTTGCGCCTGTCCCAAGTCAGGAGCCTATGGCCTTCGTTAGTCTTGTATGATTTTTAACTTCAGTTTCTTGTGTATAATTCGCAGTTTAGTATGACGTCCATTATGACTGTACTAGTATACATATATTTTAGGGGCCAGCTAAAGGACACCTACGGGTGCGGAATTCTCGCTACATTGAAGACCTATTGGTGGCCTTCGGCTGTAGTCTGCTCTATGGTCGGGTTGTTGTCGCCTCGACACATTCACTATTTCCTTTCTCATGTTTTTTTCTATATTTGAGAACCAAATTGTATGGCAAGGAGGGATTTTCAGTCGTGGTAGCTTAGACGTCAAATGAGTGAATCATAAGATTTTTTTGTAGTCGTCATAAATCATGAATGAATCTAGAGTACTCTTTCTTGTATTTTCTTGTATTTGCTTTGTGTTTTGCTCACTGCAGAAGTGTCATACATAAGAGGACAATAGCTGAGGTTTGACAAGATAAATAAGTGGTTTATTGTAAGTTTAGAAAGTCTGGTGGGATGGTGCCAATTCTTTTTAGTAAATTTAGTTGTCATGCAGCTCTATATAGATGCTAAATCTATTTAGGTTGAAAACAAGATATTGAATGTGTTCTTTTATCCATGGCAACTGCCAGGAACTAATCTCTGTTTGCCTGCATTTTGTTGAAAGAGAACAACGATATTAGGGAGTTACTTTTTTCCCCTAAGGATTTAATACTGATTCCAAAGTAGTACCAGATTGAGAGAGGGTGTAAGCATCAGCAAAGTAAAACTCACTGTGTTTGACAACAAGAAAGATGTCATTTATAAATACATTTAGTAATACAGGAACTAGGTTAGATTTCCGATGAACACCTTTATAATAGACCACTTTCGAGTTCATCCGTCACCGGCAAAAAATCGTCAATTATGCACGCCTTTATGACGTCATTTACCAGATAGAGGGGGTCGCCTGTATGCCTGTACTATTTACGTTCATCAAGCGTTTTAGTGATCGTCATTGTGCAGCATAAACTAGAAATAACGGTTGCTCTGTAGGTACTTACTGACAAATCCATAATGATAGCAGTGTTGATTGTCAATTTTGAGAATTCAATTTGCCGAATAATTCGTACAAAATAGAATTATAGTTTTCTAACCACTTGCTCAACGTTCCCTAAAACCAGAGTTTTTGACGGAAATGCATCGAACTCGAAAGTTGTCTGTTATCTTGCATTTGACTGATATTCTGATTAATTCTTTACACTGTTTTTTCATAGAAAGATATATTTTAAGCAATTCAAAAGAAGATGGGTTATAAGGTTATACATTTCAATTTATAAAGAAGAAGATAATGTTAAAGATAGTCAAAAGCTTTACTGCTAAGTGTTTATTATAATCAGTGCCTTTTCCCATCTTCCAACCTGAGAATGACTGATGATTCTTTTTTTAGACGAAACACGGGTCTGACATATTAAATTAATATCCTGGTACCTTTGAAAACTATTAGCATGTCGGAATGTTCCATTGTGTTGTTTATTTTTGTATTTCTCTTTCCTGAATGTTCTTTATTTGTACTGTAGGCTTGTCATGTAATGTTGTCATTTTAGTGTTATTTTTGACATTGCCATAAAATGGCAAGATTTGATTAACCGCAAAACCAGGTTCAACGGTACCCATCAGTTTTTCTTTAAAATGTCCTGTACCAATTCAGGAAAATGGCAGTTGTTATCTGATTGTTATCTTATAGTTCGTTTCTGTGTGTGTTACATTTTAACGTTGTGTTTCCGTTGTGTCGTTTGTTTTCTCTTATTTTTTAGTGTAAATTCACATTACTATAAGACGTGTCACGGTACTTGTCTATCCAAGATTCATGTATTTGGTTTTGATGTTATATTTGTTATTCTCATAGGATTTTGTCTAATGCTTAGTCCGTTTCTGTGTGTGTTACATTTTAATGTTGTGACGTTGTTCTCCTTTTATATTTGATGCGTTTCCCTTTGTTTTGGTTTGTTGCCCCGATTTTGTGTTTTGTCAATGGATTTATGAGTTTTGAACAGCGGTATACTACTGTTGCCTTTATTTATCTTATAGTTTGTTTCTGTGTGTGGTGCATTGATGTTTGGTTTTTGTTGCACTTCAGTGTTACTGTTGTTTAGTTGTTTTCCTCTGATAGTTTATGTGTTTCCCTCAGTTTTAGTTTGTAACCCGACTTAGTTTTCTCAAAATCAATTTATGACTTTCAAACAGCTGCATACTACTTTTGTCTTTAATCAAGTAAAGTTGGCTGACCGCTGACAGCCGTAGCCTGATTGAAATGTCGAAAAGAAAATGGTTGAAATATCATCAAAGTGTTTAGTACGTTGATTTTCTATGGCTCTTTATTTTTTTTTTTAGATATTACCGACAAAACACAATCTTGTATCATTACCACTTTTAAGCACACTGGTTTTTTTATGAATGGGTGCAACTTGGACAATTTTAAGCGAGTCTAGAAAAATGGAAGTATATATAATGATAAATTTACAAGCTTTGTGATAGGTTTTGTTACTACAGGAGTAGCAGCGTATTAAATGTAATATACAAACTATATCAGTTGCTTTTTTAACAATTATTTTACCAATTCTTTGAGAAACATATGCTTCGTTTAAAGGCTGAATAATAAGTTTATTTGCAATTGATGTTGACATATTTAAGTATTATTAGAAATAGCTTCGTTGTAAATAAAATGAAATTTTGTGCGACTTTTATACATAAAGGCAATAGTAATAAACTTCCTTTCAAAAGTCATCAATCGATTGAGAGAGAAAAAACCCGGGTTAAAAACTAATAACGAAGGAACATGTCAACTAGAAGATGAAAGAAACCATGAGAAACGAAATAACAAAACACAGAAGAAAAATCCAAACCAAACAATAATGCAACATTCATAGAAACGAACTATGAGAACAACTACAATATTCCAGACTTGATATTGGGCAATTTGAGAAAAAGGGTGGTTGAGCCTGATTTTGTAGATAGCCAAACCTCTGCACGTACAAATAAATGTAAAAACACCAAAGACACAAAGACAGTGAAATACATACATAGAAAATATGATAGTACATTACGACAAGTTAACCATAGTATAACAATGAACTAAAATAATTCAGGACAGTACCCTAAAAACAGCAAAATAGAATAACGAAGTGTGGTCTATAACACGAATGAATCAACGCCACACAATGTAAATTTAGTAAAAAAATGGATATAAATCAAAATAAGTTTTCAATTAAGTAATTTGATGTATTGGATAACAACAATTACAATAATATTAAAATAGAATTGTGTTAGTCACATGCAATTTACAATTTAAACTATAACCATAGACATAAATCGGGTGATTAATTATCATACACGTTAGAACTAGAGATAAAGGATACTACAGATACAGTTAAGTCGGCTTCATATCTTGACTTACATCTAGAAATTGACAATAAGATCGGTTAAAAGCAAAACTGTACCACAAAAGAGATTATTTCAGCTTTCCAATTGTGAACTTTCCATTTCTAAGTAGCAACATTCCAGCAGCACCTGCATACGGGGTATATATCTTCCAATTGATACGATATTCCCGTGCTTGCATTTCCTATCATTATTTTCTTGATAGAAGGTTGCTGCTCACAAGGAAGCTATTAAACCAAGATATCCAAATGGTGAAGTTGAAATCATCCCTTCGTAAATTTTACGGACGCCATCACGAGTTGGTTGACCGTTATGGAATAACCATTTCACAAATGATATCGGATATGTTCCTTACGTCGTGGCTACAGTTCCCTTCCCTTTCGTGAATGTGACCTGCCGAATTGGACTGTTTACCAAATTTGTAATCACATAAGCAACACGACGGGTGCCACATGTGGAGCAGGATCTGCTTACCCTTCCGGAGCACCTGAGATCACCCCTAGTTTTTGGTGGGGTTCGCGTTGTTTATTCTTTAGTTTTCTATGTTGTGTCATGTGTACTATTGTTTGTCTGTTTGTCTTTTTCATTTTTAGCCATGGCGTTGTCAGTTTGTTTTAGATTTATGAGTTTGATTGTCCCTTTGGTATCTGTCGTCTCTCTTTTAGAGATGCAGCAAGCTATATAACCAGGTTGAATTCGAAATTTTCTACGTAAGAAAATGCCTGTACCAAGTAAGGAAAATTACAGTTGTTTTCCATTCGTTTGACTTGTTAGGGCCATTGATTTTGATATTTGATTAGGGACTTTCCTTTTTTCAGTTTTCCACGAAGTTCATTTTTTGTAATTTTATTTTTTTCATTCACTTGTATGTTGTTGTCACCAATTTGTTTTTGCAACATATACAAAACAGTTCTTTATTTGTTTTAGATATTTCTTGTTGGTTGGTAATGATTTTATTAACTTTCTATGGTATTCTTCTTTTAGGATGGTGCATCCTTTGTTACTGTTAATGTTCTCTCTTTTGTGGTGTTTCATCATATAGTGTGTCATTAATTCCCGTTTGAACTCGCTGTACGGAGTGGGTTTTCTCCATTGTTGAAGACCGTATGGTGACTGGTTATCATTGACACCATTGTTATTTGTTTTTTCTCTCTCGGCATTTGTCACATTGTCAATGATAACATCGGGCATCTCCATATACTTATAAAGAGGGACGATGTATATACTAAGTACATTCAAAAACATTAGTACGGACAAACCTTTTCGTAAAAGACACCAGGTGTATGTAAGGGCGATACACAAAGTATAATTTGTTAAAAGATAAAAATCGGTCAAAGTCTAGTATAGCATTATATGCGGTATGGATTTTGCTCAAGATGTAGGTCGTGCGGTGACAAATATTTCTGATATGTTTCTCATTTGATAGTCTAGACTTGTATTGTGTGTTTGTCTGAGTGATTATCCTTATAGAAAATGTAATCTAAATTGCACTGAAATTTGTTTTGTTATAGGCTGGACTATTATATTAAGGTTGAATTATGTAGGTCTCTTCCAAACATAAAATGTGTAGCGTGATTGTTTATATATAAGGCTTTGTTAGAAAAAGATGATGTATTTCTTACGATGATGCAGTTCTAATGATTTTATTAATGAAAAGTCACGAGTTCAGATAATTTTTGATTGCAAACACTTTGACAGCTTGTTAAGCAATTCATGCAGAATAAAATAATTTCAAATTCAAACAAAAGCATAAAAAGTTGGTCATTTTTTTTTAAATTTCCAGCAAAGTATATAACCAAAGTAAATTAATTTACCTTACCACACAAACATCGACAGAGAAAATTGAAGGAACTATCTGAAAACAGTATATTATTTGTAAGTGTTTTTTGATTTTTACATCATTTTTACAAGGCTTTAACTTATGAAGAAAAATATTTTTCAGATCTGCAATGCTTCAACACTTAGCAAGATTATAATAAATGTCGTATACTGTTTCTACTATTCTTGTTTACTAGCTTAACAATACTTCGAATGGTTGTAATACTAAGGTTTTTTTTTTTTATCTAAGGATTATATTACATTAGCTGTAATTTGAAACACCTTAAGAAATTTTGTTTCTCGGTGATCTTCAATTTCGTACTTTATCAGGCCTATTTAACTGTTTTGGATTCGAGCGTTACTGATGAGTCTTTTGTAGAAGAAACGCGCATCTAGCGCAGATTCAAAATTGAATTCTGGTATTTATGATGAATTTTTTTTAAAATATTGTTGTGATTTCCGAGTATTATCTCTTAATACTACTATTCGTTATACAACGCAATGCTCCTAATTGTACTAACTCACCAACTATACTCTGATACTCTCTGGTAAAGTCTTAGTACTTGCGTTCTAAATCCCGCCAATACACCAACTCTCGTTACCTGGTAACTATCCGTGATCTTGTCCTGAGTTAGGTAGTTATCAATGGATCATCCCGGGAACCGGACTACGCGGTATATCTAACTACCGTACTGTCTACATAGTAATGTCACGTCCATTATACTATATTACACAACACTCCCCCCAACTTTGAAAAGAGTGAGTGTACTTCCTATGTGAATAATCACTATATTCCTTTAGTCCACCCCGTCTAGTCGCACCACGGTGATAAAAAAAAATAATCTCCAAATATCATGAATAATGCATATTCCAACGTTGATCAACATATTACAACACACCTGTATATATATATATTTTCAAAATTCACATTTTCTCCGTTATCGCTTTGCGGATTCACTTTGTAACTAGCATATCATTCCTTGATATATGTAAACAATCTTCACTGATGATCTAATTTTCAATCAAAATTTACAACTGATTTTCTTTATCCACAAGTCCACATATTTACATGTTCATTTCTGATTAAAATCTATCTTACGGTACCAACATCCTGGCACCGTGGACATCTAAATTTCACCATAGTGTCGGCCAGCTGCGGTGTCAAATCTATACAAGCTCCATGGTACCATTCATCACAGAAATCACACTGTATCATAAACAGTCCATCATCTGGTTTTCTGCACAAACAGTGTAAGTCTTTACTAATTGCCTTGGTTACATCTTCACCGTCCTGTAACCGGTGCTGGCACTTTTTTTAACCAGGGTGGTACTTCTCTGTCTTTACATGGCTTTAAACGGTCATGATTTATTGTCAGTACAGTTTTTTGTAATTTTATCTTGTGAACATACGATAATTTTACACATACAAGTCCGGGACCTTTCCACGGTGGGTCCAATTTCTTCGCTCTACCTTTAATTTTAGCTGTGTCTAAAACATAAACTAAATCTCCTATTTTGTATTCTCTCTCTAGAATACGTACATCATAATCACGTTTCATTGTGTTCTGGGTAGTTTTTAGCGTGTTGCGCGCTATTTCGTGTGCAGATGTTATGGCATCTCGGAGTCTTCGCACATCTTGTGACTCATCTGTTTTAGCACCAGATACACTGTACAATAAATCAACAGGCTGGTTAACCTCTCTCCCAAGCATCAGCATGTTTGGTGTAAAACCAGTACTTCTGTTAACTGACGATCGAACAGCTCCTGCCAACTGTGCCAAATGTTCATCCCAATTGTCTTGTTGTTTAGATACGAAGCAACGGACTGCGTCCATTAAGGTTCTGTTGCAACGTTCTGCTTGTCCGTTTGATGATGGTCTGTACGGAGTAGTTCCCGCTTTGTGCATTTGCAAGATTTCACAGATGAATTTGAAAAGCTTGCTTTCAAAATTGCGTCCTTGGTCTGTCAAAACCTGAAATGGGAATCCAAAACGAGAGAAAAACTCGTTCAATGCAGCTCTTGCCGTATGTTCTGCGGTTTGTGCTGGCAACGGAATACATTCCATCCATTTGGAAAACTGGTCAACCATAACTAGTACATGGGCATTCCCAAATTTCGTCTCTGGCAGTGGTCCTAGAAAATCTAAGTGGACTCGCTCCATTGGTGCACCTGCATGAAACTGGGTAAGCGGACATTTAGCCTTTCTGTTTGGCTTCTTGTGTAAATTGAATGTACTGCATGTTTTGACAAAGTCTCTAATTTTTTGTGTCATACCATACCATTGATATGTTGCCTTAATTCTCAATGTGGTCCTATTCATACCTTGATGACCTGCTGCCGGAATATCATGACATAATGATATTACTTGTTCAACAAGATCTCTTGGTACAACAAGTCTTGGTGTTCTGTCTTTCTTGTCCAAATTTCTCAATATTCCATTATCATCTAAATAGAACATATCTTTGTTTATCCACTATTTTTTAGCTATTGGACTGCATCTGAATATTGTAGCTTCTGATGGTTCTGTTTTGTCCCTGAGCCATATCAGTATTAACTCTAAGTTTGGGTCTTTTGACTGATAATCCTGTAATTGTTCTGATGAATAAGTACTTGCTTCTATACCTGTCTCAGTAATGGCATTTACATTTGGCAGGTCCAAATATGTAGCGTAAACTGACATACCAAGTGGTGTAGTGACTATTTCAACTGAACTGTGACAAAGATTTTGGTTCTGGCTTACTGTGTCTTGATTTGTACTGTCAAATACTTGTTGCTGGACTTGAAATGTACTTAAATTTTCCTTCACGTGACTAGTCACGTTCTGGTCCTCATCTTGTGGTTTTGAACTGTCTGGTCTAGCATTGTCCTCTGTTATTACATGTATATGTTGGGTATTGTCCTGTTTCATTAAATTGTCATCAGAAATCAAAGAACTCGGTAGTACTGTGTGTGGTCATATAGTTTCAAAACTTTTTAAGTCCTGATGTGAAGCTAAAGGAATAACATTATCTACGTCTTCTTGAAATCCAAGCCAACTCTGGTATGCACGAGTACAGTAATCGCATGCTCCACAGGGTAGATTGTGTTTTAGCACTTTTCCAGCTGCTAATCTATTCTGTGGACAGGTTAAATCTGGCAGACGTGATAATGCGTCCGCATTTTGGTGTTTTTACCTGGCCTGTGTTTAACTGTCATGTGATACTGGCTTAGCTCCTCTAACCATCGAGCTAGTTGTCCTTGTGGCTCTTTAAAGTGCAATAACCATGTTAAACTGCTATGGTCTGTACGGACTATAAACTCTCGTCCTAAAAGGTAATGTCTGTAATGTCTGGTGAATTTCACTACTGCAAGTAATTCTTTTCTTGTCGTGCAATACCGCTTTTGCTCATGGGTCAATGAAAAACTTCCGTAGGCAACTGGTCGCTCTAAACCATCTTGGCCTTGTATCAATTCTGCTCCAATTGCGAAATTGGAAGCATCTGTGTCCAAAATAAACGGGTCTTTATTGTTGGGTAATGCCAATAAAGGAGTTGTTGTCAATGCCTCTACAAGTGTGTCAAAAGCCTTTTGCTCTGGGTTTCCCCATTTGTACGGTTTCTTACCGGTCAATTGATACAAAAGGTAGGACAGATCCGCAAATTTTTTAATAAAAGTTCTGTGATAATTGGCAAAGCCTAGAAATTGTTCAACCTCTCTGGTTGTCGTAGGTACTTTCCATTTCTTCACAACTTCAACATATTCACTGCCAATGGACATACCATCTCTATTTATTGTTCTGCCTAAAAAGTCTATTTCTTTTTGAAAGAAATCAGATTTCCTGGGTTTCAATTTCAGCCCATACTCTCTGAAACGTTCAAAAACTGATGTTAAATTCTGTAAATGGTCTTCAAATGTCTTTCTAATAACTAGAATATCGTCTAGGAAGGCAAGTACATCATTCCATGTTAATCCTCGGAGAACGAGATTCTTACTCTTGAATATGTCCCCGGGGCATTGCAAAGGCCAAAACTCATTCGGACAAAGTGGAATAATCCGTATTTAGTGATGAAGGCGGTCTTTTCTTTGTCTGAGTCCTTCACTTTTACTTGATAATACGCACTATTTGCGTCCAATTTTGAAAACCATTCATTTTCAATTTTCATTCGCTTTACAAGCAGAGCCAAATACAATGAAAGTCCCAACTATGTATTGGCTTCCGAAGCTACACAAAACCCCTTACAAATATAGATTTATTTCGTCTTCAAGCCATTGTTCAACTACTAAATTGTCTATTCTTCTTACCAGCACACTTGGTACAATTAAAAACCTTATAATAAATTGTTCAAATAAGGCTTTCGAAAATAGTGGAATAAATTACTTTTGGAGTGTCAAGAACTCGTTGGAAGTACTTGATAGATTGCATGCTTATATTGATGATTTTGAATCTGTTCAAAGTTTTGATTTTTCTACCCTGTATACCACATTGCCTCACATTCTCATTAAGAAAAAATTCACACACCTAATTAAATGGGCATTCAAAAAATCGGAATGTGAATATATATGTTCAAACTCTTTTAGGTCATTTTTTAGTAGCAATAAACAAAAAAACTATGTTAATTGGACATGCTTTGATACTATATATGCCCTTGAATTTTTACATTTTTGTTCGCTTTGGGGATTCCGTATATCGTCAGATTATCGGAATTCCAATGGGGACTTACTGTGCACCACTTATTGCGGACCTCTTTTTGTATTGTTATGAGTTACAATTTATGACAAAAATAAGCAAAGACCCATCAAAACAACATCTGATAAACAAATTTAATAATACTTTTAGATATTTGGATGATATTTTGGCTCTCAATAATGACGACTTCAGTATGTATATTAATGAAATTTATCCTGCTGAACTTACTTTAAATAAAGCTAATACTAACAATGACCACTGCCCTTTCCTCGATCTTGATATCTATATCACTAACAGAAAGCTGAATACTAAAATTTATGATAAAAGGGATGATTTTTCATTTCCTATCGTTAATTATCCGTTTTTAGATGGTGACGTTCCCTTGTCACCATCTTACGGTGTTTATATATCTCAACTTGTACGATTCGCTCGTGTATGTAACAATGTTTCAGATTTTAACGAGAGAAATTTATGTATTACTGAAAAATTATCACACCAGGGTTTTCGATATCACAAACTAGTCAAAACATTTACTAAATTTTATCATCGGTATAAAGACATCATTCGTAAATATAGCTCAACATGCAGACTTCTTATACGTTCAGGTATTTCACATCAAATTTTTTATGGAAATATTCTTTATAAAGCACAAAGGTGTCAGTATTCACCTCAGAAACTTACAAAACCTTTGAATAGACTTATTAAGAAGGGATATAATTACGATACTGTTGTCAAGTCATTAAAGATTGCATATTTTGGCGTTAATATTGAGTCACTGAAAAGGTCTTTGCGTCGGAACTAAACACATGTATTCTAAAAGCAGTTGTTGGCATGACACGGGTTATGTTCTTCTCATATATGTTATGTTGGTATGATACTAAATCCCTAACGGGGAAGGATCGTGCCTGATGTTCATATGATAAAATCATAATCTTTCAGTCAGTTTAATTGAAGTCTGGAGCTGGCATGTCAGTTAACTGCTAGTAGTCTGTTGTTATTTATGTATTATTGTCATTTTGTTTATTTTCTTTGGTTACATCTTCTGACATCAGACTCGGACTTCTCTTGAACTGAATTTTAATGTGCGTATTGTTATGCGTTTACTTTTCTACATTGGTTAGAGTTATAGGGGGAGGGTGGAGATCTCACAAACATGTTTAACCCGCCGCATTTTTGCGCCTGTCCCAAGTCAGGAGCCTCTGGCCTTTGTTAGTCTTGTATTATTTTAATTTTAGTTTCTTGTGTACAATTTGGAAATAAGTATGGCGTTCATTATCACTGAACTAGTATATATTTGTTTAGGGGCTAGCTGAAGGACGCCTCCAGGTGCGGGAATTTCTCGCTACATTGAAGACCTGTTGGTGACCTTCTGCTGTCGTTTTTTTATTTGGTCGGGTTGTTGTCTCTTTGACACATCCCCCATTTCCATTCTCAATTTTATGATCATTTAAAAAGACGGAGACTACATATATTTGAATGTGATTTTAATTACAGCACCTCACTATTTTTTTCATGCTCAAATTTGATCGTATATGATGAAAGTTATATAATCGGAAATTCTTATACAGGAAAATTTTATCAAACATTATAATACATTATATATCTTTCAGGTGAGCAAATCCTCTGCAAGATGAAAATAGTGAAGATTCTGTGTACTATGTTCATAATGCTGATATCAGTTTTAGCAGGAACAGCTGGTAATCTGCCACCACCCGGACGACTTGAATTTAACAGAGTAAAAAGAGATGCTAATGACCACACTTTGGATAGAATCGTTAGATAACTGGTAATTACAAAAAAAGATTATTCATTATATTGAGTTTTAAATAACTACTACTACTACTTCTACAAAAGAATAATAATGATAACAATAATAATCATCATAAAATAATATTTATATAAATAATAATTTGTATTTTTCAGGTGAAAGAGATTAGATGGTCTGTGGCACCACACACTGGATCATTGATAATTAAATAAAAGAAGATGAACTCAATAGATTTATCGTTGATCTATATGTTTGTTGATACTTTGTTGTCTTAACATTCTAGTGATCATATACTTCATGAAAAATAAGATTATTAATAGATATGCTACAACTCTTATAAGTATCAAACATAAACGGATGCCACAGGTGGAGCACCTGAGATCACCTCAATTTTTTGCGGGGGTTAATGTTGCTCAGTCTTTTGCTTTCTATGTTTTGTGTGGGATTAATTTTAAGCTTTTTTTCATATCTAGAGGAGAATTATTTTCCTCAATGAGGTCTGAAAATGAAACTTTAATAGATATACTCGATAATTATTAAAAAAAATATGATTGCCAATGAGACAACTGTCCACAGGAGACTAAAATTACAAAACATTAACAACTACAAGTAACCGTACGGCCTTCAACAATGAACAAAATGAACAAAGCCCATACCGCATAGTCTACTATAAAAGAACCCGATATGACAATGTAAAACAATTCAAACGAGAAAACTAACGGCCTTATTTATATAAAAAAATAAACGAAAACAAATGTGTAACACATAAACAAACGTCAACCACTGAATTACAGGCTCCTGACTTAGGACAGGCACATACATACATAATGTGGCAGGGTTAAACATTTTAGCGGGATCCTACCCCTAACGTATCGAACTATAAAAATCAGTTGAAAAGGGCATAACTCATCAGATAGACAAAAATACATGTGGACGTGGCCGGGTACTTGTAAATCCCGACAACAAAAAAATTCAGATCTGAAGGTACTTGCTGTTAACAGACAGCTAGTTCAAAGACACTAACAACTAATACAAAAAATCATGCGTCTAAGACTAAACTTTCAATCAGTTCACATCCAACACCCAATGGATTTAGTGTTAAGACGTCATAAACAGTCAGAGAAAAACATGACCTTGTGCAATGCCAAGTTACAGGAATCGACAGATTGTAGATCCATGAATGCATATATGTATATAACATACTAGTAATATTTAGTTTGCTTTTAATTTACTGATAGCAAAATCAATATTTATACCAATAAAAAGAATATTTAATGATCTTATTACAGTGTTGAATTGGTAACCTTTTAGAATAAGTTTATTTAAAGGAGCGATATGTTTACAAGGATTATTTCTATATTCCGTGCACGGTAAACAACATTTCCCAAAAAATGACGCTGTGTTATCCCGTTTGAAATAAGTTTTTTATAGGTACAACCAAACTTCAAAACAAAATCTTTATATCTATGGAAAAATTTAGTGAATGTTTTAAGTAATTTATGGTAACGATGACCCTGGTAAAATATAAACACCGTACGATGCACT